>JAUIMM010000350.1:8657500-9127500 GCA_031769625.1 Taudactylus pleione | reverse complement strand
CCTGCCTATATGCGTTTTTTAAAGCTAACATTTAAATATTGTTAATTATTTGTTGTAATACTATTTGTACTATTGTGGTTGGTGCTCTGCAGCTGTGGACAGTGGGGAAAACAGGGTGGTATAAACACAACACATGCATACATAGAGATACATTCATACACAAAGACTAAAATAACTGCAGATGTGAAACAAAGGGAAGGGAGAACCCTGCTCCTGTGGGAACTAAGGGCCTAATTCAGACCCAGTCGCAAGTGCTGAGCGATCGCAACCGGGTCGATAGTGGCCCACAGCACATGCGCACGACGGAGCCGGCTCCGTCGTGCGCATTCGCGAGACCCGGATAGCGATGGGCAATCCGTCGCTCCGGGTCTCACACCAAAGGGGGCGTGCTGTCAATGTTGAGTGACAGCACACCTCCTTTGGCGGGCGGGCCAGGGGGGGTGGCTGCCCAGACGGAGGCATTCCCATTAGCACTCTCTGTGGCTTGCGGCCACGAGACCCTACCAAAGGGTCTTGTCGCAAGCCCGATGGTCGCGATGGTCTTGACCATCACGACCATCATCCTGGCTGCTCACATTAGCTGTGGGTGGTAACACACAGCAATGCGAGCGGCCAGGAGGCCGTTCCATAAAAGAAAAAAAGACGGCCTGATTCAGAGCGAGCGCTCTGTCAGAGCGTCCGACTCTGAATCAGGGCCTAAGAAGGAAAATAGGTGCTATAAGAGTGGTCTATAAAAGTACACACAGGATGTAGCTAACCCCAATAAGGTATCTGTACAATGTTAATGTGATACAGCTAATACAGAAATAAGTAGGGCTGCATAGACTGTCAAAATGATTTATACTGCAGGAATCACAAATAAATAGCAATTTATTAAATAATGTTGGTAATGACAGCTTCAAGACGCCTCCTGTATGGAGAAACTAGTCGCATGCATTGTTCAGGTGTGATTTTAGCCCATTCTTCCACACAAAGTCTTCAAATCTTGAAGGTTCCGTGGGCCTCTACAATGAACTCTGGGGGCAATTTGGACCCGGACGCTAAGCTGCGCTCTCTCGCAGCCAGAGGTGGCCCTAGCCAACTTGGTGCCCTAGACAAGATTTTGGCTGGTGCCCCCTAATAGATAGATAAATATCATTTTAAAGACCAGCCAGGAGAAAAGAAAAAAAATATTATATATATATATATATATATATATATATATATAACACCTGTACACAGGACCTGATTCAGAGCCTCGCTCTAAATCAGGGCGGGTTTTTTTTTTTAGGAGCCGGCCTCCTGGCCACTCGCTAAGCTGTGGGTGAGCACAGCTTTTACGAGCGGCCAGGTGATGGTCGCGATGAGACCCTTGTGGTAGGGTCTCGTCCGTCGCAAGCCCCAGTGCGCAGTGCCCAGCCATCGACCCGCTTGCGCTCGCTAAGCGCTCGCGAGTCTGAATCAGGCCCACAGCGCGATTGTGCAGTACAGCTGGAACTTGGAGAGCAGCATGCCTGCGATGTTACACAGAACCGTACAGCACAGTGGAAACTGGATGGACGGCAAAGGGGATGGGATGGTGAGCACGGGGAAGGAGGGTGGGATCTTAAGGGGCCCCCACAAGTCAAATGACTGGTGCCCTTTTGAAGGCTAATCCAGGCCCAGCTGCTCTTCCTGTGTGTGCTAGCACTGTCCCTTTGAAAGTGGTAAGGGGCGACAGCACACAGCACAGAGGAGGTTTGGTGGTACTCTGGGCATGATTCAGCTTAGATCGCAAGTCTGCGGATGCATGCACCTGGCCGCTGCAAAATTATGCAAATAAATGTGGTTGCACCACGACTGCAGCACTATACCAAGATGCCCACCATCTTATAAAGAGCTTGACCTGACCCACAAACTGAGAAGCATCCTGTCGCCATCTAGACCTCTGGCTGCGTATGCCGTAGCAGGGGTTTAATTATGCATGCCCCTGTAATGGCGTTCAAACATGCACGCCTGCGTTCCTACGACCACCCAAACGCATATCCGCTGTGTTCGCTTTTGCGATCACAGCGGCCAGTTCGCACATGAGCGATGCGTGCACAGAATGCAAACACTGACTAGGTGCATGCGTGCGTCCGCAGACTTGTGATCCCAGCTGAATCAGGCCCTCTATACGATGCATGGAGGGCTTGTGAATCCTTCTTCACTTGTCACCCCTTGCAGTCCTAGCTCTGGTCCCCTCGGTGACAAGAATTGGCCCCCTACAAACTCCTGCTGGGTGCTGGGGGTGGATAGCCGCGGGGGGTTAGGTTTAGGGACTCCAGGGGGGACTTAGGGTTAGGCACCCCCCCCCCCAGAAGGTTTAGGCTATGGGAAGGGGGGGGGGGTTAGGCACCTCCAGGGGGAAGTTAGGGTTAGCCCCCCCCCGGGAGGATTAGGTTTTGGCTGCGGGGAGGGGGGGTTAGGTTTAGGCACCCCGGGGGGAGGTTAAGGTTAGGCACCCCTAAGGGAGGGTTAGGGGGGGGAGAGGGGAGGTTTAGGGTTAATACTTACCCAGGTAGGGATCTCCACTTGCCGAGCTTCCAGCATCCGTATTTAATCCGCCGGTTGCATATCGATTCCATTTATTAATCTATATGTACAAATATTATATATCTATATACACACACACACCTATCTATCTATCATATATATATATATATATATATATATATATATATATATATATATATATACACACACACACACACATAAATATATATATATATATATATTTATTTTACACTCACAGACACACATACTAATGCAGATGCCAGGCATTGTACCCACCTCATCTAGCTGCAGATATGCCAATTCAGTTGCCAAGGGAAAGCTGGGTGGGAGGGCAGTCCTCCTTCAGCAGACCTGCGGACGGACCTTTAGGCAACACATGGAATACAACTGTGGGGGCGGAGCTTACCACAACTGAGGATTGACTGCTGATGGAGTTTGCTAAGACCCAGGGGTGGGGCTTCAGGCGGCAAAGCTCTTCTAGCCTGGCTGTCAGTGACTGTCTCAGTCACCACAGTCACCTTGGTCGGGCTTACCGCTGTACTGCCGGAACTGAGCTCCGACTGACAGCAGCACATAGGGGGAGATTCAGGGCCGTGGTATGCCCCTAGGCATTCTAGATGCCCTAGGCTAAAGGACGCTCTCTATGTCTTAGAGAGTGACGGCAGAGTGATCGCACGCCAGTGTAAACGCTCACTTTCTGTCTTAGCACACGTCATCTCCAGGAAGTGTATGATTAATCAGGAACATCGAGAACAATCAGGTGACGTGTACAATGACGCTTCTATGCTAATTATGGATGCCCTTTAAATGCCATTTTGACGCCCAGACACGCTTTCATTCGCAGCACCACTCCCCCGTTAACAAGCACCTTCCCCTATTACCACCCACAAATGGCACTGTCACTCAAAGTAGCATCCAGCCTGTGTAATACGAGCGCACGATTCCCAATCGCAGTGAGTGGCTCGCGCATGTGCATATTGCCGCAAACGCATGCGCACACGGGTGGCAATCGCCCATAGCGTGCGAGCGCAGCCTCCTGGTCTGAATTGAGCCCTCTGATCTTTAGTTCTTTCCATAGATTTTCAATTGGATTCAAGTCAGGTGATTGGCTGGGCCATTCTAGCAGCTTTATTTTCTCTCTCTGAAACCGATTGAGAGTGTCCTTGGCTGTGTGTTTGGGATCATTGGCCCTCATTCAGAGCCGTTCGCTATTTGCGGTCGTTCGTTTAAAAACAAGGGGTGGCTATTCAAATGATCCGTACGCACATTGTAGTCTGTTCACACCTCTAAGTCTGAACGAGCGAGCAAAACATACGCTCGTTTATTTGTTAAAAACGCCCCCTGGCCGCTCGCATCCTACGTCATGTCCGCTATTTATTAGATTAATCGAGTACATCGACCAGCGTATGAACTGCTCGCTATTCTTGTGGTTGGTGTTTGCTACCACAAATTTGCGAGCAGTTCTGGCTATAAAATAACCCAGTGACGTGAACAATGACGCTGCTGTTTTAAATATACACACCCATAAAACGCCCGTTTTGACCTTTAAGCACGCCTGCGTTCGGATCTCCACTCCCCATTTTCAAGCACCTTCCCCTGTTACCACCCACATACGCCTCATTCTGTCATTCAAAATAGCAGGCACTCGCTATATTGCGTACCAACGATTTTTGGCCGCACTGACTGGTTCGCGCATGCGTACTAAAAACCGTACGCATGCGCAGATGTGCAAACATCGCTCGGAACGAGCGTACTGCCGCTAACGAGCGGCTCTGAATGAGGGCCATTGTCTTGATGAAATGTCCACACTTGTTTCATCTTCAGCATCCTGGTAGATGGCAGCAGATTTTTATCAAGAATGTCTTAGTACATTTTTCCATTCATCTTTCCTTCAGTTACATGAAGTATGCTGCAAAACAGTCCCACACCATGATGTTCCCACCTCCAAACTTCACTGTTGGTATGATGTTTTTTGGGTGATGTGCAGTGTCATTTCTCCTCCAAACATGGTGTGTATTCTGGCATCCAAAGTGTTACATTTTAGTCTCAGTATTTCACAAATGTTGTGCAGCAAACTTTAAATGAGCTTCAACATGCTTTTTCTTCAGCAATGAAGTCTTGCGTGGTGAGCGTGCATACAGACCATGGCGGTTAAGTGCATTACTTTTTGAAACAATTGTACCTGCTAATTCCAGATCTTTCTAAAGCTCGCCACAAGTGGTCCTTGGCTCTTGGACAAGGCTTCTGATAATTCTTTCACTCCTTTGTCAGAAATCTTACGACGAGCACCTGGTCGTGGCCAGTTTAGGGTGAAATTATGTTCTTTTCACTTCCGGATTATGGCTCCCACAGTGCTCACTGGAACATTCAGAAGTTTAGAAATCCTTCTGTAACCAATGCCATTAGTATGTTTTTCAACAAAAAGGTTGCGAAGGTCTTGAGAGAGCTCTTTGCTTTCACCCATCATGAGATGTTTCTGGTGTGACACCTTGATAATGAGACAACTTTTTATAGGCCATCAGTTGGGACTGAACCATCCTATATTAATTTACACTGACAAGGGGCAGGATTGCTTTCTAATTACTGATAGATCTCAGCTGGTGTCTTGGCTTTCATGACTTTTTGCTCCTCCCTTTGTTCATGTGTTCAATATTTTTTCCCTCTGTCATTTCACATTATTACACATAACTTAATTTATGGACATCTATGGTTTGATTTATTTGCATGTGTGGATTGCATGGGTTGTTGCTGACATTTGGTGAAAATGTCATTACAATAGCCCCATTACAAATATATTTAGTGAGAAAAATGTTCATGTGTTCAATACTTATTTTACCCGCTGTATATCATAGACCTCAAAATGTTGCTGCGCATAGTGAAACTTGTCAAAATAATATTTATGTAGTATTCTAAGAATTTCACTTTTTTTTTTTTTTTAAATATCTTTTTATTGAACAGCAATAAAACAATTATACATTGCACAATCCAAGAATTAGAGAAAATAAAATTGTCTGATAAACGACTAGTCTGTTTCTTGGAACAAACAATATACAAACTACTGTTAATCTTTTCAAACTTTTTTGGAAAATAGTACAAATATAGATTGAAATTATGTCAAAGTACAAAGAAACAAAGTACTTGAATATAATATAATGTAGAAAATTACAAAATTACAAATACTGTATAAAAAAATCAATATAGTACACCGTATAGAAATGCAAGTAAATATACAATCAATGTCACTCAAACTATGCAACTTATAGAGCCAGTGTAAGCAGCAATTGAATTTTGAGTTAACCAATTATCACATCAACTTCGGTATATCAGTCAATCGTTGCGTCAATATAATCTACATCAATGCAGAATTATATTAGAAAAAAGGGGGGGAGAGTTAGAATAAAATGATAAAAGAAACAGAAGAAGAAAGAAAGGTGAAATAGAAATAGAGGGGGAATCACTGACAGAAGGTGAGAGATACCTTGTCTGGGGGGATTCACAGAGAGCTACATATAAATAGCACAAATAGGGGCATTTTAAGTGATATTTCTTAGCATAAACCATTCCGTGTGATCAAAGACTTTCCATATGTTATTCTGAATCTGGACCGGTAAACATTGTATGTATGGTTCCCATTTTTTGGAAAAAATCCGTACCCCTCTTTCGATGTTAAAGATAGCCATATGTCTCTCCGCATAAATAACCTCCAGCAGCGCAATTTTCCATTTCATTAGTGTAGGTGCTGATTTTGAGATCCAGTAATTAAGGATAAGTTGTTTAGCTACTGTAACCATGACTCTCAGAGCAGGTTTCCATGGGCCCAAGGAGGACTCAGACTCCCATATTGAAAATTCTGCGAAAATAAGAGCTGCCGCATTTTTGGACAATTTAAGATGTATCGTATTATTTAGATAACACAAAATTTTATTCCAAAATCTATGGATCTTTCTGCAGTACCAGAGGTTATGCGAGAGAGAGGCATTAGAGCAGTCACATTTCACACAATTTCCCTCCTCCAGTGGCACAAAATGTCTCCGTTGGGCCGGGGACATATATGTACGATTTAAAATTCTAAGATGAATTTCTTGAAGTCTCGCTGACTTAAGGCAGGGTAAAACACAATCCAGATTCGCAACAAATGGCTCCAAGTCACATAATTCGGGTATCTCTGTGTGCCAAGCTTCCGCAACTGGTGCCCAAGCATGTATAGGAATTTCAATCAGGTATTTATATAAATGAGCTATTCTGAATTTGGTTGAGCGACATAAGAGTAGAATGCGACCCATTGTATCTGTGTTAATTGAGATCCATAAAGGATTATCTAAGGATTGAATGAAATGACGTACTTGTAGAAACATAAAAAATTGTGTACGAGGGATGTCATATTTATCCTGTAATTGTACAAAGGAGAGCAAATTGCCACCCGGATCAAATACATCTTTGATGGACATGATTCCCTTTTGATTCCACATTTTAAAAAGAGGAATGTCAAGTGAAGGGGGAAAACAGGGATTACCCCATAAGGGGATGTACGGGGATGAAAAAGGATTTTTCCCCAAATGTGTATTAACCTTCAACCACGTAGTGTAAGTGTCCCAGAATAAAATATTAGAACGAAATATCTTAGGAATGTGTATTTTAGGGGTGTGTAACAAGGCTGCTGGGGCATATGGGTGAAATAATGCTTCCTCCAAGTCAGGATTAGTATAGTGATCGGTATGTAATAACCAATCAGTTATATATCGGAATATGGCAGCTTTTGCAAATGCAGAGATGCTTGGGATGCTCAGTTTCAATAGGTAAGCTCGGGAACGCGGCATTCTGGGTTTCTTGTACTGCCAAATGAATTTAAAAAAGATCTGCGTAAACTTCAGTACATCCACTCTTGTTAAAGTAATGGGTAAAGTTTGTAAAAGATAGGCTAGTTTCGGGAACACCACACTCTTTATTACAGTTACTCGTCCGAGTAGAGAGAGTTTAAGATCTTTCCAATTCTGGAGTTGGGAGTTTAATCTATTTAGCAATGGAGAGAAATTAAAAGCATATAGAGAGGATAATTGAGCTGGTATAAATATACCTAAGTATTTTAATTTATGTGTTGCAATTGTGAAAAGAGAGGCTATGTGGGGATGTGTAGCTAAAAAAGTAGCTGCATCAATAGGGAGCAACTCAGATTTACTCACATTGATGCGATAACCTGCAAATGATCCAAATGTGGTAATTAGATCCAGAAGTGTAGGGATGGATCGTAGGGGATCAGATATAAAAAGCATCATATCGTCTGCAAATAAAGACAATTTACATGTTTGGTTTCTGATAGTAATACCCTTTACCTCCGTTTCCTGTCTTATTGCTATTGCCAATGGCTCTAGCGCAATTGCAAACAAAAGTGGAGAAAGCGGGCAACCCTGTCTCGTCCCTCTCTGTGTACAGAATACAGGTGATAAATATCTATTAGTGAGAATCTGAGTAAGGGGAGAAGTATATAAGGATCGTATGATCTCAACAAAAAGGGCGGGCATACCAAACCGACGCAGAGATTCAAACAGGTGATCCCAGGTTACCAGATCAAACGCTTTTTCTGCGTCTAAAGACAACAAGAACCTGGGATCACCCGTCTCGCCCATATGCAGAGACTGCAGCACCGTAAGGACTTTCCTAATGTTTGTGACAGAATTTCTGCCACAAATAAACCCGGTTTGGTCCGGGTGTATGATAGACGGGAGAATCAACTTCAACCGCTCTGCTAAAATTTTTGTCAATAATTTATAGTCTACGTTAAGTAGAGAAATGGGTCTATATGATGAAGGCAAAAGGGGGTCTCTGCCTGACTTCGGCAGAACTTTTATAATGGCCGAATTAAAATAGTGAGGGATTATTTTACTATCCATTATGGAGTTAAATACATTAGTTAAAGTCTCTGTGATTTGGGGACGTAATATTTTGAAAAACTCCCCACTCAGACCATCTGGGCCTGGGGCCTTGAACGTCTTGAGAGATTTAACAGCCTGATCTACCTCTTCATGTGTAATTTTGCCAATCAATATATCAGCCTGTGCAGATGAAATCTGTGGCAGGGTGTGTGATTCCCCAAAAGCCTCCTTTTTAGTGATATCTATTGGGTCTTGGGAATAGAGGTTTTGGTAGTAACGGAAAAAGATATTCGCGATATCTTTGCCATTGAATTGTATGGCAGAGCTTTCATCTTTGAGAGCTGCAATATTATTATGTGGCTTGGTACCTCTCAGCATGTTTGATAGGAGTCGGCTAGGTTTGTTGCCGTATCGAAAGAAATGTAATTTACCTGAGTATACATATTTATCATCCATTTGAGTGAGGATTTGATCAAAGTGTAACCTGCACTCACCATATGCGGCTCTAGTCACCGGTGAGGATGAAGCTCTTAGAGCTTGAAATGCGGATGTTAAGGCCGTCTGTGCAGATCTATAAGTGGCGTCCTGTTCAGCCTTATATTTTGTCATAAAGGAGATAATTTCCCCCCTAATCACCGCCTTAGCAGTTTGCCAATATAAACCTGGGTTATCTTTATGTATTTGGTTGTTCATTTCGTAATTGGCCCAAGCAGACTCTAGCATTGACTTAAATTTAAGGGATGAGGCTAATTTTGCCGGAAATCGCCATTGGGAGTATGAACCCAAAAGGAATTTCCCCTGTACATCCACCCACACCGGCGCATGATCCGAAATAGCTATAGTTTCAATCGATGTATCGATAATCATTGGGGATATTGAGTTAGATAAGTAAAAATAATCAAGCCTAGAAAAGGCGTTATGAGTGGCTGAGTAGTACGTGTATTCCAGATCAGTGGGGTGTCTCATTCTCCACACATCTAATAAATTCAATTCTTTGGCTATATAATTTAAACCTATTTTTGGTTGTTTGGGGGAGGAATGAGAGAAAGTTTTCCTATCTAAGGTTGGGGAAGCGACCAGATTGAAATCACCCCCTAATATAATCTTAGAATCTGCAAAAGAATATAATTTGTTAATCAATCCTAAGAAAAAAGATTTATCATATATATTGGGACCATAGACATTACACAAACAATATCTAGTGCCGTCTAGCGTGACATCCATAAGAATGTATCGGCCCTCTTGGTCTACATCAGAGGAGTGAATATCGAATTGAATACCCTTGCGTATTAGGATTACCACTCCACGTGACTTAGAACCAAATGATGATGACGCCAGTACCTGGTGGTGCAGTGTGTTTAGCTTGGCGTGTTCTGTGGGAGTTAAATGAGTCTCCTGTAAATAAGTGATATCGGATTTAAGCTTATTAAGATATGTCAATATGCGCTTTCTTTTCACTGGTGAGTGAATCCCCCTGACATTCCAGGTGCAAAACCTAAGGTGGGAATGCATCACAAGGTGTGGAAATTAGGTAATGCAAATAGTAAAAAAGTGTAGTATAAATGTTAATATACTCCCCATAATACCGGTTGGTGTTAGGTAGGTTCATAATAATATGAATGTCGGCTCTAGTATAAGTCATAAATAAGCTATGAAGGGCATGAGCTTCGTGATTCATACAGTATAAAGAAACAAATAAACAAATGGACATAGACATAAAAAGAAAATAAAGAAAGACGCTGATATGCAGAGATTGCGAATCAAATGCAAACATATAACCAAAACTATAGTCATTGATCTCAGCCTATTGAAAAGGAAAAAAAAAAAAAGACAATAGTCTTAATAATAACTATAAAGCAACGTCACAAGTATATATGTAATTATAATCCTAAATCAGACTATAAACATATTTTTGAAGAAAAGGGTAAAACCTGGTAAAGGCATCAAAATAGGTATGGGACATCTTCCCGTAATCAATCATTATGGTCCATCGTGGAGGGGTCCGAGGACTCTTTTACTTCGTTAAGGAAAGCCTGGGCGTCAGCAACTTCTGTGAAATCTTTAGGGCCTTGAGATGAGAAAATGCGAAGTCTAGCTGGGAATAAGAGCGCGAAGCGAGTCCCTGATTGGATGAGCTGAGAGCAGACAGGGGACATAGTTCTGCGTGCTCTGGCAACCTCCGCGGAGTAGTCCTGGAACAAGAGGATACGTTGGCCATTCCACTGAAGAGGGCCCTTCTGTCGAGCAGTTGACCATATCAGATCCTTGTGACGAAAATTTAAGCACTTGAAGATAACAGCTCTAGGGCGTGAGATGTTAGAATCGCGAAAAGGACCTAATCTATGTGCTCGTTCTATCTCAAAATTATTCAGTTCAGCCGAGATGCCGAGTAGCTCAGGGAGATCGGTTTGAAGAAATTTAGTGAGATCGTTGCCTTTAATCGTTTCCTTAAGACCCAGAAGTCGCAGGTTGTTGCGTCTGGACCTATTTTCCAGATCGTCTACCTTGGATAGTAATTGTTGTTGTGTGGTCGACATGGTAGCAACTTGTTGTTTTAGTTCTGAAAGTTCATGAAAGTTGACTCCGATCCTGTTTTCATTTTCACGCACTTGTTGTGAGACAGAGGACATTTGCGTCTTAATATCCGCCAGTGCCCCCATGAATTTATCCGCTTGGTTTTGCAGTAGTGGTTCCACTGTTTCTTTAATGGCTCTAACTATCTCTGCATATGAGAGAGGAGCAGGAACCGGGCCCATTGTGTTATGGGTAGTAGCGGGTTCGGAACTATGTGTATGTGGCATGTTTTCCACAGAGTCTGTAGGTTGATCTGTACGTTTGCTACTACCCCTGGCTCGATTTGCCTTGGGGGTGGGCTGTGGAGCCATGAACTTATCCATGTAGAGATTGGTCTTAATTTTCACCAGGTTATGATAATACTGAGGAGTGTGTTGCTTAGAAATGGCTGTGATCACAGACAGGAGATCCTTTACATTTCAAATAATTGTGAAGTAACTTGAAAAATAGGGCTGGAGCACCATCTGGTGGTAGAAGCTGGCACTGTAACTATTCCCCAGAGTAAAGGATATGTACATAAATATTGCCAAATTTATCATCAGCTATAGCTGGGGATTCAAAAGAAGTATAGAGTTGCAAGACTTCTGTTTATAAGCAGCTGTACGTTCTCCAGTATAGGGCTTTAACTGGTAACACACAGTACCTTGTCTCCTGTATATGCAGTGTCTGCAAAATGGCGCCGTCTGTAAAAGGACCTTGAAAGGAGCCAGCGTCTGCCTTCTGCAATTATGATATGCGGTCGCGGGGACCCGTCCAGCGGCGTCCCCGTGTGTTCCCCTTGCTGCTCGCACCCACCAGCTGACTGTCTGTGAGCCAGCGTCGCGGGGTTTGGCAGTGGACCAGGCGCGATGCAGGAGCCGGGAGCCGAGGGCCGGAATCCAGCACCACGCACCGCGTCTGCAGTAGGCCGCGAGGTCCGGCAGCCCGAGTCCGGGAACCAGGATCCCGCTAGGCAATGGGAACACCCGCCTTGGGGGCAGAGATGGCTTGTGGCGGTAGGAGAGCCAAGAAGCACCGCGCACGGCCGGAGGGACTGGATCAGCAGGCTCAGTCGTAACGGAGCCCCGACTCCATGCAGCTTTCCTCCTCGGCTTCCAGGCCACGCCCCCTAAGAATTTCACTTTTTATTCTAAATCACCATGTACAAAATATTATACACACAAGAGCTATTTACTTATCTTTATAAATTGACAATAACATCTACAACCTGTTGCCATAAAAAAAAAAAAAAAAAAAAACTTTCATACAAAACCCACATCTATATTTATATCTCTCCCCTTCTACTTCTTTTAGCTGGTGACATATCACCAAATATACATGCCCCACTCACAACGGAATAAAAATCCAGCAAACCTCAGACACATCACATGCCTCCCATCACCCTCCAAAACACTGAAATATGCCTTATGGAATGCATGCTCTGCCTGCAACATATTAACATCCATCCATGACCTCTTTATTTCAAATAACCTCAACCTTCTGGCAATAACAGAAACATGGCTCACACAGACACTTTCTCCCTTGCAGCACTATCACACGGTGGTCTACACTTCACCCACACCTCCAGGCCTGGTACCAGTAAAGGAGGTGGAGTAGGAATATTACTGTCCCTATCTGTAACATACATAGTTATCCCACAGGTACCATCACTCACATTTACATCATTTGACGTACATTTTATTAGGACTTTTACCCCTTTCTCTCTGCGCATTGCTGCCATCACCCACCTGGACCACCCAAATCAATTTCTGGAACATTTTACTGCCTGGCTCCCTCACTTCCTATCCTCTGACATCTCCACCATCATCAAGGGTGATTTCAATATCCCGATTGACAGTCCACAATCTCCTCATGCCTCCAAACTTTTCTCTCTAGGCCTCGCCCAATAGACTGAGTCCTCTACTCATCAGGATGGCCACTGCCTTGATCTTGTATTCACCAGACTATGCTCAGTTTCTGATTTCACAAATTCTTCTTTCCCTCTCTCAGATCTTAAAATTATCACCTGCACTCTCCCCTCCATTACGTCAACCTCAATCAAATCAACCAAGCCTCCTCAAACCCACAGAGATATTAATGCTATTAATTTTCAACAACTAGCCACCTCTCTGCAATAATTACTCTTACCAATTTCTAAGTTCACTTCTCCTGAGACTGTTGTATTACAGCTGAACCAGACTCTAGAACTAGCCCTTGATGAAGTAGCTCCAGCTACCCATTACACTCCCCGTAGACTTAGGGCAGTATTCAATTTGGCAGCAAAAAGCCGATGATGTCATTTTCACCTATTACAATTATCCCCGTATTCAATTTCAAAGACTTTTCGCCGGTGCGAACAGTCTTTGTTAAAAAACGGGGATAACTTTTAACCTTGTTTTACATGGCGAAAATAAGTGCAGATTTGAGGTTTAGGAGTGCAGGCTTAAAAAAAATAGCCTGCACCCCTGGTAATGTCCCCTAAAAATGATCTGTGTCAAAAAATTAAAATAAATCAGGACAGCCCAAAAAAAAAAATTAAGTTTAAATTTGGGGTGAAAAAAAAAAAAAAGAGCAAACTTCTAAAGTGCTGAAATTAATTCCAGAGGGTTTCCCAAGTATGCGGCAGGTGTTTTCTTCATTGCGGCTAGTAGCGGCAGGTGCATTTTTTAAGAATTTGTAAAAATAAGTTTAGGGTCTTAAAAATGTGCTTGCACCCAATTTCATGCACCCCAAATTTGATGGCCATAGTTATTTTTTCAAAAATAAATTCCTAAATGCTCTTCTTCATCACTTCTTCACAAGTGTATTTATGCACCTGCCGCGGCTATTACAAACCACAACTTCCTTCAGCAGGCA
Source organism: Taudactylus pleione (assembly GCA_031769625.1). Lineage (NCBI taxonomy): Eukaryota > Metazoa > Chordata > Amphibia > Anura > Myobatrachidae > Taudactylus > Taudactylus pleione. The sequence goes on along the minus strand of JAUIMM010000350.1, from coordinate 9,113,707 downwards.
AAAATGGGGGCACCTATAGTGATCCCCCATGTCTAGACATCTAGAGGGGGGTACCAAGAACAAGTCCCGAAAATGCCAGTGTTTTGGCGATACTTAACTTTCCGCCGGCTCCCGTTTTCGATGATTCCTAAATGAATACGGGGATAATGCAAGCACGCGCCCGATACTTTATCCCCGTCAAAAAACCTCCGATGTGGAGCGAAAAGTCCAGCACGGACATTTTGCTCCAAATTGAATACCCCCCTTAGATGTCAACCGTGGCATTCCAAATTGACATGACACCTACAAAAACTCTCACGCAAAGTAGAACGTCAGTGGCGTAAATCTCGTAATGCAAGCGATTTCCTCACATATAAGACTATCTACCACTCTTATCGTAATGCACTGGATACTGCCAAACAAACATATTTCCAATCTGTCATCCATGCCAAAGCCTCCTACCCCAAGTGACTTTTTAATATATTTAAATCACTTACCTCTCCCTCACCCAACCCTCCTGCTACTATCAGTGCACAAGATCTTGCTTCCTATTTTAAGGATAAGATTGATAATATCGAAAATGAAATGGTTGGCTCTTCCTCGGCCAATGACCTGCTTAATTTCATACCTGAACCCACTGGCACATTCTCTTCATTTGACCCCACTAATGAAGATGAAGCATCTACACTCTTCTCATCCTCCTACTCTACTACCTCTCCTCTTGAACCTATACCCTCACAAATCAGTAAAGCTCTGTCTCCTGTGCTCATCACACCCTTAACTAAAATCTGTAATCTCTCCTTCTCTACTGGTATCTTTCCATCACAGGGCCTGATTCAGAGCTGGACGCTCTGACAGAGCGCTCGCTCTGAATCAGGGCCGGCCCTCTGGTTTTGCAGAACGGCCTCCTGGCCGCTCGCATAGCTGTTTGTGACCACCCACAGCTATAGCGAGCAGCCATGATGATGGTCGTGATGGTCAAGACCATCGCGACCATCGGGCTTGCGACGAGACCCTTGTGGTATGGTCTCGTTGCCGCAAGCCCAAGAGTGCTTTTGGCTTAAACAGAGCCGAAAGCACTCCCACTGACATCACTTGTGATGTCAGTGGGGCCGGCCCCAGACGGTAGGCGTTCCCATGTGAACGTCTCCGTCTGGGCAGCCATGCCCCCGGTCCGCCCACCAAAGGGGGCGTGCTGTCACTCAACATCGACAGTACGCCCCCTTTGGTACGAGACCCGGAGCGACGGTTTGCCCGTCGCTATCTGGGTCTCGCGCATGCGCCACCATCGACCCGCTTGCGAGCGCATAGCGCTCGCGAGCGGGTCTGAATCAGGCCCATTGTTCAAGCATGCAGTGATCACTCACATTTTGAAGAAACAAAATTCTGAACTCTCTTAAATTACCATCCTATCTTCCAGCTCCCTTGCCCCTCCAAGCTACTTGCCTACACTCGCCTTACACACTTTCTTAACACCCACAACTTATTGGACCCACCTCAGTCAGGCTTTCATTCCCAACACTGCACAGAGACAGCACTAAGGTAGTAAATAACCTGGTCACTGCCAAGACTTAAGGACATTACTCACTTCTAACTCATCTAGATCTCTCTGCTGCCTTTGACACTATTTACCACTCTCTTCTCATACAAACACTACAATTCCTAGGTCTTCACGATACAGCCCTTTCTTGGTTCTTATCCTACCTAATCACTCTTTCACTGTTTGCTTTTCTGATTCTTCCTCCACTTCACTACCTCTATCAGTTGGAGAAGTGCAAGGCTTAGTCTTAGGTCCTCTGCTCTTTTCAATCTATACCACCCTCTCTTGGCAAACGAATACGCTCTTTTGGTTTTCAGTATCATCTGTACGCGGACGATACTCAAATCTACTTATCCTCCCCAAATTTGTCACCATCTGTGCTGGTCCATGTCATTGAATGTATTTCTGCCATTTCATCTTGGATGGCATCTCCCCACCTCAAACTTAATATAACAGAATTAATATTTCCACCGGCCAATAGTTACCAACCTGATATCTCTATCACTGTGAATAACTCGACAATCAACCCCAACCCACAATCTCGCTGCCTAGGTGTCAGCCTTGACTCTGAAATGTCCTTTGTTCCCCACATTCAATCTGTCTCAAAATCCTGTTACATATCAAAAACATAGCCAAAATTCAACCATATCTTACACAAGACACTGCAAAAACTCTAATACATTGACTATTGCTATAGTCTCCTTACTGGTCTTCCCAAAAACAGACTCTTGCCACTACAATCCATTATGAAAGCAGCTGCGAGGCTGATCTTTCTTGCCAAATGTTCATTGTCTGCTGATCCACTCTGTCAGTCCCTCCATTGGCTACCGGCCTTCTACCGTGTTCAGTATAAAATACTTACACTCACACATAAAGCTATTAAGCAAACCACACCAATATATATCTCTTCACTCATCTCAAAATATCTCCCAACCCGACCACTCCACTCAGCACAACATCCCCATGCATTACTTGCTTACAGGACCTTTGTCGGGCTGCACCCACCTTGTGGAATGTCCTCCCACGCACAATAAGACTTTCCACTGGTCTCCAAACATTCAAGCGTTCTCTGAAAACTCACCTCTTCAGACAAGCTTATCAGATCCCAGAATCGCCCTCATAACCTTCATAGCTTCCCTATCTAACTCCCTTCTTACAATATACACATATCACATTTTCTCTTTCTTCAATTTCACATCCTCCTACCTCAAGGCCACCTTTCCAGTGTGACTGGATCATACAGCTCACCAAGAACCTCTGCAATCTGGCTGGACCAATTTGCAATATGTATCACCTATCCTTGTGTATCAACACCTATTTCCCTATAGATTGTAAGCTTGCGAGCAGGGCCCTTTTACCTTTATGTCTGTCTCTTACATCACAGTCTAGTTCTATCAATGTTGTTTCATATTGTAAAGAAATAAGGGAGGTACTGAACCTGTGTGAAACTGGTAATTAAGAGGCACCCTGCAGCAGTATAGAAAGAGGTATGCCAGCCTCAAAAATACACAGAAAAATAATAAAATAATACTGCGCTGGTGTGTCCCTGTCAAAAACAACAATCAATTGAAACAATAATAAATATCACATATATTTATTAAAAATTATCATATAGTTGGATATACACATACACATTAAATAGTGATAATTAATCTCAGCAATACCTCATAAATGTTATAAATTTACTAAGATGTGACACATTAGTAACTCAGTGGAATACTAAGTGTCAATAAACCCGCAATGGTATCTAATGGGGATCTAGATGACAGTATGTCCCATATACAAATAAATAGCAATACACGTATTAGGAAACACAATTGTACCCAGTAAGGGTTTTGACGACAACAATGCCCCGTACAAATGAAAACATAAACACGAGTAGGACAACCGTATAGTAAAAAAAAGGGAAAAAAAAATCCAGCACTTGATATATATAGAAAATATATATTGGATTCCTTTATAAGACTGGATAGTGAACACTCATAGCCCGCAAATGTAATGTGAATAAAAGAAAGGGGCAGTTTGACGGATCCAATGGCACCCACTCAGATGGGTATAACCACTCGGGGATAGCGGATAAACCCTGGTGCAGATGGTTTACTCACGGAGCGGTTACAGTCCAATGATCCACAAGCGGCAAATAGCTCAGCAGGCTGGATATCCCTTAAATGTCTGCAACTGTCGTCTCGCTCTCCCATTCTCTCGCCGGCGGAGAGGGAACGAGTGGCCTCACCGTAGCAGAATGTGATAGCCGGAAGTCTCCACAAGTCCACCGTGCCACCAGCTGTAGTGGTAATCAGATGAGGCACGTGGAAGGCAGCGTCCGGTCTCAGTGATTAGCTGGGAGGACTTAGGTAGCGAAGTAAGTAGCAAAGTATCCAAATAAATTTCCAATGACAAATATCAAGAAGCTGGATATAAAAATGAACCAAGGAGGCAGATAGCCAAAATGTAAAGCGCAACGTAATATGCTGCGCTATATAAAACTGTTAATAAATAATAAATAATAATAATTGTCGATAAATGTACAACATATAAGCACGTCAACATGCAAAAAAAAGTTTTTATTTCGTTATTTTCTGTTTATAAAGTGCAGAATAGAACAAAGTGTTAAAATACAATATAAAATATATTACAAGCCAAGAACAATTTGCACTGCTTTTACAAACTTTAATTTTTTGGGGATCAATTGTCAACAAGTTTTGTCATGCACAGCAAACTTTGTGGTCTAACATATATGTTGCTCCAATCAAGTGCTTTAACTGTCATGTGTTTCCTAACTGATTGGTGGGAACAACCTATATCATAGACCTAAAAATGTTTTTGTGAATGATGAAACTTGTCGACAAATGGATCCTTTTTTAACAATAAAGTTTTAAAAACAATAAATTGTAAAAATGTACCTCAACAGGTGAGGGTTCAGGGGTAAGATGCCTGTGTAAATGTCACTAAATATGGCAGACTGATAGGTGGGTGGGGGATTAACTGCTTATGGGTTGAGAGTGCTGGTTATAGGTTGTTGTGGTGGCTCTGTAATTTGGGTGTTTGGTGTCAGACGCCTGCCTATACTGCGTACCACAAACTCATACCACCAGCCGCTCAAATTCCACACGCTGGTCAGGTGACATATTCCGCATCCTGCAAGCAATATTAGTGGCAAAAATGTCCCACTTGTCAGGTGGTTTCTGCAGCACTAGTTGTGCAGCAGGATGTGACTTGGGTTTTGCAGCGGCTTTCTTGGGCGTTAGAGGTTAGACAGCACTTCAGAATCGGCTGTACCCGAGGCCAATTTGACCAGGAGGCCAGGTGTTGCAGATTGTAAAAATATTAAACATATGTTCAATGCATGTATTTACAATTTATTAATTTATTTTTTAGTTCCCTACAACCATGGAGGAATGGAAAAGTATTGCTGAGGAATTTGAAAGACAATGGAAATTCCCTTACTGCAGTGGAGCCATTGATTGGAACAATGTGAGAGTAACCCCATCTGCCAACAGCAGATCCTATTATAATTACAAGGGATTCTTCAGCATTGTTATGATGGCCATGGTCAATAAGCCGTCAATTGGTTTATTGTTTTCATCACCTTAGCTATACTCCGCATGAAATGAAGACTCATACAACTGAATTGCTATTTAAAGAGGTCACAGACAAATTTATTAATTAATTTGGTAATTAAGGGTGACGAGACAAAGCAGTGCTTACCCTCGGGCTATAGCCCCCTACTGATACTCAAATTATAACATTTATTAATTGGAGAGGGATATACCTCCTGCTCCTGCGCAATTGAGCTGAGCAGTACCACTCCCCCCCCCCCCCCCCTTGGCTTAGCACTAGCCCATCCTTGAAATGACAGCCAGGTCGACCCTTGAGGTCATGACAAACTCGCCGCTTATCCGGGGGGGAGTGCCGGTGAACCATTATTGCGCTACTAGAGGCCGCCGAGGAGCACTACTCGCCACCGGCCTGTGCTCCACCTGTTGGAGGGAAACCACAGAGAACGCTCCAACTCGTTAATTCAGTATATCCATTGCCTTGTTGCAATATCTAAACTGGGTAGGTGTGCGGGAATCTCCACTGGACTCCTTGGTCTGAAACTATTTTGGTCGGTAACCCATGCAGACGGATTATGTGAGAGATGAAGAGTTGAGCCAGATCAGGAGCAGAAGGTAGTGGTATATAGTGTACCATCTTGGAAAAATGGCCGAACACTACCCAGATGGTAGTGTACCCAATAGAGACAGGGAGGTCGGTTACGAAATCCATGTATAGATGAGTCCAGGGACGGGTTGGTATGGGTAGCAGTTGAAGTTCTCCGGCAGGAGCTTGACGGGATGTCTTGTGTTGAGCACATTGGGTGCAAGAGGAAATAAATTCAGATATCTTGGCTTTCATGGAAGGCCACCAATAGGACCTTTGGAGAAATTGTAAGGTTTTGCGAACCCCTGTGTGGCTGGAGAAGCGAGATTTATGGGCCCATGTTAACAGCGGCTTCCTGAGTTCGGGAACCACAAAAACTTTCCCTGGGGGAGGTTGAACGTTGATGGCAGCAAAAACTTTAGGCTCTAGAACTGGAAACACTGCTGATTCCTCTATAGTGTTCTCAGAGGAGAGAGAACGTGATAGGGCATCAGCCTTCAAGTTTTGTGATTCGGGACGGAATGTTAGAGAGAAATCAAACTGGGAGAAAAAGATTGCCCACCGGGCCAAACGAGGACTGATGCAGTGGATGTTCTTTAAGAAAAGTAGGTTTCGATGGTCTGTGAACACTGAGATGGAATGTTTAGCCCCTTTGAGTAAATACCGCCACTCCTCAAAAGCGAGTTTGACTGCTAGCAGTTCTTGTTCTCCTATGGGGTAATTTCTTTCCGCTGGTAGGAACTTTTTGGAGAAGTATCCACAAGGATGGATTCAGTTGTCCTCGAACCTCTGGGACAGTACTGCTCCAACCGCTTCGGTAGAAGCGTCCACCTCCAAGAAGAAAGGTCTCTCAACGTCAGGTTGACTTATTATGAGAGCGGAGATAAATGCTTGTTTCAGCAACTGGAACGCTGATTCAGCTTTGGGAGGCCATCGAGCGGGAACCGCTCCTTTCTGAGCCAGAGAGGATATGGGTGCCTCTAGGTTAGAGAATCCCTTAATGAAACGTCTGTAATAATTGGTGAATCCTAGGAACCTCTGGACTGCTTTCAAGGAAGTAGGACGGGACCAGTCCAGAACGGCTTGAACCTTCTTAGGATCCATTTTCAGCCCAGATCTGGATATTATATATCCCAAAAAAGAAATGGAAGGAACCTCATTTTACAAAACAAATGGTTTCTTATGAGACGGGACAGGACTTCTTTCATGTGTTTCTGATGCACATCTAATGAGGAAGAGAAAACCAGGATGTCATCAAGGAACACTACCACTGAGGAATAGAGCAAGTCTCTGAAAATCTCATTAACGAAGCTTTGAAAAACAGCTGGAGCATTGCATAACCCGAAAGGCATAACTAAAAACACGAAATGTCTGTCGCGAATATTAAAAGCGGTTTTCCACTCATCACCAGGTCGTATTTAAATGAGGTTGTATGCTCCTCGTAAGTCCAATTTTGAAAAAACTGTAGATCCCTTGACCCTATCAAATAACTCAGTGATGAGAGGTAAAGGGTAACGATTTTTCACTTTTATATTGTTCAATCCCCGATAGTCGATACAAGGACGGAGGTCCCAGTCTTTCTTGGTTACGAAGAAGCCCGCAGCAGCTGGGGAGGTAGAAGGTCTGATGAAGCCTTTTTGCAGATTCTCCTGAATATACTCAGACATGGCCTTGGTCTCTGGCAGGGACAAAGGATAGGTGCGGCCACGTGGTGAGGTTTTCCCTGGTATCAACTCAATGGGGCAATCCCAGTCTCAGTGCGTCAGTTAGGAATCCACCCCGGCTTTACTAAATACATCACAGAAAGAATGATACGGACAATTCAATCTTTTTGACAGTTCTGATACATGGTAGGCAAGACTCATGACTCACTGCCCCCAGGACAGAATTTGCATCGTGTTCCATTCAATCTTGGGGTTGTGTTTACTCAACCAAGGATAGCCTAGGAGGGAGGCAATCGGGAAGCCGACTGCCTAAATACCGGCAGCCGGCTTCCTGACTGTCTTATCCTGGCAAGGGTGAAATGTCGGGCGTCTAGATGTAGATGCCCGCATTTCCCCGACGCCGGGAGACCGGCGCCCGGCATCACGATCGTAGGGATGCCGGGCGCCGCGAGCGGACAGCCGCAGGGGGGGAGGGTTAGGGCTCCCGGGGGGGACTTAGGGTTAGGCACCCCTAAGGAGGGTTAGGTTAGTGGATACTTACCTATCCACGATCGGCATTTCCAGCGCTGTCGGGCTTCTGCTGCGTCGCACTCTGCTTCTGTCGGGCTGCCGCTGACGGGAATCGAACCGCCAAGGATAACCCCGTGAGAAGCCTTGAGAATAACCAGAAATCGAATGAGCTCAGTATGACGAGCCCCTACCCGGACTTGTACTGGTTAAGTCAATGAGGTCACAGTCCCGTTAAGGATACGGCTGCCATCCACTGCGGATAAGGTGATGATGTGTTCAAGTGTAGTGACTGGAATTGAGAGCTCCTGGACAAATTTGGTGGTGATAAAGCTCTCTGCTGCTCCTGAATCAATGAGAGAAAGCACTAGTTTAGAATACTGCTCAAATTCTAGAGAGAGGGGCAAGGTAGACTTTTTTAGATGGAGACTGACACATAACTCCTAACCTGGTGTCCCCGATGCCAGTTAGGAGTGGGAGTTTCCTGGACGAACAGGGCAGAATGCCACCAGGTGGCCAGTCCCTCCGCAATAAAGACAAAGATTGTCTCGGCGACGTTTTCGCCGTTCTTCAGTGGATAAGCGAGCTCTATTGATCTGCATCGGCTCCTCATTGGATGGCTCAGGAACTGGAGTATTAGGAAGGGTGGCCAGGCGGAACCGATAGCGATCTCCCTTAGTCTTCTACACTTGGCGCTCCCGGTGTCTAAGGTACACTTTGTTGCAAAGTGAGATGACCTCATTCAGTGAGGAAGGAAGATCCCTAGTGGTGAGATCATTCTTTACTTGGTCAGAAAGATCACTCCAGAATGCAGCGATCAAGGCCTCCTCATTCCAACTCAGCTCTGAAGCCAGCGTCTGGAACTGGACTACATACTGACTCAACGGGGTTGTTGCCTTGGTGTAGTCGTAGAATTTCAGCGGCAGCTGACGTCGTTCTTCTTGGCTCAGTTTCTCCTAAAGGAGGCCAGAAATTCAGAATAATTGTCCAGAAGAGGATCGGATCTTTCCCACAGTGGCGACATCCAGTCCAGGGCGGAACCAAAAAGAAGGGATACAATGTAAGCCACTTTAGCCTTGGAGGAGGGAAAGTTCGCTGGCTGAGGTGTGAGCTGTACTTCACACTGGTTGAGGAAACTCCGGCATAACTTGGGGTTCACGTTGAACTTATTAGGTGTCGGCAGATGCAGATGGGATGGAGCAGTAGGAGTGGGGACGACTAGTTTGGGCTGTGGATTTGGAACATTTGGTAAATTCACCGTGACCAGAGAAGCCTGAAGGTTATCCTGGCGACGAGACATCTCCTGTAGAAACTGGGCCAGTTTTTGCTGCGTCACTTCCCATCCCTCCTGGCAGTTGGCAATGCCTTGGAGGAGGTCTGCCCTAGGGTCCTGACCACTGGCCGAATCCATGGGGCCAGTGCAAACTGTCACAAGAGGGTTAAGTAATTGTGGAGGTGAGCCCGGGATGGATTCAGGGGAGTTTATAGGAGTAGACGTCTGATATTGAAAGGACGCTGATCTGAGATGTGTGTTGCTCATGAATGGCCCACTGATGAAGAATAGATGCTGGAGACGAGATACAACCGGAACGATTTGCGGATACACCCAACAGGTAACTGGAACGTCCGGGAGGATCACAGACTGTCAGGATAGCTTAAGCAGGGCTCCCTCTGGGGGTGGTAGTAGGGAGTAGCACCGCTGGTATGCAGGGCGTCTAGGAGGCTGGAACCTGGAGCAATATACTTATATGTGAGACTCAGCAGGAACAAGGAATAGCAGGGAGGTCAGAGAACTAACATCCAGCTAGGCTGGGAACAACATTGCACTGGCAATGAAAGGACTGCAGATCAGCCCTTAAATACCCAGTGGAAGTGCAGGATTGGTTGCTAGGGGCTCCCAGGAATGCTCTGACTGGATTGGCCCGAAAGGAGTGACCTGACCACATCCAAGATGGTGGCGCCCATGTCATGCTGCAGCGCTGCCAAGGTGTGCAATACTCACACTAGCTGCCAGGACACTATCCCTCCAGACCCCTGTAGCATGCAGCACGGACCTCCATGTGCCTGCACCCCTGCCAGAATGACCTCGCCAGAGCATCCGGACAGGTAAGTGTCGCTGACCCCGACCTCTCACAGCCCTGGTCGTGACATAAAGTTCCTGAACATTTTCTGAACATGCTATATGAATGTAATTTGTCCCATGGGGGACCATTAAATCTTGGTCTGTTGACGACCAATGGCACTCCTTTCACCGGCATCTCTGCCACATGTTGTACAGGGATTCCGTGGCTGCCTGCTGAAATCGGAGCCTACAACCAGGCCTGAAGAATGAGAGGTTGTCCTGTGAAGCAACAATAGTAATGTTAGTTTGCACTGTGAAGCTGTTCATATGTGCTATTTTAAGAATACCATCGAGTATTACCCCCCCTCTCCACATGCAGAACCTAATAAGCTGTACTGCGCCACTGCCCATACCTTCATATTCAGAGCCTACAGAGAATTATGCCCCACATATCATACCTACGAAGTTGTTTTCACCAGTTTTTCATACGTACAATTAAAAACACTTGCAGAGGACTACGCCCCGCACATAGAAACTAGAAATTATACTATGCAGTCACCTAACGAGACTTTGCTAATACTCATGATGCTGCCCCGCTTATAGAACTAGGGAAGTTCCCCTGTGCACCTATCTATACACACACCAGATAATAGCCCCCCGATGGTTACAGGGGAAGTTGTACTGTGTGGTTATCCATGCAACCTGATTAATAATATTGAGATAGCTACCCATAACATGAACAAGTTGAGTTGATATTGGCCAGTTATCTATACAAATAGATCAATACCACCAGATCGTCGACACTCACTGACTGACCGAGGGGAATTATACTGTGTACTAATTATCCCTTCCTACCGATTAATAAAACAACTCCAGCTTTACACTTATCAAGAGGAATATAGGAAGTTGTAACCAGGTGATTAAGGAGGCAGAGAATAATGCTCTGCTTATCGATCCAGGCGCAGCGAATTTGCATTTTACAGTTATCCCCTCCAACCTGTAACAGGAGCTGCACTGCACCATTATCTATGCATTCAATACCAATTACCCCCACCGCAATATCTTCAGGTTAAGAACAGTTGAGGCGACACCCAGTATATATATATATATATATATATATATAAATAAAAAAGAAGAGACATTGCACTGTGCTTATGTCACTGTGTATGTGTCGAATTTCTTCCTTGTGGGGTTGGGGGAAGGGTTATACCTGCCTTGGGTGGACTCCTTGATCCCCGACCCATGCATCACAGAGAAACGTATAAAAAAATGTTTATTTATGCACCCTTGAAAAGTCCTGGCAATGGTTGTGCGGACCACAGACTAGTGTGAAAGGTGCGATGCTGATGTATTTACTGCCTTATTGATGTCTATTACCATTATACGCTGTAATTCCCTGAACAGCATTATACTGTATACCATAAGACTATAATATGCAGTGCATTAATATCTATCTGCACACAATTACCATCATTGATCTGATTTATTCCGTACATTCTCTCACCGTTAACTTCATACACCTAAATTAATACCCATATACCCACTACAATGTTACCGCAGCTGATCTGTACTTTACTATACCTAATATCACTACTATACATTACATAATGCAATATACCCAAACACACAGAAATGTACTCCCTGAGCGGTATTATACTGTATACTAAAATACAGTGCATATAATTCGCTTCCTATTTGGCCCCTGTAGGAGGAGTAACCTCGTTCTAACAATTTGTTTTGTAGTTTAAATGCAAATAGAGGAAAGTGAATGATCCCTACCCACGTTGTTGTGTGAGATAACCTGGTGAGGAAGTATTCCCGGAGTAGGATTAACTCAGTAGAGTCAGTGACAGTAACGCTATTGAGTGACTGGCAGTGTCCACAGATTATAAGAAGATCAGGATATATATGAATGAACAAGAATATTCTATTATTTCTGTGTTGTTAAATGACAAACGATCCGTACATACAGGAGCCGCAGCACGATCACCTGACTCCGTTTCTTTTGTACGGAAACTGTAAGGAGGAAGCCATTTTTGCGAAGACCATCATTGTAGGTGGGTTAAGGACGAAACCGGACACAACCAACATGACTGAACCATCAAATTCACAACAGCAACCAGCAGTTCGCGCTCTTATGAGAGGAACAATGTCGCAAGATAGGTGACGTAGGCTATGGGTGGGCTACAGATTCTGACAGGGTGGAACCGTGGAAGTGGGCTGGTTGATCAGTACTGGTCACATGCTCTAAGTATCCTCTTTTACAGTGTGGGGTAAGCAGAGTATGTATTGTATATAATAATATATAGCAGCTATGTGATATATATTATATAGGTGTCCTCCGAGTCTCGGAAGGACTTGTCTGCCTTGTGTATATATATATATATATATGTACGGACACACCAAAGGTATGGGAGAGCCACAGCTCAATGGCAACCTCCTCACACATCCCATTAGTTGTGGGCAGCCTGGGATTGTGTAATACGTGTGTACTGTATGGAGAGTCCTATGCTGCCTGTCTATACTGTATGGAGAGTCCTATACTGCCTGTCTGTTCTGTATGGAGAGTCCTATGCTGCCTGTCTGTACTGTATGGAGAGTCCTATGCTGCCTGTCTCTTACATATTTTTGCCTTGTATTCTTAGGGTTAATGCTTTCATTTGAAATGGTTTGTTTTGCTCCTTACACCTATTTATTCCGTTGCCCCTTACATTTGGGAACACAGTAACAAAATAAGACTAGGTGTTAGACAGTCAGTGGGGTAAATTAGTCCTGCTTGAAAGTTTACAATCTATAGCTTTTAAATAATGATGACTTCACAATCTGTTCTTTAACCCCAGTAATTTGGTTATATCTCAATTTGTTTTTTGTAGCCATACATTTTCTCTCACATTCCTGGTTTTATCTTTCACTTTTTAGATCAAGTATGACAAATTACATGGGTAATTCACGCCTCAGTTCCAAATTCTGTATAGGTGGATCTACCTGTTGAGGTAAGAGCAACAGGATATTAATGATTGTTTGTGTGCACATAACAGTACATTTGCTGTTTTTGTTCATTTATTTGTTTTGATGCCATTGCTTTCTAATTACTGTACAGATTTCTAACAAATGTATAACCGTGGAAATTATTGGTATTAAACCTATAATGAAAACATTTCAGGTAAGAGACTTCCATTAATAACCTATAAATGTTAAAACAGTAGTTTCAAAACTGGGGTGCTGCGGGGCACTTGCAAGTGTGCCACGGGTTGGTGGTCCAGAACCAAATTATATGATGTATCAGAGCCGTAACTAGACTTTTTGGTGCCCTGTGCCAGAAAGAGCATTGGTGCCCCCCTCATTTTTCAAAGGGACATAATGCACCAAAAAAAGGGCCATGGCTTTATGGGGAAGGGCCACGGAATAGAAAGGAGAGGCCAGGAGATGCTGGGGGATGAAATGAGAGGAAGCTAAAAGCAAGAATGATAATAAACAGAAATGTGATGGGCCCAAACAGCGCCCCCTGACCTGTGGTGCCCTGTGCGATGGCACCTTCCGCACTACCCTAGCTACGGCCCTGTGATTTATGATCCATGTGATAGGCAAAGCTAGTGGTCATGGCTGCCAATCATAAAATATTTGGACAAACCGAATTGCAACCCTGTCCACCATGTAACTGAACCTAAGATGACAAAGAAACACAATTTACCACTATTTGCCTTGTGGTACCGTGATTTAAGAACGTTTGGGAACCACAGTGTTAAAGTAATAAATGAGTAGTTATATATGCTTTCTGTTTCTAGTTTTAGGACTCGGAAACGTTGAGCCATTTCAGTGGGGGAAGCTGTAAGGATTTTTAATGAAGTCCACTAAATGCATGTTTTATGGTATTTTTGCCTTATTGTACATTTATATGGTTCCCTTGATGTTGTTATCTTGTATATAAAGGTCATATGAGGAGTAGTTTAGCAAAAAAAGAAACATTGTGTATTAGTTCAAATATGCATAGTCGGTAAAGATTGTGTTATAAATCTGCTCAAGACTGTAAAATATCTGTGTGTGTAATTCTTTGAGTCAGAAAAGTACATTTACTGTGCCTGGAATGTTCTTAAGGTGTTACGGGTGCTGAATTTCTCTAGTGCCGGGCAGTTGACTTCTCCTTGGTCCCTGTGGCCCACCCCCTATATGTGATGCCATGATGTAACATGTCCTGGAGGCACTGCTGGCGGGATGTAGTTACGGTCTCAATCCCGACAATACAATCCTGGCAGGGGATTTAACATGGGCGTCTAAATACCGACGCCTATGTTGACCCCGACAGGACGCCAGACCGATCGTCCAGCGCCGGAGGTAAATAGCGATGTAGCCGGAGATGGGGGGGTTAGGTTAAGGGACCTCCCGGGGGGACTTAGTGTTAGGCACTAGGGGTTGAGGTTAGGGTTAGGCACCTCCCCGGGAGGGTTAGGGTGCGGGCAGGCGGGGTTAGGTTTAGGAACCAACAGGGGTGGGGTAGGGTTAGACACTAGGAGGGGAGGTTAGGGTTAGGCACCCCTAAAGGAGGGTTAGGGGGGGGAGAGGGGAGGGTTAGATTGCTTACCTCCGCTGTCAGGATTTCCTCAGTCGGGATTTGAACTGGCGGCTACGGTATCCCGTTGTCTGATCGACCTCAGTTAGATCGACAAAACATAAATCGACTACCGTACATCGACTCCATCGAGGTCGACAAACTATAGATCGACCGCACCTCTATATCGACAAACACAAGATCGTCACGAACATTAGATCGACACTACATATGATCGAAACATAGCATACCGACAATTTGAAGATCGACAACACACATGATAGAGATAATAAAAGATCGAAACTAAATAGGTCGTCAGTTAATAGATTGACATATAAATAGGTTGACAGTTAATAGATCAACATATAAAAGATCGACGAGTACTAGATCGAAACTAAATAGGTTGACAGTTAACTGATCGACAAATGATCGGCACGTTACAGTTAGACAATACAAAAAGGTATTCATCCTAGATGCTGCCCCACTAATAGCACGTCCCCCGCCGCTACTTTCATCCGTGGCACTACAGGTCCCAGCCAGCCCTTACATCCTTGCAAGCGCTCCTGGCAATGTAAGCCCCTGCAGCCCTTGTCCCTAATTGCTGGGTGCTATTTTTGGTGCACTTTAAAGCTTGATTTTAGTGATTTTGAACTATGCTTGCACCCATTTTCATGTACCCCAAATTTGATGGGACTACTTATTTTTCTCCAAAAAAAGTTGCAAAATGCAACCACTTGCTCAAAGACGCTAAATAGCACCTATTGAGACCATTTAAAACCCCCAAATACCTTTAGCAGGGCTATTAGGGGGTACAGGCAGCATCTTAAACTAGACGGCAGCATCTTAATCTAGACGACTTGTTATTGCCAGGGAGAAGATGCCCCAGGTCCAGGCTTGTTATTGCCAGGGTGAAGGTGCTCCCAGGTCCAGGCGCCCAGGAATAGCTGGGAGCGCAGGGAGGGGGAGGGGGGTTGATGAAGGGGTGCACTGCAGAGCATGGGGGAGCCCAGCAATTAGGGACAAGGGCTGCAGGAGCTTGCATTGCCAGGAGTGCTTGCAGGGATGTAAGGGCTGGCTGGGACCTGTAGTGCCACGGTTCAAAGTAGCGGTGGGGAATGTGCTATTAGCGGGGCAGCATCTAGGATGTATACCTTTTTGTATTGTCTAACTGTAACGTGTCGATCATTTATTTGTTGATCTATTATCTGTCGACCTATTTAGTTTCGATCTGGGACTCTTTGATCTTCAATATGTCGATCTATTAACTGTCGAACTATTTGGTGTTGAATTTGGACTCGTCGATCTTGTATATGTCGATCTATTAACTATCAACCTATATATATGGCGATCTAGGAAGCGTCGATCTATTGTTACTGTCAGACTTTCCGTTGTTGATCTACGGTAAGTCTATTTACACTCCCTGTCTATCTAGCGTTGTCGACCTATTTATTGTCTATCTAGATATGGCCGATCTATTAATCCACACAACCGCCGGCATTTCAATCCCATTCCACTGCTGGCACAGGGCGCATTTCACATAAATATGCCAACTTAGAACTTTTAAATCTATTTCTGAGTAAATGCTATTTTTAAGTTTTTGAAAACATAAGAATATGCTTCTGTTCCACTGTAGCTTTGGTTTAAAACAAAATAAAATTGTTTTACACCCCTCTTCCTAAATTAGACACCTTCTGATATATATAAATATTTTTTGTTGCTTGTGATGTGAAAAGCCTTGAAAAAAAGCTTTTAATTTATATCTTAAACTGATGAATAAATAGATCTTTGGTTACCTACTATCCTGGAGATGGGATAGAGCAGGTTCTATTCCTGTTTGCTTTCAGCTTACAATAGGATGCTTTCTCTTAGCAGATATCCCTGTTAGCTAAAAAGGGGATGTAGTCAGGATCCCAAGCATCAGAATGCTGACTGTCGCAATCCTGCCAGCGGCATCCTGACTTTCACAATCCCGATGGTGAGGGTTAGGCTGCTGGAGGGGTGGGTTAGGGTAAAGGTTAAAATACTTATCTAAATCCGCCTGAATTTTGACCGACGGGATGCCACTGTCAGGATATTGACTATTGGGCTGCCGCTGTTGGGCTTTGACCATCAGGCTCCTGTACCTAACCCCTAAACAGGGATTTAGTTTCTACAACTATTTTGTGCTTATCTTAGCTACAGATTTTGTACCAACTGGATTATAAATGCATACGTTTACTAGTGTACAACACATGTACACCGGGATGACACTGGAATACATTATTTCCAATGTCTTCTAACCCACTTGCTTTTGGGAGCCTTGTAGTACTGCCCCATTTGTTGCTTCCAACACAAGTCAAATGCATTGTGGGTAATGAAATATCCTCCCATAACCAAACTGAATGCTCATTGGCCACTGCATGTGAAACGCTTTCACTGATTGCTATGTGGTGTCACT
The DNA here is from genome assembly GCA_031769625.1 of Taudactylus pleione. Taxonomy (NCBI): domain Eukaryota; kingdom Metazoa; phylum Chordata; class Amphibia; order Anura; family Myobatrachidae; genus Taudactylus; species Taudactylus pleione. The sequence continues at coordinate 9,096,829 of JAUIMM010000350.1, read as the reverse complement.
TGTGCTTGTTGCATGTTCAAATGTCAGTGAGTCTCCTGCCTAACTCTGGTTTTTCATTTTTTCAGTTGTAACTGATTCTTATAGTAAGTATCTTTTTTTTTAATTATATGTATGAGTTTTCCCCATAGGCTAACCCATTGCATTATGGGCCTGATTCAGACCCACTCGCGAGCGGCTGTCCGCTCGCAAGTGGGTCGATGTTATGCACTGAGCATGCGCACGACGGAGGGAGCTCCGTCGTGCGCATGCGCCAGACGCGACGAGCGAAGGAAAGTCCTTCGCTCGTTGTGTCCGATCAAAGGGGGCGTGCTGTCAATGTTGATTGACAGCACGCCCCCTTTGGTGGGCGTGCCGGGGGCGTGCCTCCCTGACGGGGGCGTTCCCACGGGAACGCCTCCCGTCAGAAGCCGGCCCACTGACATCACTAGTGATGTCAGTGGGAGTGATTTTGGCTCTGATAGAGCCAAAATCACTCCGGAGCTTGCGGTTGAAAACCTCAACCGCAGGCTCCGGCTCGCAATTTCGATGGTCGCGATGGTCTCGACCATCGCGGCCATCACAAAGCACGCTCGTATAGCCTGTGGGTGGTGACCCACAGCTATACGAGCGTCCAGGAGGATGCTCCATGAAAATGGAGCCCGGCCCTCATTCAGAGCGTGCGCTCTGCTCAGAGCGTACGGCTCTGAATGAGGGCCTATGTCTTTATAAATAGATAGTACAATCTATAGGTTTTGTTTTTTTAACCTTTACAAGCTGTGCATTCAGAATTGGTACATAAGGTTAGATCAATAAAATTGTGGAAACATAAAATACACATGAATAAAAGGACACTGTTCAGATGGCATTACATTTCACCTAATTGACTAACATTTGCATACAGATGATGTATGTTGCAGCATTTTATATTTCTTGTGAACCGTGCATCAGCATTTTAAGACTAAGCAGGAAACGGCTTTTCCTTCCTTTTGTAGTCTGTCACTTCCTGCACTGTTGACAATGTTTTTTCTTCAGTGTGATTTGGATTCATACATGTTATTTTATATCTTTGTCACTAATAAAAAGTAGGTTGGGATGCGACCGCCGGTCACAATCCCGATGGCAGAATGCCGGCTAGGGATTCATGACAGGCATCGAGATACGACGCCTGTCATAAATCCGACACCGGAACCCCGACCACCACCATCCCGATCGTCACGGATCGGGGTAAGTATCTTACCCCGGGGATGTTGGGGGGGGGGGTTATGTTCAGGGCACACCGGGGGAACTTAGGGTTAGGCACCCTCCCCGGGGAAACTTAGGGTTGGGCTAGGGGAAGGGGGGGTTAGGGTTAGGCTCTAGGGGGGGGAGGTTAGGCACCCCTAAGGGAGGGTTAGGGATGGGGGGAGAGGGGAGGGTTGGGTTACTTACCTCCGGTGTCGGGATTCCGTCCCACAAGGCCAGCCTTGTCGGCATAACCATCCCATTCCGGTTAGTTCATTTACTGTACACAGTGGTAAGAACTAGCCACACCTTAAGCCTCTCTCAATTGACAATGAGTGATAATGAGAAAGCACACATTTATAACATTTACTTGTGAAAAGACTTTGGGCCTGATTCAGCTTTGGAAATAGAGTGAGATATCTCTCTCCACTGATCATCTTGGTGAAACCATGTTGCACTGCAGGTGGGGCAGATTTAAAATGTGCAGAGATTTAGATTGTTGGAGGGTTGGTGTCCAAACTCAGTGGCAAACGCAGGATTTCCAGAGGGGGGTTTCCAAAGGCTTAATTTTAGAGCGAGTGTGGCCTGTCAATGAAGAGGGCAGAATTAGTACTTCACAAAGTGTATTGCGTGTATTAATTCCAGCATATACACAACCAGTGATCACAGTAAGCCATTAAATGCGCCAGTAGGCCATCCCGCCTGAGCTGAGCGTATTTATTTTAGATGTGGGCACCATTCCAGAGCATTGGAGAAAGTCCGGGAGCCTGGAGGAGCAGCAGAAGAACCTAGCAATGCCATGGACATATATGTACATATTGGGCTCTATAGCAGTGCATCTCTAACAGTGCATGTTTTCCATATCTTCTAGTTGGTGCACAGGTTATTTATTACTGGCTGATACATTTTAAAAGAGCCACAGGTGGTGCTAATTATTTCATTTGTGATACTGAGAAGAACATGCAGCACTAGTAACAATCTATTATATTACTATTTCTATTGTGATCATGGTGTGGGCTGGGGAGGGGGGTTTCCAGGCAGACGGAAACCCCCCCTGCGTTTGCCTATGAAACTGACATCTAAATTGTAGAGTAATAATAAAGCTGTGCAGTATTTGTGGGCTACATGTAAAAGCAGCCAGTATTTACCCTACATGCAAAAAAATATTATATATATATATATATATATATATATAAGTTATACCCCTTGCATTGCAACATGGTTTGTCCAGGTAAGGTAAGTGCTATTTCTCACTCTATTCCCAACTCTGAATCAGGCCCTTTGTTCTTAAACAGGTTGTATGCTATACATTCATTTTGTTATGTTAGGAGTATCGTTTTCTCTTCAGTGCGTTTGGTTTTGTTGTACTTATTACAAGTGTAAATCTGTTTCAGGGATCATTTGGTATGGAGAACAAGGGATTCCGCCGTTCCAGCCTCAACAGCTTTCATAGCAGTACAAGCGATGAAGACATGGTTGAGATTACAGAAGCCACCCTGGATTTTGCCATATCTGATGACGTCCCCCCTCTTGACAGAGATTTGACGGAAGGTAGGGGATTGATTGTACTCTAATGGTGATAAGCTATAACATTTTTGCTGGTAAAGGGCCTCTAGCATTTGACAGGAATTGTACTTGTGCCTAGCAGTAAAACATTTTTCTCCTCTAAGGGATACATTTACTACGCGGTTTTGTCTGTTGGATTTTATAGAAGCACTAATATTGATACAAAACACTCCTGATTTTGTGTTTAATATCATTGCCTCTTTTATTTCTGGGGCTGAACATTCGGCAGATTAGAAGAACACTGCATGGTGTATTTACCCCAAGGTGCTATCCGCCTATTAGTATCAAACAAAAATTTGTTAGAATTCTATCTAATTACTGAATTCTACTTACCACAATTCTTTCACATCTGTTAAAAATAGTTTATTTTGGCTTCTGTGGTTCCTAAATTACAAGGGGACCCTACACGTTTTTCCCCCCGTAATTTTAGGAGCCAGGACTGGCTGAGCAGTCCGGGGCTGGTTATGCTTTTGCACATATTTCACTGATATGTGCAGGCTGCTTGTTCGGGAGGGAAAGTCGGGCAGGGAACTCGGGGCTTCAACACGGACAGGATCGCTCAAATACACCATCAAACAACAGCATCCTGTCAAAACCGGGTGCTTGGTAAATTCCTAATTTTATTAGTGAAAAAAAACCTGCTGTTTTTGATCGATCCTATCAGAGTTTAAAAACGGGACAAATCGGGACCAACACGATTCTTAGTAAATTTACCCCTTCGTGTATTTTATTGAACACTTTGCATTTCACCTTCAGTGTTTCACGGCAGTTCTTACAACCTATTCCTTTTTATTTGAAGCTCCATGGCAGCACTGCGTTATCTCCCTTCTAAGTTAGGTATAGATAGGTGTTTAAAAAAAAAAAAACCTTGCTCCCAGTTTTTGTATAATGAGGCTTCTCCTCTAACCCTGTGTCTTTTTTATTGTCTCTAACCTACTGCAGATAGGTCAGGCAAGTTTTTTTTTTTTTTTTTCCCCCCCTGTAGCAGGGCAATAATGCTCCCTGGGTCATACCTGCCTCCCCACACGTGAAGTCACATAAAGGGGACCGCAACTCCGCTGTGACCAGGACATTAAGCGGTTCAGCAGGGTGCCAAGGGACAACAATGGTGCCATCCCCTCAGCCTTGCAGCCTGGCTGGTGGTACTGATCACAGTAAAAGGGGGCGTGGCCCTAAAAAGGGGGCGTGTCTATAAGACGCGTCCCCTTTTTCGTCATACTTGGAGGTGTGCCTGGCACTTACAGACACGCTGGGCAGCCCCCAAGCGCTGCAGACAGGGAGAATAGACGCCCCCGGCGTCTTTTCTCCGGCGGTGACCGGGTCACCGCACATTTCTCCATCCGCGGGACACTGCCTCCCGCGGGTGAAGACGGCACCCGCAGGCTGTGAGGGCAGGGCGCTTTTTGCCCTCCTTCTGGAGGGCAGGGTGCTTTTTGCCCTCCAGAAGGATGGCAGGGCGCCGCACCCCGTTAAAACAGGCTAGCGGGATCACTATTCCTAGTTCCATCCTTTGTCTTTCCTTCTCTTCCATCCTGGCGACATACCGTCTGATGCTGCAAGCCGAGGATGAGCTGGCTAACCCAGGTATCCAGTCTGCTGCCTCTGGGACCAGATCTGTTTGTAAAGCTTTTAAAAAATAAATAAATAAATAATTTAAAAAAAATAATAATAGCACCTAAAGTCCAGTGTATAGTGCCCCAGGCTAAAAGGAGCCAGGAACGCTGAGCAGTCTCTGTCTCAGCACTACTGATGTTCCTACAGACACTTGAGGTAAGCCCTTAAATTAGGGTTGGTTTCATGCACTGGAGCAAGAGAATTAAATGAGTGAAAACTGAAAAGTGTATTTATTTTTATCATTAATCTTGTATAACCTAGGATAGAAAAGTTACAACATAATAAATCTATGCTGTCTGTGGTTGAACTATGTCTGCTCATAATTAACCTGCCAGACTCTAGTGTTCACTCTAGCTCCGGCGGCAGGCAGGGCGCATGGGCGCTCCAGATGGAGGGCAGGGCGCCGCACCCCGCTAAAACAGCCTAGCTTCTTATAGACACTCCCCCTTTCAACATCCAAAACAATTTTAAAGTCTTTGTCACTAAGGAAGACCTTTATATTTGACATGGTGTTATAAGGTAAAGATATGGTAAGAGTGTGGATGTAGAACATGGATGGGGAACCTCAGGCCCGGGGGCCGTATAAGGCCCTCGGAATCATTTGGTCTGGCCCTCTGAGCTTTTTCCTGCTAGCCCCATCTGGCTAGCAGAGTGTCTAGATTGGCACCCAGCAGCCATAATCTATGCAGCAGTGCCACCTGGGGTGTCCTTAGGTTGCCTCAGAAGGTCACACAGCTGCCCTTACTGCTCCCTGAAGCATCTTCGGGATACTCCGGACTCCGGGCATTGCTGTAATCACCGACAATTGTGGTGCTGCCCCTAGTGACATCACGCGGAGGGGCGTGGCCTGCACCTGGCTCGCAGATAATGTTATACATATCAAAATGGCCCTCGGCAGAAAAAAAATTCCCCACCCCTGATGTAGAAGATAGATATTGCCATTCAGAAAGGGATTCCTATGGTGATGAGTCTGATGAAATTGAAAAAAACACTTGTAAAATTATATTTTAGATGACGTGGAATCTTGCAGCTAAAACACCCATATAATTCTATGTGTGTGACTGCTGCAACAACGTCCTTATTGGCACAAACCTCTCTTTGAGGCGTTCCACAGCAAAAGCAGAGTTTTCCTGGCACATTAGGTGGTAAACTATTTAAGACATAAAGCTGGGTACACACCTAAAAGATATATCTGCAGATAATGGTTGTTCATACACACTGAACAACCATCATCTGGCCGTGGGTCCCTCCAGAATGATATGGGGCACCATTAGCACTCCCTTGTTTATTGTGTAGGTTTTGTGTACTAATACTCTGCTTGGCGTGAATTCTAAACAAAGTTTTGAGCTTCTGTCAATCAAATGACGGCATATTTTCAGTAGGATAGGAGAAGGAGAGGAGGTTCCTGTCTGATAGCTTAGGGAGGGGGTGAACATTTGGAAGGTCACCTGTGAAGGAAAAATGGTGGAGAGGTGGAGGAAGTTATTTAGGATTCAGGAGGGTGGGTAGCGTTTAGTAAAGAGGTGTGTTGTTAGTGCGCATTTAAAGCTGGAGAGGAGGTGACCACAGTTGAGGTGAGAGGCCATCAGAGGAGGAGTGAAGTGTGCAGGAGGGAATTGGGACATAAGGCCTGATTCAGCATGGATCGCTATTGTTATCGCAACTCTGTAATCGCCTGGAGGTCTGCTGCAAAAATATGCTAATTAATGCAAACTCAAAGCCGTCTCACAGCCAGCATAAAGATGCCCGCTACCACTATCTCACATTCGTAATACCTTGCAGTCCTGCATATACAGATATGTCCTCTTGCATCTTTGCTGTGTACGCGGCAAATCGGGCAATGCATGGTGTGAGGTGTGCGTCTGCGAGCGGATATGCGCACTGCGTTCATCCCCGTGACTCCATAGGATTGCATGGTGCCATCGCAGTGCACGCCATAGCATACCGTAGCGTACACTGCTGTGGGTAAACGTTTTTAGCGAGATTGGCAAGGATGCAAGAGGACATATCTGTACATCGGTAACATCGGCCCCTCATGCAGAATTACGCAATGCTAACTCATGCACACGCACTGCGCTACATAAGCTTGCGCAGTACGCACCATCGATCGATCTGCGTACGCTGCTGCAGTTGCAATCCATGCTGAATCAGGCCCATAGACTTGTGGTGGATACACACTACACGATATATTGGACAATCATCCGATCTGCAACCATTCTGCACGAACATCTTCTAGTGTGTACCCCCATTTACTGTGTAAACACTACTCAGGTCGTGTTGTGCTGCACGTCAGATGGGAAGATATGATGTACAATACCATGTACGAATAGTAGTGTGTTGGACAATATATGTTTTGTGTGAATGGAACAATGATTGTGTACGCTCAAACCGTGTGTTCAGGGATCGTATCATTGTTTGTGAAATTGGAAGGACTGTCGCATTGTTTGTGAAATCGTTCAGGTGTGCTCCCAGCTGAAGTTAGAGATGTAAAGGTGAGTGGCGGGAAGAAGTGGTTACTGCTTTATATTCTGTAAGTGAGGGGGATTGGGAACCACTGAAGCTGGTTGCAGAATAGAGAGGCAGATGTCATAAAGAGAAGAAAATTAGAAGAGCAGTAGGAATCCAGAAGGAGATGGCAGATAGGAGGTGCAAGAGAGAATAGAGTAATTAGATCCCGCCCCTTTTTTGGAAAACTCCGTGCTTCGCGGGTCTGCAAGGAGGGGAGAGGGTTAAATGACACAATTTGCGTCATTTAGCCCCACCCCTTCTCTACAGACCTGCAAATTCCCCATTAAATATCCCCATACTGCACGCTTCACTAGAAAGTGGGCAGGATTCGGGGAGAACTACCTACACTTCCGGGGGTGCGGGAGGCTACCTGAAAAATCGGGAGCCTCCTGCGACTTACGAGAGTGTAGACAAGTATGGAATAAACAAATATGTCTTTGTTTCTGTGACGATGAACGGGAGCTAGAGTATTTACTATAACTTCATTTTGCTTGCCAGGCTATTGAACTGTAAATTTTGTGTATGGCTAATCTGATGATCTATGCCAGCAATTATATAAAGCATGTTTTATGCTGTTTATACTGTAAATAGTCATTAAATAATGTAACAAAACGCTAAATTTATGCTCCTTTATATTCATTGTATCAGCTGGTGAACACTGCCTGTTAATAAGTTACATATCTACATTACCACATTAGGTCAGCATGCTCCAATAACACAACATACTTTTGAACTTGTGCCTTCTATATCCAGAGTCGTCACCTTGTATTTTATTATTTCTTTTATATTTGGGAAAAATGGACAGAGGGTGGTTCTGGTAGCACTGCAGTTAGATGTAGCAGATCTGCAAAATAAGAATATTGGTTGCAAAGTGTATTATTTAAAATATTTATATAATTTCTTGACCAATCCACAGACTATATTTCATTACATTTGTTAATATTTAATAACATTTTCACACTCAGGGGTATTCAATATGAAACGTAAACTTCGCCGTCTATGCGGGTCGAAGTTTTCGCTGCACATCGGAGCTTTTGCTGGCGAAAAAGTATCGGGCGCGCTCCCGATTATACCCTTATTCAATATGAAATCTTCGAAAATGGCACCCGGCGAATGTGAAATCAGCGAAAACTTCGCTGATTTTTGGGGAAATTACCCTAACACCCCCAAAAAGATGGTCTGACACGGGGGATCACTCTGGATACCCCCGAATAGTCCTGCTGAAGGTTTTTGGGGTCTTTAAACAGGTTCAATAGCTGCTATTTTGGGGATTTGGGAAGGTGGTGAAGAATAGTATTTAGAAGTTTTTTCGGCAAAAAAAAAGTAGTCCCAGCTAATTTTGGGTTCTTAAAAATAGGGGTGAGCATATTTAAAAGTTGCTAAAGTGAAGTTTTAAAAAATGTGAAAAATCCACCTGCAATGAAAAAAAACACCTGGGGCATACTTGGGGACCCCCCTAGATTGTAGTTCGCTAGTTTTTAACTTTAACTGAAATTTTTTGACAGTTTACCTTTTGGGACTGTCTGAAGGTTGCAGGGTGGTTTCCAAAATGTTGCACCCCAAAACCCCAATTCTGCACTTTTTTTCGCCACCCATTCCTTGGTGATACTGTTTCGCAGGGTTGAATGCAATATACTTTTCACACTGGCGAAAAGTTTTCAAATTGAATACGGTGTAAAAGTAAAAGCGGCAAAAATGATGTAATGCGAGCGAAATCCTCGCAGAAACTGCATTTTCGTTCCATATTGAATACCCCTGTCAGAGTCAGGGGTGAAATGTAAACCTATTGCTATTACTAAGTGTGTTTGTATTTCACCTGATTGCTGTTCTTGTACTAGGAAGGTATATTAATACTGCTACATGGATTAGTAAAACATTTGCAAAAAAACAGCTTTAGTAGCCAACTTAAAGCATAAATAAACATTGATGATAATATATTTTACGTCCAGCATTTAATTTTTGCAATGTGTAGTCAGAGTATGGGTAACGATACGAAGCAGATTGAGAATTAGAGGAGATACATGAGACATGGCAGAATTAAAGAGGGAATTATTTACAGTATGAGAGATTTATAGGAATGTGAAGGGTGGAATATAAATGATTACTGAAATGAAAGAGGAGGAGATGCAGAAGTAACCTTTAGTCGGGCAGGAAGTTATATAGTCTTACTTGACAGGACAGAATGGAGAAAGAATAAGAATGACTGCAGGAACATCAGGTAAGAATATTACTACATGTATCGCTTCACAATGCAACAGGACAAAGTATGGTAATGGGGTTTTATGCCGAAGTTACAAGGAACCCAGATGAGGTCTGTAAGAGGCCAGTCTAGGAATAACGTTACTCTTATGGCTGCCATTGTGCCACTATGATGTTTTTTCCTGACACTTGAAAACTCTGCAGCTGATTAATACCTGACAAAATGCCACCTTCATATTCTGTATAATATTGTGCACAGCCGGTAAGGTAGTAGCTAGGAATGTGCATAGTTACTGTATATAACAGCAAACAAAAGTAAATTACAGGTTCTATTCAATAAAAATACACACTTTGCATCACCAAGGAAAGTACAAAGGACAGTGAATCAGTTGCAAATATTGGCAGAGGCTGGGATACTTTACTGTAATGGTGGTTAAACTGGAATATCTTGCATGGTGAGGGGATGATTGCAAATTCACTAACAATAATGTTACCTTTCTTACAAGAAAGCCCCTGTAATGGCCAGTCAGACTGAAAATCCCAATTGAGCCAAATAATCAACGTCTAAGCTTGTGTAGGCCAAAAGGAAAAGTCTTCTATGCAATTTGTAAGGTTTTTAATCAGGAAAAAACAATAAAGTATAATGTTTTCTTCCTGATACTTCCTATCTCTATTCTGCCACCAATTTTCCTATTTCAGGAGAAATTTTATTGGATGTGATATCTTTAAAAACTGAACCTAGCTGAAAGTCTGTCAATCTGGACCTAGCAGGGGACATGTTCTCCCCTATATAATAAGAATACCACATGTTCAGGGGGAGCTGTGTTATTCCCCCTCATATATCACGGTAGGGTTCCCTCTTCCCTATGTAATAATACCTCATATCAGTGTGAGCTGGGAGCTGTTATTCCCCCTCATATATTAGATATATTCCCCCTCCTATATCTGGAGGGACAGAGGGTACTGAAAGGGACACATAATAGAGAAACCACCATATGGGTAAGCCTTACGTGGAACATGTGTCCCTTCCAGCCCCCTCTGTCCTTCCAGTCCAGCCACATGCCCCCTCTTGGTCCCTCTGTCCCCCTCCAACCCCTGTTCCCCCTACCTCCATTTTACCTTCTTGTTATTCAAACACCGTTGTCTGCTCCTCTTCCAGCTCCCGCTCTTCGCGGGCAGCCTGCTCGCACTGAGGGTGTGGACGTCTTCAGTGCTCCTGAGCAGGCAGGATGCGGAGGGGGGCAGAGTCGGAACAGCAAAGGTCAGCCGGACATTTTCCCCATCGCTACCATAGTGCATGTGCAGAACGGTGAATGCTGCCTGATCGGATCTGAGCTCCGATCGCAGCAGCCGGCCAGCAGGAACTCACCCGGCAGGCCTCATTGCACTTTTACTAGAATAGTTAAATCGGGCCATAAAGTATGCAAAAGGGGCCGCGAGTTTGAAACGTCTGCACTAGGAGTTTTGCTTCCTTACCATCAGCGCAGTTAGAGTTTGTGAAATATTGAATTTTATTGACCTTTTCTAACATTACAATGTAACTATTTTGGTCTGTTCTAGGGATCCGGTACAAATATTAGGTGTCAGTGAAAACGAACTACTTGTGTTTGTGAAAAAAGAATCACCCACAACACATTGATAAATCTTGGAGAATGCAAATGGGATGTGTGCTAAGCGCTGCAGGTTTTAAATAAGGGGGGCACTTACCAAAAAGGCAGCACCTCTACCATCGTAAACATTGCACACATTCTTAAAAACCAGGAAGGAAGCATTAAATGGGCTCTCTATCCCAGCACACACGTATTTAGGGGTACCCTTGGTTGAAGGAGAGCACTTCCCTCTTTCAAATAGAGTGACCACCTGGGATTGTAGAAAATTCCAATACTTTTTGAATGAAGAAAAAGCCTGTATAGCGCGCACCTGTACCATCAAATGCCAAATTGTCCATTCTTTGGAAACCCAAATCCACTCTCCTTTCCTTCCTTCTACAATCGAACCTGACATAAATATTGAATGGAACCCGTCACAATACTGCAAACCTGGGCCACTTACTACAGGAACCACATCTACTTCAATTTCTTTTAGAATGCCTTGTAAAATCATATTATATCTAACAGGTAAACTCAATCTTCCCCTTTATCTCTATCCTTGATTCCTACCTGCTATCCCCCTCCCCTATAACCATCTCTGTCTTCATCATTGTGCAAGAGCCTAAAAATGAGGTTTGTAATTTATAAAATCTATGTGTATATAATTTGCTGTGAAGACATGAGAATAACCCTATTGATGTAGTATGTGATTAATATGATGACACTTCTTACCAGTGCTGCTGTTATGTCTGCCTACAGGCTTTGCTTCATATAATGGGAATGGGTTACATGGCACAGCCACGGTGATGGATTTCCTGGAGGTTCCAGGTGTGGGGACTTATGAAGACTTTAACACTATAGACTGGGTGCGAGAGAAGTCCAGAGACAGAGACCGGCATAGAGAGGTAAGCAGTCCAGTTTTTGACAACACATATTCACATATGTGAGAACAGTACCAACTGCTTTTAAACTTTAATTCTTGTTTCAAAAGTATATTTCTGTCATTTCTTTCCATTGTTAATATAGGTAGACATGGGAAAAAGTCATGGCTCTCTGTGGTTCACCAGGTTCTTTCCTCTGTCCAGATACTGAGCTGTTAGCTCTGGTTTATGTGCACCAGCTGGAAACTGCGGTTCACTGTTACATAACACACATACTGTACGCTGAAGTCTGCTTATTCGTGGTGGCATCTCCCTGTTCTGCCACACATGCAAGTCCCGGTGACATCATTACTGGGGATTCTCTGCAGGGGAGGAGACAGAGGCCCTGATTCAGAGCCGGACGCTGTGACAGAGCACTCGCTCTGAATCAGGGCCGGGTTATTTATTTATTTTTTTAAAACTGCCTCCACCCACAGCTATAGCGAGCGGCCAGGAAGATGGTCGCGATGGTCAAGACAATCGCGACCATCAGGCTTGCGACGAGACCCTTGTGGTAGGGTCTCGTTGCCGCAAACCCCAGAGAGATTTCGGCTCAAACAGAGCCGAAATCTCTCCCACTGACATCACTCGTGATGTCAGTGGGGCCGGCCACAGAAGGAGGCGTTCACATGGGAATGCCTCCGTTTGGGCAGCCACTCCCCCGGCCCGCCCACCAAAGGGGGCGTGCTGTCACTCAACATCGACAGCACGCCCCCTTTGGTACGAGACCTGGAGCGACGGAGTACCCGTCGCTATCTGGGTCTCGCGCACGACGGAGCCGGCTCAATCATGCGCACTAGGCCACCATCGACCCGGTTACGAGCACTCAGCGCTTGCGACCGGGTCTGAATCAGGCCCAGACTTTGGATATAGTAGTGATATGGTGCATACACACGGTCAGATTTTTTTTCAGATATGAACGATAACTATTTCAAAAATCATTCAATCGTTCATATATGAAGGAAAATCTGACATATTTGACATATATGAACGATGCGCGTTCCCGATGGTCAGATAACGATATCTGACATCTGATATGTTTGCAGTCAGTTTTGGACGATTTCAGTCATTTTAATGCAGTCAAAAATCGTTCGTAGTTCAAATCGTTGGTCAAATCGTTCAATCGGTCATCTGACCGTGTGTATGCTCCAATAGTTTGTGTTTACATTGCCATAAACATCTAAATTTTGTGTGGTCATACACCAGATCGTGCAGTGTGTACGGACCGCCCGATACATCGTGACGTCGCTGGATACAAACCGTCTAGTGTGTAGCCAGCATAAGACATTTGCATTTGTGGAACGATGTGTGGAGAAGATGGATGTCTGGAGTGGAGTTGCACAGATACCAGGGGCCTATAGGGCTATTTGTAACAGAGAGGTGTAGACTTATTTTTAGCTGGACAGTGTTAGCTAGTTGGGATAGAAAGATATATTATAAGGACTAAATATTAGCTGAAAAATAAACTTGTGAACCTGGGAGAAAGTGAAATGGTGCAGGGTGGTGGGGGACACAAACCTGTGATTTATAATGTAGGGTGAATGGGTAAGACGTTAAATGTGGAATATGAATAAAATTGTTATAGAAATAATTGTGTTTAAAGTAATGATGATAGATTATTAAAATAGGAATAAAGAAAGCTGAGATGACAAATTGGGAGTGGTAATGGGAATGCAGTGACTAAATGACTAGTGTTAATAATAGGAATCGCATTAGAAGAGAGAAATGGACGGCTAAGTATGTTTTTAAATAAGATAGTAAAGTGACCCTTAAATCTTTTGTCTTTGTATCTTGCTAATATCTGCACTTGAAAATTGTGGCTTGCTCCATAATAATTGTAATTATGCTGTATTTATGCAAATTATTGCAGGTAAGGGAGCACTTTTATGGCTCAGGACCACTGAATTTCTGGAATAATTCAAACTTTTTTTTTTCCTCAGATCCTTAGTAAGAGTAAAGAATCGACATGGGCCCTATTGAACAGTGTCAGTGATGCCTTTTCTGGATGGCTCTTAATGCTATTGATTGGCCTTATGGCAGGTAACTTTATTTGTGCAAAATAAAAATAAAACTGTTCATTCTTAATATTTAACTCCTCCTTTACTTTATCTATACACTTGTACAGTAGTTCATTGTGTGTAATACTAAGAGCCAGTAAAGACAGTTATTTTTTTTAATTAATATAAAGAGCTCGATCCATTAAGGAGCAAGTTGGCGTTTTAATTATGTACAATTTGCCTTCTCGCGGCCCAATCTCACCCAAGACTCGCACATTTTTGCTCATGGGACTGCAAACTAAAATATGTGAGTCCAGTGGTAGTGTAAGTAATTTGCTCCTAACTGGATCTATAGTACCAAAGAGTTTCTATGACTAAGCTGAATAATGTACAGGAAATAGTTTGTGTTTATGCTTGCCTAGCTATGGCTCTCTATCACTCCTCGCCTGTGGGTTTGTCATGATCAGGAGGTTATACAGACAGAAAATAGGTTTTCAAGGTGCAACTAATGAGCAGCCACCTGTACACAAGAGAACCACCAAATTATCATAAAACATACATAAGGAACACAAAATGTGTCGTTCTCAATTGTCCGGACACACATGGAACTCGGGTCAGGAGTAAGCTGGAGACTGAGAAACTTGAAATGTATTTTTGTAGGAAGGCTCCGGTTTACACCTTACATGAGTTCCATATGCGTCCAGAGCCGATGTTCTTATATGCTGTAGACTGTTATCTATCTGGTAGGCAGTGAATCCTCGCTGTGTTTGGATTTTTATCTGTGTTTTAAAAGACCTCATATGGTTTAATAAACCATACTACACCATGATGTTGTTCTTCATGCACCACGGCATTGAATATACATGATCTGGATCAGTGTCGGACTGGAGCATTAAGGGCCCACCAGGGGAATGCACAGGCAGGGCCCGCTTATTGGGTGTGACCAACCATTGGGTACGTATGTTCATTACCGTGAGGGGCGCGACCGTTTCACAAAGGAAACATCATAACATTATACATTCTCATACAGCACTATGCCCAATTTAGTCTAATGCACAGGTTCTCAAACTCGGTCCTCAGGACCCCAAACAGTGCATGTTTTCCAAGTCTCCTCACAGAATCACAAGTGAAATAATTAGCTCCACCTGTGGTTCTTTTTAAAATGTGCCAGTGAGCAATGACTACACCTGTGCTCCTGCTGGGTGACCTGGAAAACGTGACCTTTGTGGGGTCCTGAGGACCGAGTTTGAGAACCTCTGGTCTAATGTGTAGGAGGACAGAGGGGCATATGGATCATAAATAAAATGGCCCATCATCAGGGGTCCACTAGGACCACCTAATATTCAGCAAACTCCGAAAACGTAAAGTTTTCAGATGGTGCTTGTTACCAGAGCCCCGCTTCTTCCTATGGGAAGGAGTTCTGCAAAGAGGGATCCGAGCGGATCCCTCCACCATCTCCTCACTGACTCCCCAGCGGCTTTGCGCTTGTGTTACCTCAGGTCACATACACAGAAGCCGGCTGAGGGGGGAGATAAGTAACGCTGCTACTTCTGTAGCAGTGTTACTAATTGTGGGGACGGCTGCTTTTCGGAGCAGCTATCCCCCCCGCCGGAGCAATGATAATTTGCTCCGTTGTTAAGTATCCCCCTTGGTGATGTTGAATGTGAGGTTTAATACTATTATTAATAGGCACAGATGGAAAAGTGGGCAAAGGCACAAATGACACTGGGGCAGAGGAACAGCTGGGGAAGGTACAGAGGGACAGCAGGGGAAGGTGTAGTGAGACACATGGGTAAGGTGCAGAGGGGACAGATGGGGAAAGTGACAGAGGGACAACTGTGGAAGGTGCAGAGGGAAAGCAGTAGAAGATAACAGGACAGCTGGGAAAGGGGGCAAAGGGACAGCCTTGGTAGATAGAGGGATAGTTGGTGAATGGGCAGAAGCACTGCTGGTAAGGGGGGACTAGAGACACACTGTCCTTGGGGATTTACAGTGCACATTCAAAGTCTGGCCAATGGAAGCAGTGGAAAGATTAGAGATAGGGGTTGGATCATATGGGAAAAAGGAAGCGAAACTGGACTGGAAGCCCCTCAGAGAGATGAGGTCCCGCCCATCCAACTACCACCCCCTGTTCTGTAACTAATGACAGGTGGGCCCACTAGTGCTGGAGTTTAGAGAAGTATTGGGGGTCAGTAGGGTATGGATAAGAGACCAGTGAAGGGATCAGTGGGGTGTAGGGGGTCAGAGCCTCACGTACAGTACCTGGTTAATGTCTGACTGTAATATACACGAGTCAGCCCAGCCTTCACTCTGCAGGAGTCAGGACCTGCTGCTGCCACTGATGATTGCAGGGGAGAAGGGCGCTTCTGCCATTGCTAAGGACGCAGGGGGTCCTGCTGATACTGAGGATGGAGGAAGTGGCGGTGCTGATGATCCGGGGTAGGGCCCCGCTGCTGCAGTCACTGAGGAGGGGGGGGCTCCTGCTGGTGCGGGGAAGGGCCCGTTGCTGCAGTCACTGAGAATGCGTGGGGGGGCAGCTGCTGCCGGGGCTGAGGACCCATGGGAAGGCCCCGCTGCTGCCGGCACTGAGGACTTGGGGGGGCTTGCTACTGCCACTGACGATGGGGTCCCGATGTTGCCGCCGGTGGCTCGCTGCAGCCAGCTCTGAGGAGGCGGGGGGGGTCTCTTGCTGCCACGATGGGGTCCCGATGTTGCAGCCAGTGGAGACGGGGATGGCCTGCTACTGCCGGTGCTGAGGAGAGAGGGGGTCTCGCTGCTGGTCTTGGGGCTTCCTTGTTGTCACTTTGTGCCCCAATACACCTGATTGTGGCCCTGCCCATAGAACCATTCTGCCCTGCAAGGCCCCGCTCCCTTGTTAAAGTGGGCGGAGTTACAAAGCAGGGGGGCCCACCGGGGATTTACCCGACTCCCCGGAGGCCCAGGCCGAGCCTGATCTGGGTCTACTAGTCTCATGCCAGAGGATTTAAAAAAACTGCGGGCTTGATATTCTGGTAGCTTGTGTAAGCATTCATTCTAGCAGGTAACATTCAAATATATAGGTTAGAATTACACTTCCTGCCTTCAGTGGTGGGGTGCTGTTGGGAGCACAATTCTCTTTTTATTTGTACTTACTGTGTGTGCCATCAATCAGACAGTATCACAGTATTTGTTTTAAATTTCCTTTTTGGATGGATTTCGCTATATTACTACTAACCACCATTGGGACATTTGAGTGCCGACTGGTACACATTTATGATCCTGGTCCCGTCCCTAATGAGGTTGGTACACTAGCAGCAGCTCTTTTTGTGTAATCTGGGGGGTGGAGCCTCTTGGTCCCAAGTTACTTTGAGGAACTGGAGCCAGGCAGCTATTGCTCTGTACAAAATAAAAGATGGTCAAGCGCTCTTTTTTTCAAGGGTATACCGATCCCACCTTAAATGGCAGAGAGTCAGTGTCTCCACAAATAAAAAACATAAAAAGAAAATAAATATTCAAAATAAAGGAATGTCTTTATGGTCACATATTATCTGGAACGATCTTCCTCACACTGATGGTTGATTAATATACTCCAGCAGAATCCAATCTCATATGTAAATAAATCCAGTCCTGATTCCTTCAAGTAAATGTACTTTTATCAACACCTATTTGCTGGCAGCATCACCTGGGACCTTGAGGTACAGCTCTATAGGGGGAGCTATTGCAAAAATACCCCTATATGTTATATACTGTACCTTTCTCAAAAGGATACACATGGACCTATAATTGAGGAACCATTTGGCACTGGGGGACTCGTAGTGTTGAACAAGTCCTGATTCCTTCAAGTAAATGTACTTTATTTACATATGAGACATTTTTGGATTCTCCTGGAGCATATTAATTGACCATCAGTGTGAGGAAGATCGTTCCAGATAATATGTGACTATAAGAACATTCCTTTATTTTGAATTTCTTCAGGGTTCATAGGGATCCACAGGCATACCATGAGATAATGTGGTTGGAGATATCCAGGCACCAAACCGTTAAAGCTTTCAGCTCCCAGGATGCCTCGGGTCCTCCTCCATATATACCCCTGCCACAGGCTTCTAGTTGTTCATTTGGTGTGGCAGGATCAGACGCACCTTTGAAACGGGACTGCTCAGGCAGTCCTAAGCTTTTATTTTGTGTTTTATTTTATTGTTTGTTTTTGGGTTGGCAGTACTGAGCGTCTGAATTAAGACTCATGTACTGCGACTCCATGTACCTCTGCCAGGCCGCAACACCAGTAATAGAGCTGGTGATTTCGGCGGGTCTCAGCTGAGCTTGCTAGAAGCAATTCTGCGACCCAGACTGTAACCGGACGCACGGAAATGTCAGGTAAGGCGTTTCCTTGTTTACGGGGAATCACTCGCGGCAGTCCTTGCTTCCGGCGTGAGAGACGCATCGGAAGCGGCTGCAGTCGGCCTGGATTGTCCGCGCCCTCACTAAACTGCTGGGGCCTTCTTGTCTGATGCCGGGGATTGGCAGCAGACGCTTTTGCTGCCACGAGGCCAAAGTACCCGGCTGGTTGATGCAGCTTAGGGGAGGTAGACGCTCCCCCAGCAGCTCCTCCGCCGACCCATCAAAGGTTTTCACGCGCCTGGGTCACTCCTGCTACCCGCCTCGTGTATGAGACACTCAAAGTCCACTATCAGTGCACTGTTGATCTCAGGAGGTTTTGGGTCAGTCTTCCTGTATACCAAGCATTGTGTTTTTAGTAGTTGATTCAGAGCCCATTGCAACAAAATAGCATGTGCATTGTATGTGACTGTTTGCTAGCTGCTGTGTTGATAATGCCTTTTATATCTGACTGTTAAGTTGTAACTATCACTGTTTTTCTCCTCATCCCTGTTGCAGGTGTGTGGTTTTTTTTCTTATACTTCACATTTAATTGTTATTTGTGAAGGTTGTCACATTACATTGCATTGTTACCTTTACAATTGATATGTCAAAAAGTAAAGGAAATCAGGAGGGGGAGGCCCCTGTGCTGGTTTCATGTAAAGCCTGTTTAGCGAGCTTGACCTCTCAGGACTTGATAAAGGGTGGTTTGTGTGCTGTCTGTTATAAAGAGCCACATCACCAGTCCAGTATACCAGTCCCTGTACAAGAGTCATCTTGGGTGTCCTCCTTGTCTCAGGTTATGAAGCAGTTTGTGGATCGTATGGCTACTCCCATAGTGCCACCTTGTATGGGGTATCCACAGCATGCTATGTTTACATCTGTACATCCTTCCTGGATTTATGCTTATGCCCACTCAAGTCAGAGTATGGCTCGGTCACCGGTTGCAAGCAGACCGGTAGTTACTAAGGCACCTAAACACAAGTTATATTTCTCCTTCATCCACTAGGGGACACTGGAGTCTCAGTACAATGGGGTATAGAAGTGGGTTAACCGGGAGCTGGCACCTTTAAAAAAAATTTGAATGGTAGCTAGCTCCTCCCGCTCTATACCCCCCTACAGGTCAGTCTAAAATTTGTGCCCTGGGAACTAGACCTATGCTCCTTAGGGCTCTACATAAATCGAATCTGCAATCAGCAAGAGGACACAGACAGGCAGCTCACTGCCCCTGCCGGTCTGCGCCGTGTGAGCTGCCGGGAAGACCTCACCGCAGCTGCCTGCGGCGTGCGCTGAGGTCTCCTGCTACAGAGATCTCAGTCTCTGGGGAGTCCCAGATGCGCTGCATGCGGCGCACATCGCGGGCTCCCATAGCAGTGCCCGCCGCTGGCAGCACAGGCAGAGCAAGGTTAGTGTGTCCTGGCTCCCCGACTAGCAGAGGAGCCAGGATGTCAGGCGGGCATACAATAAGTGCGGTCCGCTAGCTCTGAAATAGAGCGCCATAGCGGGGGGGCGTCTAATTTTTTCTTCTGCTCAAGCCTCCCAGCAGCCTCAGCGCTTCCATAGAGAAGCTGGAGGCCATTTTAGCATGCTGCACGTGGAGACTGTCTGCAAAACGGCGCTGTGACACAGAGTCAGGCCAGTACTTCTGTTTCACAGCATTTATTACAGCTACAGCACTATTCAGCATAGTGCTGCAAGGATCATAGCATATTTCTCTCTATGCCCCTTTACATTTCTTACAGTCTCTGTATTGATCTCTGTTTTAATCTCAGCTGTCCCTTCACCTGTCTGTGTGTGTGTGACAGTGTATGGCAAGCATGTCTACCAAAGGTTCTAAGGCTGCACAAAAATCATTCTCCTGCAAGAATTGTGCAGAGACATTCAAACAGGGACAGTCTAATACTTCTCTGCTGTATGACAAGTGTGTTTCTCAGACTGCTGACTCACCAATTCAACCTATATGGTCTGATCAATTGACTTCAGTTATGTCTAATCTGTCTGCAGAGCTGGAAGCAGCTCGCAGAGAAAGGGAGGTGATCAGACAGACATCTTCAGAACCAGATTGGGCTCGTTCATTAGCCAGGTCTGTTGAGGAACTTAGAATAAAGGGATTTGCCCTCCAGCACACTGCAGCAAAATCAACAAAAAATACTTAAATCCTACATGATAATAGCGATTCAGACCTCCCAAATGCTCACCCCAAAATAATTATTGCTACATAATAGCACCCACTCTGGGTCATATAATTACAAATTGGTGTACTGCATAATAACAGCACATGTATAAGCTGACAGCTGACTCACCTTGGAGGTACCCCAGAAACCTCCACGTGGCACTATAAGGACCAGCACCACCTCCCAATGCTGGCTCCCTTCATGCCTCTCAAGACTGCAAACAAAAAGTATGGTGGTCGCTCATATCAGCTTAATGATATAGCACAAGTGCTTGTAAAGGGCAGGGTTTACACTGAACACAGAAAAAAGGGATTTGCCCTCCAGCACACTGCAGCAAAATCAACAAAAAATACTTAAATCCTTCATGATAATAGAGATTCAGAGGTATTAGTTACATACATTTGCAAATATATGAATAAGCGCCAGGCCATCGTCACCACTTAATTCATATAGATAATTTTTATCACTTTTCTAATTGTTTATGTGAATAATAGTGTATTTTAAAAGTATTGAACCTGACATGATCCAAGTGATGGTATGTCGAGAGAATTTTTTGAGTCTAAGGTCACAGGAGTGCTGTGTGACTTGGTAGCGCCGAGCGTCGTTTATGCGTCTTTTTACCCTAAAATGCGTCTTACAAGTAGCTTTTGCTGATTAAAATTATATGCAGCATGCCTATATTCTGAGAGCCAGTTAGGGTGTATCTGCATGCGAAATGTTAAGTTACACTAATAGCGACAATAACACTTTAACATAGTGATTTGCTTGCAGATACACCCGTGCTGGCTCACATAACATAGGCATGCTGCATATCATTTTAATCAGCAGAAGTTGCTTGTGCTAATAAGACACATTTTAGGGTAAAAAGACACTCGCGCTATGTGTGGAGCAACTTGTAGTGCACGGAGGATAGATGTATGTGGACACATCTCTATTACTGTGCTGTAAAGTACCTGTCCCCAAAAGTGACCCTACAGTAGATGCATATTACTGTACCGAGTCACAATAAAACAGCCGTATATTAGCTAACATTGACAAGAAAACTAACACTAAGCATTACATAATGACAGAGCAACTGAAGTTCAGTTATTTTAAAGAACTCTACTGAACTGAAAGCATTTCTCTCAACATCCCACCGCAGTACAAATTTTATCAGTGGAGCACTCGCCACCTAGAGGTTAAGCAGTGTATTACATGCCATGGCTTATCTTTCGTTGTAGAATACCACGGTACGCCACAGTACAGCCATCACGTAACGTTCCATGGCGTGACACAGGAGGCCTGAATGGCGCGCTATGAGCAACAAACTTGCTGGGCACATCTGTATCTTTTCCCAGTTTCTGAATGTACTAAGTGGGAGGTACCTCCTACTGTGGATGCTCACGTGACAGTCAGAAATGCTACGTGCCTCTTCTGTTAGTCTTAAGGCAATATTTTCATCATTAGGAGCTGTTACTAGTCCAGCTATGGCTGGAGACTGGGTGGCCAAAGCTGTTGAAGAATGGACTGGGGTATTGGAAGATTCTCTACCAGATGCTACCAGAAAACAGATGAAGTATCTCTCCCAAATACGTGGTGGCCTCCTTTTTGGGAGGAGCTGCAGTAGATGCTGGAATTTTAGCTACTAAAGCATCAGCAGCGTCAGTAGTGGCGTGTAGGGTTTTTGGTTAAGATCCTGGAAAGCTGATACAGGATCAAGAAAGGCTCTGGAATACTTACCTTTTCTTGGAAATATACTTTTTGGAGCAAAGTTAGATAAGAAGATAATGGCTACTCTGGCAGCTTCAAAATCTGCAGGGCTGCCACATGCGACTACATTGAAGTCTAAGCATTTTTTTTTTCGTCCCCAGGGACGAGCAAAGGAATAGTATTCCTCCAGGCCATCTAGTTTTCGCAGGACTACCAGTCGATAGACTAAGAGGTCTGGGCAAGCCAGGCGTCCAGCTTCTAAGCCGGACGACAAACCCTTGGCCTGATGGGGCAGGCCTTCTCCTGGGAGATACCAAGGTGGGGGGCCGGCTTCTTCAGTTTGCGGATAACTGGTATCAAACAACAACAGATGCCTGGGTCCGAGAAGTAGTCTCTTAGGGGAATGCCATTACTTTTCAGAGGCATCCTCCACAGAAGTTTTTTTTTTTTTTTTTGCACAATTCCTCCATCAGTTGCGGCCAGAGTGGCCCTTCAGGAGGCCATTCACTCCCTCTTGCAGACAGGGGTAATAATACCGGTTCCTGTGTTGCAACAAGGAAGGGATTATCATTCCAATATATTTTTGGTTCAGAAACCGAATGGGTATTATCGCCCTATTCTAAATCTAAACACACTCAACAGTTTAATCCATGTACCCAAATTCTGTATGGAAACTCTCTGGTCAATTATTTTGGCAATGGAACCTGGGGATTTTATGCTTTGCCTGGACATTCAGGATGCATATCCGCATGTTTGTTTTACGCCATCCCACAAACAATTTCTACGGTCTTCTGTCCTACAGCAATATTACCAATTCCAGGCGCTGCCATTTGGCTTATCAACAGCCCCTCTGGTATTTACCAAGATAATGGCAGTCATGACAGCCTATCTCAGGTGTCAGGGAGTCAGAATACTACCATATCTGGACGACTTTCTGATATTGGCACAAACTCCAGTTGGTCTACAACACCATCTTCAGCTCACCATAGCCTGCCTACAAAAGCACGGCTGGATCATCAATTGGAAGAAATCATCTCTTTCTCCAACGCAGCAGATGGTACATCTGGGAGCACTTCTGGCCTCTCAGGCACAAAGGGTCTTTCTACCAGAGGACAAGATTGCGGCCCTATATTATTGAGTACTCAAACTGCTACGCAAGAGAAGGGTATCCGTCCTATCGGCGATGCAGGTCCTGGGATCAATGGTATCCCCTTTCGACATGGTGGGATATGCTCAGTTTCATTCCAGGCCTCTGCAAAATGTGATTCTCTCCATGTGGAACGGAAAGTATCCTCTAATAATATTCCAGAGTATCCTTCTCACTCCATAGGTTTGTGTCTCCCTCCTGTGGTGGCTAAGAAATCATCATCTGGACAAAGTGCGCCCATTCTGGATTCCAAATTGTGTGCTTCTCACCAAGGACGCCAGTCTTCACGGAGGTGGGGCAGTGACGGGTCATCACACCATTCAGGAAAGATGGACGAATCAGGAAAGTCATTTGCCAATATACAGTCAGGTGCATAAATATTGGGACATTGACAGAATTTTCATATTTTGGACACTATTCACTACCACAATGGCTTTGAAATAAAACAAACAAGATGTGCTTTAACTGCAGACTTTCAGAATTAATTTGAGGGTAATTACATCCAAATTAGGTGAACGGTGTAGGAATTACAATGGTTTCTATATGTGCCTCCCACTTTTTAAGGGGCCAAAAGTAATGGGACTATCATCTCAAAAGATATTTCATGGAGAGGTATGGGCTATTCCCTCGTTATTTCATTATCAATTAAGCAGGTAAAAGGTCTGGAGTTGATTCTAGCTGTGACATTTGCATTTGGAATCCGTTAATGTTGACTCTCAATATGAGATCCAAAGAGCTGTCACTATCAGTGAAGCAAGCCATCATTAGGCTGAAAAATCAAAACAAACCCATCAGAGAGATAGCAAAAACATTAGGTGTGGCCAAATCAACTGTTTGGAACATTCTTAAAAAGAAAAAACGCACCGGAGAGCTCAGCAACACCAAAAGACCCGGAAGACGACGGAAAACAACTGTGGTGGATGACAGAATAATTATTTCCCTGGTGAAGAAAAACCCCTTCACAACAGTTGTCCAAATCAAGAACACTCTCCAGGAGGTAGGTGTATATGTGTCAAAGTCAACAATCGAGAGAAGACTTCACAAGAGTCGATATAGAGGGTTCACCACAAGACGTAAACTATTGGTGAGCCTCAAAAACAGGAAGACCAGATTAGAGTTTGCCAAACAACATCTAAAAAAGCCATTACAGTTCTGGAACAAAGATCAACTTGTACCAGAGTGATGGGAAGAGAAGAGTATGGAGAAGGAAAGGAACTGCTCATGATCCAAAACATACCACCTCATCAGTGAAGCATGGTGGTAGTAGTGTCATGGCGTGGGCATGTATGGCTGCCAATGGAACTGGTTCCCTTGTATTTATTGATGATGTGACTGCTGACAAAAGCAGCAGAATGAATCCTGAAGTATTTCGGGCAATATTATATGCTCATATTCAGTCAAATGCTTCAGAACTCATTGGACGGCGCTTCACAGTGCAGATGGACAATGACCCGAAGCATACTGCAAAAGCAACCAAAGAGTTTTTTAAGGCTAAAAAGTGGAATGTTATGCAATGGCCAAGTCAATCCCCTGACCTGAATCCGATTTGAGCATTCATTTCACTTGATGAAGTCAAAACTGAAAGGAAAATGCCCCAAGAACAAGCAGGAACTGAAGACATTTGCAGTAGTGGTCTGGCAGAGCATCACCAGGGATGAAACCCAGCATCTGGTGATGTCTATGCGTTCCAGACTTCAGGCTGCAATTGCCTGCAAAGGATTTGCAACAAAGTATTAAAAAGTGACAGTTAGATTTAGGATTCTTTAGTTTGTCCCATTACTTTTGGCCCCTTAAAAAGTGGGAGGCACATATAGAAACCGTTGTAATTCCTACACCGTTCAACTGATTCGGATGTAATTACCCTCAAATTAAATCTGAAAGTCTGCAGTTAAAGCACATCTTGTTTGTTTAATTTCAAAGCCATTGTGGTAGTGAATAGAGGCTAAAATATGAAAATTCTGTCAATGTCCCAATATTTATGCACCTGACTGTATATTCTGGAACTGCGAGCAGTATACAAAGCACTTATCATGGCACAGGACCTGCTCCAGGGCAGGCCGGTCCAGATCCAGTTCGACATCGCAACTACAGTGGCCTATCTCAATCATCAGGGAGGCACGCAAAGTCATGCAGCAATGAAGGAAGTGACAAAAGTTCTGATTTGTGCAGAACGTCTTCTTCCAGCCATCTCTGCAATATTCATAACGAGAGTCCTCAATTGGGAAGCAGACTTCCTAAGTCGTCAGGACATACATGCCGGAGGGTGATCTCTCCACCTGGTAGTGTTTCAGCTCTTGGTGAACAAATGAGGTCTACCAGACATAGATCTCATGGGATCACGTCACAACCACAAGGTCCCCTGGTATGCGTCCAGGTCCAGAGACCCATCAGCAGCATTTGTGGATGCACTGGCAGTAAGCTGGGACTTCAAGCTGATGTTTCTCTTTCCTCCAACTTCCCTCCTCCCAAGAGTCCTCAGGAAATTCAAGCAGGAAGGCGGAACAATAATACTAGTGGCTCCGGCTTGGCCAGACGTCATTGGTTCACCGACATACAGAATCTATCCATAGACAGTCCGGTTCCTCTTCCTTTATGGAAGGATCTATTGACACAGGGTCCCTGCCAGCATCGGGACTTAGGGCTTTGCCGGCGTGGCTCTTGAATATTCCATCTTAAAAGCCAAAGGTTTTTAAAGTTCTGTGACTCAAATGATGCTTAGGGCCCAAAAGCCTGCCTCTGCCTGTATTTATTTCAGGGTTTGGCATTGTTTTGGTCAATGGTGTTCACACAGGAAGTATGACCCTAAGGTGTTTAGGGTTTCCCGGCTACTGGCTTTTCTCCAGGCTGGTTTAGACCTTGGTCTCTGCCTAGCCACTTTGAGAGTGCAGGTTTCGGCATTGACAGTCTGGTTCCAGACAAAGATTGCTTCATTACCAGATGTTAAAGTTTTTTTTTTTCAGGGAGGTCTGCGAGTTCAGCCTCCTTTTGTCCCACCAGTAGCACCATGTGATCTGTCTTTGGTTGTTAAGGGGCTACAAGCTCCCCCATTTGAATCTTTGGACTCTGTAGATTTGAAATGGTTGACAGCGAAGACATTTTTTTCTCCTCGCTATCTCTTCTGCACGCAGTCTCACTGATTTGGCAGCACTCTCTTGTCGCTCCCCATTTTTAATTTTTCTCCAGGATACAGCTGTTTTTCGTACAAGGGAGGGTTACCTTCCTAAGTTAGTGTCCCGTTTTCATGTAAATTAAGAGATTGTAGTTCCAGCTTTTCAGGCTCCAGACCTCTCTGTAGGTGAAGCCTCCCTGGATGTAGTTCGTGCTCCGTATTTACGTGGAGCGTACAAACTGTTAGAAAATCAGATGCTCTTTTTGTATTGTATGGTTTTCACAAACGAGGATGGCCAGCTAATAAGCAGACCCTGGCTCGATGGTTACGTATGACTGTCTCTCAGGTGTATATTAAGGCTGATCTTCCTGTCCCAAATACGGTGACAGCGCATTCTTCTCGGTCTGTAGGGCCATCATTGGCTTTTAGTGGTGGTGCCTCTGCTGAACAATGGTGCAAGGCAGCCACGTGGTCTTCTGTCCACACTTTTCTTAGGTTCTACGCCTTTGATACTTTTGCCAGTCAGGATGTTTTTTTTGGGCTACGAGTTCTCCTTTCTACTCAGGAGTGACCCCCACCCTTAGGGGAACTGCTTTACGACATCCCCATGGTATCCCTGTGGATCCCTATGGACCCCGAAGAAGAAAATTAGAGTTATGGTAGACTTACCTTGATAACTCCTTTTCTTCTAGGTCCATAGGGTCCACAGGGCACCCACCCTGACACACCTGGCTGCATTGGATGAATTTTCTTTTCTTTTGGTCACCGGATTCCCTCATCTTGTGTGAGAGTGTTTCTGGTGTACGATTGTTCTTACTTCTCCTCTTTCCTTCTCCTGTCTTGAGGCCTGTTTACAAAACTGAAGGCCTGTGGCTGGGGGTGGGGTATTTATGGAGGAGGACCCGAGGCATCCTGGGAGCTGAAAGCTTTAACTGTTTGGTGCCTGGATATCTCCAACCACATTACCCATGGTATCCCTGTGGGCCTGATGGTCCTCGAAGAAATGGAGTTATCAAGGTAAGTCTACCGTAACTAATTATTTATTTTCTTTTTATATGTGGAGATACTGACTCTCCCATTTAAGGTGGGTTCGATATACCCTTGGAAAAAGAGGGCTTGACCATCTTTTATTTTGTATAGTCTATGGACTGTAGTCAATTAACCGCGAAAAGTCAGTTTCTGCGGAAAAGTATCGCGAGTGACGTAATTTTGCTCTGTTAAAAGTTTCCTCCGTATTAAATTCCAAGGACTTTTCGCCGCTGCGGAAAGTCAATGCATTTGAATCGGCGAAAAAGATTCGCCTATGAATAGCAATCAGAAAAAAAGTGCAGAATTGGGGTTTTGAGGTGCAAACTTCGGAAAACCCCCTTGCAGCCTTGGGACAGTCCCCCAAAGGTAAAATACGTCAAAAAAAAAGTTTAAAAAATACTTTTGATTACCCCAAAAGTACTTTCATTTTGGGGGCGAAAAAGTCCAAAGTTGGGGAACAAACTTGTAAGCTAGCGAAATAGACTCCAGGGTTGTCCCCAAGTATGCCCCAGGTGTTTTTAAGTTTGCAGGTGGTTGCGGCAGGGAGATTTTTTTTTTTTTTTTTAATGTTTTTTTAAAACAATTTAGCAACTTTAAAATATGCTAGCACCCATTTTCGTGTACCCCAAATTTGCTGGGACTACTTATTTTCACCCAAAAAACCTGCTAAATGCTATTCTTCACCACTTATGCAAAGACGCTAATTAAAAGCTATTGAGAGCATTTAAGTACCCCAAATACCTTCAGCAGGGTTATTCGAGGGGATGCAAAAATAAAAGGCATATGTAATCCGCACAGGTCTGAGCAGTCACTTGTGAAACGTACGTCGGCTTCACCGGCCGTACATTGGCCCTCATTCAGAGCCGTACGATCTGAGCAGAGCGCACGCTCTGAATGAGGGCCGGCCTCCATGAAAATGGAGCGTCCTTCTGGACGCTCGTATAGCTGTGGGTCACCACCCACAGGCTATACGAGCGTGCATTTTGATGGCCGCGATGGTCGAGACCATCGCGACCATCGAAATTGCGAGCCGGAGCCTGCGGTTGAGGTTTTCAACCGCAAGCTCCGGAGTGATTTTGGCTCTATCAGAGCCAAAATCACTCCCACTGACATCACTAGTGATGTCAGTGGGCCGGCTTTTGACGGGAGGCGTTCCCATGGGAACGCCCCCGTCAGGGAGGCACGCCCCTGGCACGCCTACCAAAGGGGGCGTGCTGTCAATCAACAATCAACTTTCCTTCGCTCGTCGCGTCTGGCGCATGCGCACGACGGAGCTCCCTCCGTCGTGCGCATGCTCAGTCCAGAACATCGACCCACTTGCGAGCGGACAGCCGCTCGCGAGTGGGTCTGAATCAGGCCCATTGTCTGTACTCATGGAAACATTTTCCCAATATACATTAACCACAGTATGTTAGTGGTGAACAGATAGGAAGCTGTGTGTTATATGGAGGCAGGTGCTGTCAGCTTTCAGCACGAGCGCAGCGCTATACGGCAGCAGTGAAAGTCTCTCCTGAGACAGGATCTCTGGAATTTATATCGCTGCACCAGCGTGGCATACTCGCAGTATTTGGGAGAATCAATCCCTACAATCATCTAACCATTGACCTCTGAGAATCCATTAGTACAACTCATCCATGACAGCGTGGGAGTTAGAAACAACAGGAGGGTGTCAGTGATTAGTGCTAGCGCAGCGCTGCACGGCATTTCTACAGCAGTGATAGTCTCTCATGAGATACTATATGACCTCCAATTTCCACATACCTGCACTAGACCGTATTATACTATATAAATATGTGGATAACACACTAATTGTAAGTTCCCATTGGCCGCATAATAATAATGGGTTTATAAGAATCTAGCCATATAATCTAATAACGGCAGTGTAGCAGTGGCAACACAATAGGAGATACAGCTCATGAGCCCTATATCACATATAAGCTGACAGAAGGTTAATATAATTGCAGCACTGAATTATAATAAATTAACAGTGATAGCTGCTCAAAGATATACCTTCCAGCCCTGTGTGAAGACCTGTATATCTGTTTTATACAACTGCTGCACCTGTTGCACCTAATGTCTAACATTTATGTCAGATAAATAAAATATGCAATGAATAGGAGAAGCTATATACTATATGCTGTGAATTGGGAGCCCTTATGGTGTGTTCAATATATTGTAGGGTGATAAGTCCAATATATAGACAACAATGATTGAATAAATCCAATACACCTGATGTATGTAGGACAGTCACCCTTTATTTATTCTCACCATATATATTCCTATTGTACATAAACAACTGACATGCTTTGGAACAAGATTGGATAATGAACACAGTGTATAAATTTATGGAACAAAGGAGAGTTGTCGGACTCCCTGGAACACTCCCAATTGTAAGATTGTTTCTCTTTGATCTATATCCTTAAATGTGCCAATAAGGGTAATAAATACAATTGTATCCATACAATTGGAGTATTTATATCTATAGACTGTCTCCGTTCTAATACATAGTCAGATATCATTAGTATGTATTTCTGTGTGGAACAGCCAATGACACTTGATGGGAAGGAATAGATTGACTAGCACATATGTGACATCTAGCATAATATATAATTCTAGCTCTATTCCCCCACTACTAAATATATATACAGACTTGTACTGGCCATACAATCTATTTTAATACACCATTTCTAACTTGAATCACACTTTTTTCTGTTCCTTTTAATATCTCACGGACTGTTAATGAATACAATACAATTTTTAAGATAACAATAGTTATATTTTAATAAATACTGTGCATCAACAAAGACTACCCTTTTCTGTCTTCTCTCTGTATAATCTATTTGAGGGGATCTATAGTGATCCCCAATGTCAGTGCATCTTTTGGGGTGTGTCAGGCTGATTTCCCCAAATCTGACAGTACTTATCGCATGTTAGAGTTTTGCCGGGTTCCAGTTTTCTGATTTGTAATTGAATACGGGGATATGCGGGGACGAGCACAATACTTTTTCACATTGAAAACCAGCGATGTCTGTGAAAAGTCCAGCATGCAAAAAGTACGGGACTTTTTGCGGCTAATTGAATATGCCCCTATGTTATGATTAGGTGTTTATCATTTTGGTTTTTGCTGCCTTTTTTGAAGTGTGAATGCATCGGTGATTATTTATTTTTCCTCACGAGCTATTACTCTGTCTCCCACCCTCCCCTCTCTGCTGCCAGATGGCCCCTCCCTTTCCACCTTTTCATTGGCTGGCTGTAACGCTAAGCAGCCCGGGTGGAAAGCTTTCTCATGAACGACAAGGGGAGGGTGATGATTGGCTCCTGCAATGCCATGACACCATGTTGGGACAGCGGTGCGGTGATTGGCTGTAACGCACCTTACCTAGCATGGCTGGGGCAGGGCCGGGCTCTAGTTAGCTGGAGGAGTGTGAAACTGCATGTTAATGTAACCAGTTGTGGAGAGATGAGGGCAGAGGAGAGACGTTTGTTTCTCGTGAGCAGAGGATCCCACACAGCCGTTTCCAGCTGACAGTTTCCGCTGAGGCCGGGAGCCTGTGCCCCGTCACACGGAGCATCCCGTTCGTTGCCGGCTGTGTGGTGTGCTGGGAGACGTTTAGCTCCTTGCTCTGTGTTCAGGGAGTCGTAGGGGTGTCCGCCAAGTGATCAGCGCTGTTATTGTGTCTCTTTTGCCTGTTTGTTTCTCTGCCGCGCCCCTCAGCAGCCTCTTCCATCTGGATGTTTACGCACCGCTGCTGGGGCTGCATCCCACCCAGTCTCCACCAGTGTGTGCCGTCCTTCCTTCTCTACGAGCATGAGTTCCCGGGGCCGCTGCTGCTACTGATTCCCTATCTGCTGGTTGGTGAGTCAGCCACTCTGAGCACTGGGCACACCGCCACCTCTGGGATCATCCTGCCCAGCATTTCCAGGGTGACTTATGTATCTGTAACTTACCCGGGAAACTTTCCTGGGAACATCAGACCATGCACAGTGGAGCGGACACCTGGGGAGTGATCGGGAGCGCCCAGGGTGCTATCACCTTTTCATTGAATAAAATTAGTAATCATTCGGCAACGATGGGTAGGTACTGCTAGTATCTAATAAATCAGGAAGAGGATGAGCTCCAGCTTTGCAGAGCTCCTGTACGTAAAGTAATTGTGAGGATTTACACACTGGGCAGGATTAGTTATGTTCTCACCTTTTTGACCTGTTTGAGGTTCCATCATATCACGAAAGGTCATAAATATATAGCAGGAGCTTCATCTGCAATGACGTGTGTAGGCGGGATATGTTCAGTATCCCGGCACAGGTGATGCCGGTGCTTAGAATACCGGCGCCGGAATCCTGACACCTGTCAGAATCCCGGCGCTTGCATTGCGACCCCTCCGGTATCCCGAAGGTAAGTAGAGGGGTTGGGCACTAAGGGAGGAGGGTTTGAACTCCACTGCTAAGAATGCAAACTAAATAGTACAATTATTTAATGTATAAATGTAACATGCTGTTACGGTTATAAATGGCAATATTCTAAAACTTTATTTTTTAATTTTTTTTTATAGTGATCCAAATATTATATTAGTATAAAAAAAGAATTTAAATCACAAACACAAATTAAAAACATAGACTAGGTTCTCTGATCCACATAAAAATCCTATTGTGGACATAATAATCTTCCTAGAATATATTTGGCTTGTGAGATCATTAATAAATCCAATAATAAGTATTGATATGCCTACAGCTGGAGTTGAAAACTTTAGGGACAGGATATCCCGTAATTATATATGGTTAAGTTTGACACTTTTCATACTCTGCTGCAAATGGCTATGAAATGATTATAATCAGCACAACCTCATGTGAACAAAATTAGCAATATAGCATTTATATGGAAGGAGGTGAACAGGATCATATAATTAAGACAACAGCCGTTATAGTTTAATTATTTTAATACTGTTTTCTGATCTTTACACAGCTATATATTTTAATATTTCACCAATATTTTGAAAGTATATGATTTTAAATAGATAACAATAAAAGTATAAGTTTTAATATTTGTTGGTTCAGAGTGCACTCTATTTTCTTTTTTTCTTCTCCTTTGAAATCATTTGGACAAATTAAAAACATCCTAACATAACAATGACAACTACTTAGAACAAAAAGTTTTTTAGTATCTTAACAATATGCATGGATTATTACTTTATGAGCTAGTGGAATTTATTTTGGGCCAAATAGACCCAAATGAAACCTCAGGGTTAAATGCACCCATCAGCAAGAAATGTTATGAGGCATATAAATGTATATAAATCATTTGTCAGGACTGTAGATGAATATTTCTAATCTGTAGATGGGGCCTGATTCAGTTCAGTGTCTTTGGATGCAGCTACTGTGCAATAATTTGGTAATGCCGCAGGAAGCTTCTGTGATCCGCAACTGCGTCTGAGGATGCAGCCAATGGATGACTTGCGTGACCATTGGTCATCTGAATAACTCTTCTGAATGTCTGAAGGTGTCACGCCGCTGAAGTAAGTGATGCCACGTACAATGCCGACACGCTCCCATTTTCCGGGATGCTGCATGACGCCACCCCTTCTCCACCCCCTACACGGCCGCAGTCTGCCAATCTGGCTGCAGCATCTGGAGAGAGAGTTCAGTACATGCCCAGTACAGATCTTCTAACATCAGAGTTGTACTCAAACCATCGGGCTTGTGTACAACTCTATCTCAGGCCCATAGACAATAATAAAGATGTAACTGAGTAATCCTCCAGAATTTGGTCCTGTTTGTGGATACAGTGTAGTATAATGAACGTGGAACTGCAGGTATAATTATATATACTGCACATCACAGAAATGCTGTAATGGACAGTGTGGTATCTTCTATCGGCAGGTTCCATAGCTGGCCTGATTGACATTTCCTCTCACTGGATGACAGACCTAAAAGAAGGTGTTTGTGTAAAGTGGTTTTGGTTTAATCATGAGCAGTGCTGTTGGAAGTCTGATAATGTGACGTTTGAGGACCGAAATAACTGTCCAGAGTGGAGAAGTTGGTCTCAATTGATAACTGGCCAAACTGAGGTAAGGCATTCACTGAAGCCCTTGTGTATAATCTGGAGGGAATTTGGCTTCGTACAGATAGTAGTCTGTGGTTCAGAAAAGACCAGTTAAGACTGTTCTATGAGCATTATTAGCATACAACTGTCAATCAGGCCCTAGGACACATAGATCCTGATTCAGGGGTGGAAGCTATAGCAGCCGCGACCTGGACTTTGTATGCAGCATGACTGCGACTTTATGCTAACACCGCAAGCTGATGGGCTTCCTACTGAGACGTCCACTGGCTGCGGCAGTAATCTGTCTATGTGCGTACAAAGGGTTGCACCATTGGACATTGCACCAGCCCTATGGAGGCGCAGCATGTCCGTCTGAACATGATTGACAGTGCAACTGAAAGACGCAGTCGCTGGCAGTGACACACCCACGTTTGGCTAGCCACCCCCATGTTACATTCCAGGAACGCAGTAAAAGGGAATGTGGGGAGAAGGAAATACGTCGCACAGGCTATTATTAATATAGTATTATATTAAAGAATTACGAAGCCACTAAGTACACTGTAATATTAACTAATAGTACTATTCTAATAACTAGAGTGGCAGTGCTCACTAGAGTTGAATGCAATGCAGTATAGACAAACGGAAGAAAAAGAAACTCTTGTGTGAGCACTCTTGATAAATATGGATAAGGGGGCAGCTAGAAATATAAATTAGCCCCTAAAATATAACTTTTAATGAGAGCATATAAAACGATAGGTCATCTATATATTGATGACCATATCTGACCCAACAAAGACATTTAAATTATAACATACAGAAACACATACAACATATAACACAATAACAATGGCATTAAATCAATACTGTAATATTCTCTGATAGAGATAAAGAAGCAAATATAATATCCTCCTCAATGGCGAAATATGAAAAAAGGTAATCAGCATTTCAATAAAGAATTAATGAATTAACTGCATACTAGTTTGTGTCCTTTTTAATGCATCATTCATCTGACTTTTACGTATGGAATCAAAAATAGAAAAAGTCAGAGCATAGGACTGCTACTCCTCATTCTACTGCTCTTCACCTCTGCTAAAAGCTATCTATGAAGAGTGAGAGATTGCTGGAGAGCAGGTTACCCTTAGAAACAACAGATAAACGGGGACTTTACTCACATTTCATTTCTGCTTTTGGGTGTGATACTGTCGCATAGGACACCCAATGAGAGAACTACTTTAATGAGATTGCCCGCAGTTTAATAGAGTGAAAGAAGCAATAGTAGACAGTTATGTTTACATATGAATTCAATAGTAGAAAAAATGTAAAACACCCAATATAATGCTCGGGTCTTTCTGATAAATGCTAAACATACTGTGGGAATTCTGTATGTATATCTCTGTTACTTATATATCCATCTCATAAATAATCACCTGTAAATACAGAGTAATATCATCAAGGAGATATGAACACAATTATTTACATACCAACTCCCTATTTAGGCTGCCAGCAGTGTTACAACATGAGTTCTATGGGTTAGTACAGTCATATTTAATAGTTCAACAAAATGGAAGAGACATTAACAAACAGAAACACACACACATATATATATATATATATATATATGAAAATCAGTAAAGGAATATTCTCTTACACCCTATATTGCTCTTGGATCTCTCTAATAATTACATAACATAGTGAGGGGAAATCCACGTGTGCAAACCTCTGTCACTTAAGTATGCATCTTCTGAAAACTCATCCGTAAATACCGCTAGCTACCCATTCAGGCAGTTGATATTAATATAGTAAAAATTCTAAGGGTTAATGTAATTCGTATAGGACCACAGAAAGAGCACGTGTGTTATACAATTATATCCCCTTGATAAGATGGAAGACAAGAGAACATGCAATTGTCTCTTGTCGTAATGTAGCCTCTAAGTTCAAAGGAAAAAGTTTAACACATTAGCTCTTACACGTGTATCGCTAAAACACATATATTGCGCCCATAGGTTAATAGATCTCATGTTAAAGTTAGTGATCACAATTATAATGGAATCATTTATATGTGTTCTGATGGTGTGAGATAAATATAAAAGGCAACTATGTATATACAAAGTATGTGAGTCATATGCGGGCATGCAGCAAATTTATCCTTGCTGTCCGGATAATCTCACCGTGCGAGACTGATGAATTCATATGTAAACATAACTGTCTACTATTGCTTCTTTCAGTCTATTAAACTGCGGGCAATCTCATTAAAGTAGTTCTCTCATTGGGTGTCCTATGCGACAGTATCACACCCAAAAGCAGAAATGAAATGTGAGTAAAGTCCCCGTTTATCTGTTGTTTCTAAGGGTAACCTGCTCTCTGGCAATCTCTCACTCTTCATAGATGGCTTTTAGCAGAGGTGAAGAGCAGTAGAATGAGGAGTAGCAGTCCTATGCTCTGACTTTTTCTATTTTTGATTCCATACGTAAAAGTCAGATGAATGATGCATTAAAAAGGACACAAACTAGTATGCAGTTAATTCATTAATTCTTTATTGAAATGCTGATTACATTACCTTTTTTCATATTTCGCCATTGAGGAGGATATTGTATTTGCTTCTTTATCTCTATCAGAGAATATTACAGTATTGATTTAATGCCATTGTTATTGTGTTATATGTTGTATGTGTTTCTGTATGTTATAATTTAAATGTCTTTGTTGGGTCAGATATGGTCATCAATATATAGATGACCTACCGTTTTAATTGCTGTCATTAAAAGTTATATTTTAGGGGCTAATTTATATTTCTAGCTGCCCCCTTATCCATATTTATCAAGAGTGCTCACACAAGAGAGTTTCCTTTTCTTCCGTTTGTCTATACTACATTCCAGGAACGCCCACCGAAATTGCCTCTGTGTCATGTGTGCCATCGGGACACATGCACTATGCTGCTCCTACATATGCGCAGATTGAAAACATTAGCCGCATGTGTCCAATGCCACAAAAGCGTCCGCCCCCTGAATCGGGCACAGAACCTTCTTCATATGATCTATGTGGGATTGCACCTTTTTATGTGCTTTTATTTTACTTTGTTCTTGCCCTTATTTCACTGTGGTTTTACTGGATTCTATTTCACATTACCTTTATCTGAGGTAATATAAGAGGTAATAGAAGATGTGTACTGTGTTTCCTGGTAACAATTATTAAGAGTTCTCCATATAAAATAGTATCTAAAGGGTTTAGGGGGTAGATGTATTATAGTGGCACTTATTGTGCCGCTATAATGCTTCCTGCTTCGCCTCTTTATCGATGCGAAGCAGGAAGCAGGAACGATTAGATGTATTAACATCTCATCGGCCGGAGTGGGGGAGTGAAATCTCCCCCCTCCGGCGATCCCTGCCTGAGCACACAGCGCATCAGCCTAGTGCTGATACACTGTGTCTCACTCCTGGCCGGCTCCACTGAGCATGTGCGGGATCTCGCAAGCATCGCATGGCGCCCCTGTCATTTACCGCCCAGACCCCCAATCATAGATGGGGGAGAAGAGCTGATGCTGCATCACGTGCGCTGATGCTACATCGGCGCTTAATACATCTTCCCCTTAGTCATTTATAAGCAAGGTCTTTTAATACTAACCTTCTTTTCAGCTATATGCGTTACCCGTGATCACTCAGTGCTCACGCCTCAAAGCTTCCCAGTTGACCAATCTTGGAGAAATCTGACATAAATCCCTCTGTTCGGTCTCCAACATGCTGCTTTTTTCAGTTTTGTACCTGCAGATCCTTCCATGAAATAGATATTGCATGTTGACTGTATTAGAGAGAGAGTAATGAGAGGGCAATGTTTTGGAGGTGTAAGACACTGATTCAGTATGAGAGCACCTGTAGGCCAGGGAGCAGCAGCATTTGGAGATCAAGGCGAGCTGGTGGGCATGGCTGGAAGTTGTGAACATTGTTATTGTATTGAGAAAATTCGATCATTTAGGGCTAAATTCAGTTGGGCCCCAAATTTCAGATGGAAAATGCATTCGCTAAAAACTTAGCAGTTATGTACTTATGCAAAGCCAAACCTGTCACAATTGGCACTAGTAGAATAAGTGCCTAGTTTACACCAGGCATGTCTCATTTTCTCACCTATTTTTCACCATTGATTTTGCTTAAAAAATTACGTATTCGGTATTTTGGTGTCAATAAAACTGAACACAATCTCAAAAACAATCAAAAACAATGCTTGAGCAGGGATGAAAGCACTCTATCTACATGAGCGATGCAATTAGCCAAACAGAAGCTGTATGCTAGTGCTGGAGACTGCAGTCATCATTGTCGTTTTGCACTTAGTCGTGTCTAACCAAAAATGAAACCTTTTTCACAGGTATGTATGCGTCACTATGTCAGTCTGCATTTATTCGCAAACACAATCTGTGTTAGACTGACCCTTCCCTCCCAATTCCCAACTAGGCAATAGCAGGCATCCGTGCCAATGTCATGCATATCTGCATAGGAATGTATGCCACCAGCTGCTTTTCTGAGATTTTACGGAAGGCACGCTACGCAATCTGGTGTAGGACCTTAATGTTTCACTTCCTGGGGTGTTGGAATGGAAAAAAGAAAATTTATGAGGAAGAATCACTTTACAATTATGAAAATAGGTGTATTTTAAAGTAATCTTGATTTTTAGGAGTTAATTGTTACATACTTGCTTTAAACTAGGGTGTCGGCATGTGTGTATCCTGGTTGAATTTCATGTGCCAGGGGATCATGTGCTGAGCAGGATTCTGTTCAATTCCACGACCTCAGCACATCGCACAAGCCCACGGCATCAGCACATCGCACAAGCCCACGGCATCAGCACATCGCACAAGCCCACGGCATCAGCACATCGCACAAGCCCACGGCATCAGCACATCGCACAAGCCCACGGCATCAGCACATCGCACAAGCCCACGGCATCAGCACATCGCACAAGCCCACGGCATCAGCACATCGCACAAGCCCACGGCATCAGCACATCGCACAAGCCCACGGCATCAGCACATCGCACAAGCCCACGGCATCAGCACATCGCACAAGCCCACGGCATCAGCACATCGCACAAGCCCACGACATCAGCACATCGCATCAGCACATCGCACAAGCCCACGGCATCAGCACATCGCACAAGCCCACGACCTCAGCACAACGCACAAGCCCACGACCTCAGCACAACGCACAAGCCCACGACATCAGCACATCGCACAAGCCCACGACATCAGCACATCGCACAAGCCCACGACATCAGCACATCGCACAAGCCCACGACATCAGCACAACGCACAAGCCCACGACATCAGCACAACGCACAAGCCCACGACATCAGCACATCGCACAAGCCCACGGCATCAGCACATCGCACAAGCCCACAACATCAGCACAACGCACAAGCCCTATACACCTTTGTGCTGAGCAGGACTCCATCCAGGGAACTTATATGTGATCCTGATTCTGACCTCCACTATGTATTTATTTTTTTCTACTTACTTTTCCTGTACTTGTACCTTTTTACCTGTAGGCAGAGTTAATATGGAAGGGAGAAGACTGATTTTAACAATGTAAAAATGAAGATGGCGTCTACTACTGTTCTTTTTCTAGGGAGGATATAAAGTATGGTTAAAATATTTTCCCTCCATTTTTAACCATCTGTCATGTAGAAAAAATATTTGATATTTAGGGACATCCATGAGAGGATGACTGAGTTGTTTTGAGGAAGTCTTTGTCTCATGATATTTCTTTGTCCTTTGCAGGGTGCTTTTCCCTATATAATGAATTACACCATGTATGTTCTATGGGCTCTTCTTTTCTCCCTCCTTGCCGTCTTGTTAGTCCGCAACTTTGCCCCATACGCCTGCGGCTCTGGTATCCCTGAGGTATGTACAAAATATGTATTCTAATTGTGATATTATCAGGGGCACATTTTAAATGGCTATCTTTGTTTTAAAATTTTAGCGAACTGCATGACTTTCTCTGTAAGGGAGACTCTACTAAGGGTTTTGTTTTTTGTCTTTACAATCTTTTTTTTTTTTTTTTTATTTATCAATCAAAATCACTATCACCAAAGATAATAAAAATCATTTGTCCCAAGTGTCTAGCAATAATTTCCATCATTTCTTTTAAATAAGTTAAATTAAACAGCCATGCTTCAAAGTCTTTCATTCATTCTGAGGCGGAAATAAATTCTTGCTTTAGTGAGGTAATGATGTTTGGCTGTGCACATTGCAGAGAAAAATTGGTGGTGTTGGTGTTCCGTCAACACTACATGGACATCACCAAGAATTGACTCGCTCTCTATAGGTTTCCATTACTCAATTGGGCAAGTTACAGAATAGCTCCTCTGAAGTTGAGGTAAATTATACTTTTTTTTTTTTTTTCAGTTTATGTCCCCAGAGCACCCCTTTCCCTCTAAATTAGTTTATATCATTGCAATTGTTTTAAGTAGTAGAAAGCTTAAATAACCACTTAGGCTGATTTTGATGGATTTATCATTCCTTAGTAATACTGTAGATTGTATACGTGGCTATAACCAATTCACCAAATCGACTAAAAACAAATGTGAATTTACACTTTTTCAAACCTCCAAAAACACAAACAAAAAAATCTCCTTACATCACAAAAATCATTGATTTGTGCACTGTAAATGAAACGTAGGAAATCTATAAGGACAATTTACAAAAAAAACATGGAAATTATAAAAGTATTATAAACAGTTTCAGGCAGTGCACATTGCCTAAAATTATTACGAGTGCAGAAAGCCCATAAAGATGCATTGTTGGTTAAAACGAAAGGGAAAGTGCAAAAGAAAATAAATAATAAAACAAAAATGAAAGCTTAAATACTATTATGCAGTGCTTTTTTTTCTATGCAAAAAGGTGCTGGCACTAAGAAAAAAGGTACCGGTACTCACCTAAACTTCTGAAGGTCCTCTGTAGCCAGGTCAGTGTCTGCCTGCTCTACTTAGTATCTGAAATTAACTAATCTGGTGGTTCAAGTTGCAGATAGAAGTGCTAAAATATACTAGCAATGGCAGTAGAAGAACTTCCTGTGTCCAGAATAAAAAGAGGTGATGGAATTTGGAATTTGGTGCTGGTGAATACCATCATTAAGAGAGCCCAACTATAATGATATTGCTAACAGGGCAGGCTGCAGCAGTTCTGCAGTAGTATTTCAGTGCTTGGCTGTATGCTCCATTGTTTTCAAAGAGGCTGGAAGTTGGCACCATCTGGGCCAGCCACAAGTGGCCAACCTGTGAACACGGATTATAATTGACCGAGTATTTGTTAGCTTATGAGCAATGCATTTAATAGGCTTTTTATACCCATCAAAATGCGTTACTTATTCAAACAAATGGAAACAAACTATTCCACTGAGTAAACTGTATAGGTATAGAAGAGATTAAGTGATGAATGAAGACTTAAGTAACTTTTTTTTTTTAATGGTGATTTTGGTTGATTTTAAATTCTGAACAAAATGTACATTTCATAGATCTCCCACTTTTTGATGTGGGAGTTGAACAGCTGCCACTGCTGGGACACTCTGAAAACATAAGAAAGGGCAGTCATAATCATGTGGAGATCAAATGACAACTTCAGATCGGTTTCTAAAGGGGATATTTATCAAAGTTTGGAGAGAGATAAAATTGTGAGGGCGAAAGTACCAACCAATCAGCTTCTAGCTTACATTTTGCAGACTAAATGACAGGAGCTGATTTGGATTTTACTTTATCTTTCACAATTTTATGTCTCTCTGAGCTTTGAAAAATACTCCCCTAAATGTCATACTATTCTTTTGTTTAGCTAGTAACCTAAAGCTGGGTACACACTAGACTATCTGGTTACCCAGCAATGGCAGATGTGGCTGGACAATGTATCGGGCAATCAGTACACATGGCACGATCTGGTCGTTCCTGTGCCGCATTCAGAAGCATGGTGTCGTTCCTCGATTCTTCAGATTGGCCTGCACTGCACGCCGATCTGAAGATGCGATGAACGATGTGTGGGAATGCGCAATAGTACGTACACACAGGACGATGTGGAAAATTTCTCATTCTGATCCGTCGGAAATTGGAAAGTCGTCAAATATATCGTCTACAATGTGTACCCAGCTTTAGAGAATAGACAGTTATTTTCACATTCATTTCACTGATGTTATTACAGCACCTGTGGAAACCACATTAAAGTGAGTGGGTCAGTTAATTTAATGTGTTTGTACATTCATTCAGAAGTGTTTTGTTTTTTTCCATCTCACTGGTTTTCAATTTTGATCATTAGTGTCTGAAACCATTGAATTTATTTTTGGTGATTTCCAAGATAGATTTGATCAATATTGGGAATATATTATAGGATCAATTTGTCACTGAGCTTTTTAGGAAATCAACCTGTAAATGATTGTGTCTGTGTGTCTTTAAGTGAATGTTTTTTAGAATTGTGTAGAGAAAGCGTAGTCACCAGGTTAGACCATTTTTATACTCTTGCAGAGACACCATGGCCCATAATATAGCCTGCAAGACTTCAGGGATTTAGCTTCTAGATTAAAGCCACAATTTATTAGAAGACAAAACCAGGTTGGTCTTAAATTTTAAAGCAGCAATTTTGTATAAAGCAAACAGCTAAATCGACAAAATATCTCTCCTGCACTCAACTCATAAGCTACAGCCATTTGGGTCCATACTATGACTTGAAGCTAAACTGGACAAATTTTGTAGCCTTGGCTGCATGATCCAGCACAAAAAATACAAAATAATTGCTCCATTAATGAGGCTTGGACAAGCTTTCATGGGTTTCTTAATTTCTGTGTATATTAATAGGTAAGTTACACATTTAGCTAATATGTACTTTTAAAAACTGTAGGCGATGTAGTTACAATATCGACATTCAAATTGTTGACAATGAAAATGGGACACTGTTACGTCGAACACGGTGTGCCGACATGCTAATTATGCAATTTTAAGCATTTTGACAGTGTCCGTTTTAAAACATATTGCTTTACCATAACGTTTTAATTTCTAAAACTAACACGGTCAAAAAGCTTTGCATTGCACTATTAGCGTGTCTGCATGTCGTGTTCAATGTAAGTGTCCCTTTTCTCATTGTCGTCTACTTTGATTATTTTTTTTTTCATTAATATCACTGTCTTGAACTATTTACAAAAAAAAAAACTCTGAACAGATTAGTATCCACCACTGTTTTAACTTCTTTATTTTTCAGTATTTGCCACCATATAGCAGGTACCGTTATCGAGGTGCTGAATACCTTTACTAATCTATTCTCTTTATTCACAACACACAGATACAGATATGTCCTCATACATCTAGCTTCAATACGTCACGCAGTGCGACTTATCTGGCATGAATGAACCGCCAGATCCCTTGCTACTCGGCTATCGTCTGGTGTCCTTTTTCACCAAAATCACATTAGATATTGATTAACATCGATTTTATTACTACACAGTCTAGGCATAATTTTCCCTTTATATTCATTTTAAAATGACATTGATGTTTGGCTGTCTTTCGCTGCAGCATTGAGAGGGAGTGTTCATTAAGTACATAACCCCATCACAGGTTAAAGATAGAGCATAGAACAGGTTTTCCTGCTTTGTATTCAAAGAATCAGGAAGTTCCCTGCTCTGTGACTTCATATTTATTTTTGTATGACAGAAAAGCATCAGATGTTCTATTATGGTTTATAAGAAATACTTACAATATGTAATAAATGCATTTGTACATGCTCCAATCACCCAGGGGCGAGTATAGTAAAAGCTATATGCAAATGCTCTGCCAACAAAGTTCAGCTGTGTACTGATCTCTGCTTTGTGTGGCCACTCTACTCACTGACTTCACTTGCAAGGTGGGAGAGATCTGATGTAGGGAGAATGCTGCCTGTAATACCTCTTTTACATCTGAATGCCGGGTTGCACCCGGGATTATGTTCACGCGCCCATCCCGGGTATGACCCTTGAAGACTGGTGGCCTGACCCGGCACTAATGGAGGGTCGATGACGTCATTGGCATCACGTGATGAGCCGGCGCTTGGAGATGATCTCATCTCCAAGCGCTGGCTCACCCTATGCAGTCGACCCGGGTTACCTGTTCACATTGCATCACGAACTGGGTTGAACATGCGTGTCAACCCTTCTCATGACCAGGGTTGAAATGCCAGGTAGCTCTACCCGGCTTATTTCTCACACTGTACAGTAACACGCGTTCACGTGCAAAAACCCAGGTTATTCCTGCAAGTGTGAAAATGGTGAAGTGGCCAGAGTCTCAAGATGCTTGTTTTAGACTCTGTTATGTGTGAATGGAACATAGAAAAGATCTATATATTCTTACATACTACATTAAGTTGCAAAAATAATTTTCTATAAATGCTATGGCACTTTAATGTATTGCCTGGTTGCAATTATATAAGGTTATCCTACAGTTTTACTTAGTATCATTGTTTCATTTACATGACACGTCTAATATTTTTGTCCTTTAGATTAAGACCATCTTGAGTGGTTTTATTATCCGTGGATATCTGGGCAAATGGACATTGATTATCAAGTCTATGACACTGGTGCTGGCTGTCTCATCAGGCCTCAGTCTGGGAAAGGAAGGTCCCCTAATTCATG
Source organism: Taudactylus pleione (assembly GCA_031769625.1). Taxonomy (NCBI): domain Eukaryota; kingdom Metazoa; phylum Chordata; class Amphibia; order Anura; family Myobatrachidae; genus Taudactylus; species Taudactylus pleione. The sequence goes on along the minus strand of JAUIMM010000350.1, from coordinate 9,053,079 downwards.
TGGCTTGTTGCTGTGGCAATATCCTGTGTCATATTTTCACCAAGTACCGCAAAAATGAGGCCAAAAGGAGGGAGGTAAGAGCACATATGATTAGGCTTATTCACTCAGTATATCAATTGTTTGTCGATGTCTTATTCACTAGTCCATATGTTTAAACACTGTGGGGGGAATTCAGTAAGAGACGGTACATAATAGCGCTTTAATTGATCCCCTGGGCTATTTAATTATCCTTGAAATGCGGCAGCCTGCAGCATTTATCGGATTTTTTTTCGGGACCTCAGCAGGTTCAGAGAAAAAAAATCCCTGGTAATTCGCCTATTTTTTGGGAAACCGTTCCCAAAAAAACAGGTCAGTGAACTTATCACGGATTCTATCTGTATTTGCCCGAAAACGGATAATTTTTTCGGGGGAAAAAAAAATCAGGCTCTAATTGAATTGCCCAAAGCTATAAAAACGAGGAAAAGTACAATTTTTTGTCTTCGAAAAATTATCGGGGCTAATTGAATACCTCTCTCTGAAGGAAATTTGAAGGTGCTGTGTGCTTAACTGATTATGAGAATTGGGCCAAAGTGCATTCTGACAAAAGATTATTCTGATGAAAACGTTTAGCTTTTCAAAATTAGCAACTTTAATTGTATGCACGCAAACTGTTTTTTTTTTTTTATGGTTGCAAACGTCTTGTACATTTGGTGCAATGCCCCTTATTCTATATTCACTTGCTGGGGTGTAATTTTTAGTTCCTAGGTAAGCATTACAGCAGCACTGTAAGTTATTGAGCGTCAGACAATGCTTACTATGCTCCCAAAGAATAAGTAATTTAAACTTCTACAGCAGCATGCAGACCCAGTTAATGAGGTTCTGTCTGAACAATTGTGTGTAGGTGGAAACAGAAAAGGCTGGAAGATAAAGAACAAGGCATCAGAGGTGACATGAAGGTAGTTTTGTAGTCCTATTCTTAGCTTTTATTAGATGATCATCTGTTCTCCTGAGGGGTGTAACCTGCTGTAGCTTATTAGTAGAATATTACTCTGCGTGCTTTCAGCGCTGACACTCTCTCCTCTTGGAAATTAGGTGTTGTCTGCTGCAGCTGCCGCTGGAGTATCAGTCGCTTTTGGTGCTCCCATTGGAGGAGTCCTTTTCAGTCTGGAGGAGGTAAATTACGTCTCTGCTATACCACCATTACCATTTTCTCTATTGTTAAGACAAACGCATTTGTCCTCATTTTATTTCTTTAAGAACCTCTTGTCTGAACATCCTTATCCAAGTTTGTTATTTTATCATCATACATATGTAGCAGAACATACAGCATTTCATGTTAGGGCTGCCAGTCCATTTACTTACATTGAAGTTATTCATTCAGATGTATCCTCCTACATATTATGTATCCTGCTGTCTAGCCTTGTCAAGCGTCTCTGCTCCCATTTAGAAAATAATTTTAGACAGAAGGGCTGGTTTCTGTATACCACATTTAGGTGCAAACATTGCCTTGGACGACTGTAGTTGGCGTCCCGGCATGCGGGTTGCCGACTTTCTTAATACCCGCGCCGAAATCCTGACAGGTTGGGATCCCGGCACCAGTATCCCGACCGTCGACATCTCGAAGGTAAATATCTGGGTGCAGGAGGAGGGTAGCGTTAGCTAGCGGGGTTAGGCACTAGGAGGAGGGTTAGGGTTAGGCACTGGGGTGGGAGGGTTAGTATTAGGGTGCGGGGAAGGGGAGGTTAGGTTTAGGCACTGGGAAGGGGAGGTTAGGTTTAGGCACCGGGGAGGGGCTGTTAGGTTTAGGGTGCGGGGAGGGAGAGGTTAGGTTTAGGCACTAGGGGGAGAGGGTTAGGGTTAGAAAGTTACTTACCATTCACTGCTATGGGTGTCTGGATTTTGGCTGTCGGGATGCTGCTGTCGGTATTCTGACTAGCGGCATCCCGACAGCCGGGAAATCATACCCAACCCGCCCTGGAACGCAGAGGTATAGTTTACATTTTCTCCACTAAATACATTTTTTTGTAAATTAACCTAGTAATGCAAGTGGGAGAAGAAGGTGGTTATTGCTTTTCTACATTATGCTTATTTTTGTGTGTTTTATCAAAACCTATTATACATATTGTTATGTGCATATACACTCCAAAACATTGCATAGTATTAGTAAATACTATAGGCCAATTGTAATAGGATGAGAGTGTAGAAAATGTGAGCGTTTTCTCACACTTTTTAGACTCTGCCAATGTAATAGAAAAAAAAACCTCTCAATTTAAACTCTCATTAAGATGTTTTCCCATTTTGAAGATACAACTCCACCAATGTATTAGTGTGACAGTTTACTGTTAAACTCTCACCCTATTACATTTGCCCCTATGTATGTATTCCATATGGTTTACCCAGTTTTATCTCCATGTGTACTCGCCTCAAACTGTTGTGTGCAGAAACCAGCGTAGAACTGCAGATCAGCATAAATAGGAAGAGGTGAGAATAAGTAGTAATACAGATGTGTCCTCATACATCTAGCCTGTTTGTGCAATGGGTAGCGATTCCCGGACTTTTACACTCCCTTTTTTTTTTTTTCTCAATTTAGCAATTTTGTCACATCGTAGCTGCATCCAAAGTGACTTATAGTGTCCTGGGTACTTAGTATTTTTGTCACAATTGAGTTGGTATAATGTTGCAGATTAAGCACTGTGTGGCACAATGCATGGCGCAGCTCCTTCACATCGGTCCTGAGTCTTTTGCCTTTTTACCCAGTTTAGCGTCTGAGTTACACATAGCTACTGCATGCAGTGTCAGTGTCCAGGGCACCTGTGCATTGTACTTTTCTTCAGGGTCCATAGGTATCCACAGGGATACCATGAGTAATGTGGTTGGAGAGATCCAGGCACCAAACAGTTAAAGCTTTTAGCTCCCAGGATGCCTCGGGTCCTCCTCCATATATACCCCACCCCCAGCCGCAGGCCTTCAGTTTTGTAAACAAGCCTCAAGGCAGGAGAAGAAAGAACAATCGTACACCAGAAACACTCTAACACAAGATGAGGGAATCCGGTGACCGAAAGAAAAGAAAATTCACCCAATGCAGCCACGTGCTTCAGGGTGGGTGCCCTGGAATCTATGGAACTAGAAGAAAAGGAGTTATCTAGGTAAGTCTACCATAAATCTAATTTTCTTCTTCAGAGTCCATAGGTATCCACAGGGAGACCATGGGGATGTCCTAAAGCAGTTCCCGTAAGGGTGGGGGACCCTCCTGAGCAGAAAGGAAAACTCGTCGCCCAAAGGAAGCATCCTGAGAGGCGACAGTATGAAAGGCGTAGAACCTAAGAAGAGTGTGGACAGAAGACCATGTGGCTGCCTTGCACAATTGTTCAGCAGAGGCACCACGACTAAAGGCCCATGATGTCTCTACAGACATAGTAGAATGCACTGTCACCTTGTTTGGGACAGGGAGATCAACCCAGAGTCTGTCTGTTAGCTGGCTATCCTCGTTTGTCAAAATTATATAGCACAAAAAGAGCATCTGATTTTCGAACAGAGTTTGTACGCTCCAAATATATACAGAGAACATGAAATACTGCCAGGGAGGCTTCTCTTACAGAGAGGTCTGGAGCCTGAAAAACTGTAACTACAATTTCTTAATTTACATGAAAACTGGACACTACCTTAGGAAGGTAACACTACCTTGTATGAAGAACTGCTCTATCCTGGTGAAAAATGGGGAGTGACAAGAGAGCGCTGCCAAATCAGAGACTCTGCATGCAGAAGAGCTAGCGAAGAGAAAAAGTGTCTTCGCTGTCAACCATTTAAAATATACAGTCCAAAGGTTCAAATGGGGGAGCTTGTAGCCCTTTAATAACCAAAGAGAGATCCCACGATGCTACCGGTGGGACAAAAGGAGGCTTAACTCGTAGTACTCCCTTTAAAAAATTCTAACATCTGGTAATGAAGCAATCTTTCTCTGGAACCAGGCTGACAATGCAGAAAACTGCATTCTCAAAGTGACCAGGCGGAGACCAAGGTCTAAACCAGCCTGGAGAAAAGCCAGTACCTGGGAAACCCTCAACACCTTAAGGTCATACTTCCTGTGGGAACACTATTGACTAAAAGAATGCCACACCCTGTAATAAATGCAGGCAGAGGCAGGCTTTCGTTCCCTAAGCATCATTTGAATCGCAGAGCTAGAGAAACCTTTGGCTTTGAAGATGGAAGATTCAAGAGCCACACCGTCAAAGCCAGACGAGGTAAGTCCGGATGCCGACAGGGGCCCCGCGTTAACAGTTCCTGCCATAGAGGAAGAGGATACGGACTGTCTATGGATAGATTCTGTATGTCGTTGAACCAATGACGTCTGGGCCAAGCCAGAGCCACTAGTATTACTGTTCCGCCTTCCTGCTTGAATTTCCTGAGGACTCTTGGGAGGAGGGAAATTGGAGGAAAGAGATACATCAGCTTGAAATCCCATCTTACTGCCAGTGCGTCCACAAGTGCTGATGATGGGTCTCTGGACCTGGACCCCTGCCCGGGGACCTTGTGGATCTCTCCAACCACATTACCCATGGTTTCCCTGTGGACCCTATGGACCTAGAAGAAAAGGAGTTCTCATGGTAAGTCTACCATAACTCTAATTTTTTCGCATTAGTGATGCAAGTAAGACACATTCGGTAGAAAACTGCATGACTGGGCGCATGGAGCGGCTTAGTTGCAAAGTATGTTACGCGCCAAATAGCCCTGCGCAGCATGCCACAGAGATTTGAGGATAGTTGTATGTGGACACATGTAATTGCTGGATATGAGAAAGCAATAGTAGATCACAGTGTTGAGGGAATAAAAATTTGCGTAATGTTCTCCCAACTGTCCTTGCTGTGTCTCTTGTAGGTGAGTTATTACTTCCCGTTGAAGACTCTGTGGAGGTCATTCTTTGCTGCGTTAGTAGCAGCTTTCACATTACGCTCCATCAATCCTTTTGGGAACAGTCGGTTAGTTCTCTTCTACGTTGAGTTTCACACTCCTTGGCATCTACTAGAGCTCATCCCATTCATTCTCCTGGGAATCTTTGGAGGCTTATGGGGAGCGTTCTTCATTAAAGGAAATATTGCTTGGTGCCATAGAAGGAAGACTACTAAACTGGGACAGTATCCTGTGATAGAGGTGCTGGTGGTCACTGCTATCACAGCAATTTTAGCTTTTCCTAATGACTACACTCGAACAAGCTCTAGTGAACTGATATCTGAACTTTTCAATGATTGTGGGCTGCTGGATTCTTCCAAACTTTGTGATTACAATAATGATTTCAACAGTACAAATGTGGACCACCTCCCCGACCGTTCAGCCCGCAGTGGAGTTTACACTGCATTGTGGCAGCTGTCATTGGCATTAATCTTTAAAGCTGTTATCACCATCTTCACATTTGGTATGAAGGTAAGAATGGACTGTGTCCGTTTATCTTGCTATTTTGTGATATTAATAATCTGTATGTATTGTTTGTTTATAGGTGATTCTTTTTTCCTTATAGTTTAAATATCAACTAAAATATGAATTATGTTTAATATAGTGTATAGTACACAGTGCCTTAATTTTTTGTTCACTGGTGGCTGCTGAATTTTATATAAATTTCCATACTAGCAGCTGTTCTCTATTTTTGTTTTTAATTTGTTTACGCTATCAAAGTCAAACCGCTCTATCGTCATGACAGTTTCTCAGTTCCTTTGTTAATAGCATATTCCGTATAGGACTGCCGCTTTAAGCATACCATCAAGTTGCCAAAATATAATCCTCTTGATTGGTGGAGTCATATTGGCTTTAGTAGGAAAGTATTATTTTCTATACATTATTTCATGACTGTGTCTCTTGGGAAGCTGTCTTTTGTAGTTTCTTTTTAGCACAAGTGCCATTTTTTGTACAGAGCTCCTCTTTACCCCTAGTAATAATCATATGTCAAGTGTATTGATGAAGTGGAGATAAACAATGGAAAATCTCCTTATAACATTGTGTAGCTGATAAGTATTTAATGTGCACAATGTTTTATCTTCTGACAGCTCTTGACTTGCATGCCCATCCACTAGCAGACATGAAAACGACTGCACGATTACGACATTGTAATCGTGCAGTCGTTTGTCAGTCTGTGATGAGCCTGCACTGAACGAGCGGTCGTTCAGTGCAGGCTCATCAATCATCTGCAGACATGCTAAACCTGACGTTATCATCAGGTTGAACAGCATGTTTGCATGATGATAGATGTCTAAACGACCAGCGGGCACGCGCATCGCTGGTCGTTTTAGACATTTTTGCAAACTATTTATGAACGATTGAACGATCGTTATCGTTCAATTACTCAACTTAATCGTCTAGTGGATAGGCACCTCAGTCTATTCCTGGAGAACATATACTGATTTAATGTCCCACTTTTGTCAACAGCAGTGTCATTCCAAATGATTGGCGAAAAGGAACATACAGTATACATAGCAAGTTATCACTGCCCATAGTTTGACCCTATTGTTTTGTATTTGCATATACTATTTTTATATCTGAGACCTTGAAAGTATTTTCCATTTTAATAATGGTGAGTAAAAAAAATATATATAGAAAATACCAATCCCCCTTATGGTGCGTACACACTGGCCGATTAAAGTGGACGACTGAACGATAACGATATCTTTTTATCGTTCAGTCATCCACTTTATCGTCCATTTTTAACACAAAAACGATGAACGATAACGACAACGCACTTTCCGGCGGGTCATTCGTCATCATCGTTCATCGGGTTAACATGCAGGCCAACCTGATGATGTCGTCAGGTTGGGGAATGGGGGAAGAGAGCCCGGCGCTGAACGATATCGTTAATGATATCGTTTAGCGGTTGTGCTCAGTGTCATGAACGACATTAAGCACATCCTGCCGGGGACACACTAGACGATATCGCTCAGGGAGCATATCGTGTAGTGTGTACGCACCATTACTGTACAGTATGCCTAGGTGTGTGTGTGTATACTAGTCTGTTTACAGCCTCTACTGAGGCTGGGACTGATGAAAGGTATAAACATTTATTGAAAATGCTGTGTATTGAAACTATATAAATAAAGCGTAATAATATCCAGTTTTATACATGTCATGTTGTGGGAACATAAGTCATCATGTCTTCTGTTCTTGCTCTGTAGAATAGTCCCTTTGATGACTATTAGAATAGCCTTTAACTGTTCCTGTTAAATATATTCAATAATAATGGCATATGCATTTATCCTTCATCCATCTGGAGGACACTTCTAGACCTTGGGGGTTAGTGATAGTGAGGATTCAGGAGGCAGCTTTTAATACAGTAGGTAAGTAGTAACTATTTTTCTTGAGGAATTTAAGCTTCTCCCCTCCAACCACTTCCTCCATTTGAATTTAATTGCTGAAAGGAGAGGTCAGCACTAGGTTAGCGAATTGTATTTTTTTCTTCTAAATTTAAACCTGCATTTTTTCCTCTTATGCCCCTTTCACATTGCCATAAAATAATCCGGGTTACCGCGCAGTGTGAAAGGGCCTAGGTGAAATAACCCGGGTCGAGCGATCTGGTATTTCAACCTGGGTAACGAGCAGGTTAAACACGAGTTCATCCCGGCTCGTGGTGCGAGGCGACCCGGGTCCCGTTCACTGCATAGGGAGAGCCGGCTCTTGGAGATGAGATCATATCCAAACGCCGGCTCAGCAGCGATGATGGTGACGTCATTGACTCAGCATTATTGCTGGGTCGGGGCCGCCAGTCTGAAAGAGGTCTCAGGCGGGTTGCACCCGGGATTGACGCATGTACACATCCTGGGTGCGACAATAGCAATCTGAAAGGCTTTCTTCTCTCTCATACCTCTTTCACACAGACCCAGAAAATACACGACTACGACCCAGGTCTCTCAATTCGGCTTAAACCCGGATCTCTACCTGAGACCACCATTCACACTACACCAATAACCCGGGAAATTCCCGGGTCGGATGCGTTCACACTGAACCCAGGTCTGCCCTGGAATTTGGTGTGTCATTTAAAGGGGACACTTTGATTTAGCTCGCAATAATGACATCATTGAAAACTTAGCATTGATAGAGTAAAGACAACAAATGTTTGTTTCAAATGTGATTTTTATTGATAACCAATAGATTTTTTACGGTTCAGTAACAAAAAATGAGTGTTGAACATAGGCCCAAGAAAGTTTTGCTGTATACAAATACAATATTTTTACATAAAAAATGTAAATTTAAAGAGAACTTACTTGCTTAAATATAACTGTGCGGTTACACACATACATTTGCTGTATATATAAATAAAATAAATAAAATGATAGTATTTACTATATATGCCAATGTAAAAATCTGTCATGTATTAACCCCATACATGTTGCTTTACACAAGGCATTCATTGTGTTATTAAAAATATTTTAAATGCAGCCAAGTATAAATAAACACAAACTAAAACAAAGGTATGCTGCTGTGCATTATCAAAACCAGTAGATTTAAATTTCTTTAAAAAGAATACTCCGGTTTGAACGTATTGGGTGGTGGATTAGATGGGTCAGAAACATTTGACCCTCTGTCATAAATACCCTCTGAATAGTATGGAGGGTGTTGGGCTTAAGGAGGGTGTTGGGTTTGAGGAGGGTTGCCCTAGAAACGCCATTTGCCTTGCCATGCGCTCTTATAGACTTGACTTGTGTCACAAAAGAATCTTGCAAGGCTCACTCGCTTTCAAAGAAACGCTCCATCCGGGCATCATCTTGTGCTTGCATTGCAGCATCCATTTTTCTGAGCTGCTCACAGAGGATGTTGGTCACCAAGGAAGAGATCCAGCGTTGTGGTGTTACGTGAAAATGGTCTTTCGTATGCAGCAATTGCGAGAGAAGTTGGTGGGAATGTGACAACAACAGGAGTACGAATGTTTTGTTTACTCTCTCGGGAAACACAATCTATACAAAACAAAGAAGGAAAAGACTGGAAAAAGTGCACAACAGCTGTTGATGATAGGAGAATAAAAAGAATTTGCGTCAGGGACAGATGGATGTCAACGGCGGCCATTAGCAGTGAACTGAGGGCCTGATTCAGACCCGGTCGCAAGCGCTGTGCGCTCGCAACCGGGTCGATGGTGGGCCAGTGATCATGCGCACGACGGAGCTGGCTCCGTCGTGCACATGCGCGAGACCCAGATAGCGACGGGCACTCCTTCGCTCCGGGTCTCGCAACAAAGGGGGTGTGCTGTCGATGTTGAGTGACAGCACGCCCCCTTTGGTGGGCGGGCTGGGGGAGTGGCTGCCCAAACAGGCGTTCCCATGTGAACGCCTCCGTCTGGGGCCAGCCCCACTGACATCACGAGTGATGTCAGTGGGAGAGATTTCGGCTCTGTTAGAGCCAAAATCTCTCTGGGGCTTGCGGCAACGAGACCCTACCACAAGGGTCTCGTCGCAAGCCCGATGGTCGCGATGGTCTTGACCATCATGACCATCTTCCTGGCCGCTCGCTATAGCTGTGGGTGGTCTTCCACAGCTATGCGAGCAGCCAGGAGGCCGTTCAAAAAAAAAAAAATAGCCCTGCCCTGATTCAGAGCGAGCGCTCTGTCAGAGCGAGTCGCTCTGAATCAGGCCCTGAGTGCAACTGGTGTTTTTGCCAGTGCAAGAACGGTACGGAGAAGACTAACGGAGGTTGGCCTAAAAGTTAGAATTTCCCGAAAAAAGCCGCTGCTGAATAAAAGCAGCGGCAGAAACTAATACAGTGGGCAAAAGAACAAATTGCATGGACAGAATGTCAGTGGAAACAAGTGATATGGAGTGACAAAACTAAGATATCGATATTTGGTAGTGATGGGAGAAAATATGTGAGACGTCTCATCAGGGAAGAGGTACATCCAGATTTCATTCAAGAGACAACAAAGAATCCTACAATTGTTATAATCTGGGCATGTATGACAGTAGATGCCTTTGTCATAGATGGCACACTGAACAGCAGAAAGTACATTGACACCATCCTACAACCAAAACTTCTACCTTCTATCAGGTATCTTTTTCCAGATAATGCCCCATTTTTTTTCCAGGAGATTCAGCTCCCTGTGACACTGCACAGATATGCAAACAGTGGTTCATGGAGAATGACATACAGGTGCTGGGATGGCCAGGAAACAGCCCAGACCTGAACACCATAGAACATTTGTGGTTCTGTTTGAAAAAAACTGGTACATTTGAGGTGTCCACCCAATAAAAGACAATTAATTGAGCCTATAATTGTCTCATGGCACCACATAATAAAGAAGGAAGAGCTCCAAACATTGGTTGGCTCAATACCACGTCGCTGTGCTGCTGTCTTGAAAAATAAAGGATAGGACAGTAACATCATAAGTTCACAGGGATTTTCACCCTGAGCGTTGTTTTCACTGCATAACTTCCCTTGTAATGCAAATATTTGACCTCTGTTTATTGTATTGAATTCATCCTTACATTTCCTTTAATTTGATATATGAATCATTGCACTGCATGAAGTGTAACAGTTTTTATAAGCAATCGAAGTTGAAAAACATTCATATTTCAAAGTGTCCGCAATTTTGGCCACCACTGTATATTGGAGACTTTTGAAATATTTGGGTATAAAAAGCTTATCTGACTGGGCCCCAATTACTAAAAGGAAGAAAAGAGAGGGAAACTGTTTGGAAAAGAGGTTTAATGAGATATACCACCTGTTGTCTGTGGCCTCTAAAATAGACTCGGTCAATATTATATGTGATCAAGACTGGCCTTTGACCAAAAGAAGGCTGCTTGGAAAGGAGGTTTAACAAGACATGACACTTGCTGCTTGTTTGCACATCATTAAATACCAATATGCAAAGCCTGCCATAGAAAAAAGAAGGGGGACGGAAAGGGAGAGGGGAGGGAGGAAAAAGGAAACAATATGTGAACATTGTTCAGAACTTTGTATGTTGGAATTTTTAATAATTTTGTTATAACCAGCGGTATTTACCTAAAGGTACCCATACATCTACGACTGTTCGTCGCGATGCGATCGGAAATGCCGCCCGGCCACCATCGATCAACGATCAGTCAAGGATCACTGAAATTTTACATGCTAAATGTCCACGATTTGACGATAATGATCATTTTTTGATCGCGATCGTCATTTCGGGGAAATCCAACATGTTGGATTCCTGCAATGCCAGGTTGCAGGATCGCGGCAATCCATCGCAGATGTATGGGTATCTTAAGACTGGCCCCTTGTAAGAGAGACTCAATTGCCAGCTTTTAATATTATTAGGCAAGGTGGCTGAAGTCTAATTAGACGGAAATTTTTTTTGAAATATCTAACTGCCACTTTAAGTGCAAAGCTGTGTTTCTGTGAATAACGGATATATGACAGGCTGACAACTTTGCAAATAGAAGCTCGGCTGACAAAGATTGGACCAAGATTAAAGAAAGCAGTGATAAAAGTTGAAAAATAAATGCCTGACTGCCGTACAACAAATATATAAAGCCTGTTACAAACTTGGTATCCGAATCCGATCGCCGGGTCCCTTTTTCGCCCATTTCTAATTGAACACAGGGATAAGCGGGGACGAGCGCGATACTTTTTCCCATAGAAAACCAGCAATGTCGGGGGGGGGGGGGGGATACTAGCTGATATGACTAAAAATCTTAACAAAAAACACAGGATAGCCACAATAAGGGATCCAGATTCAAGAACACTACACACAGAGACACCTAGGATAGTTTCAAAGTTTTACAGATATTATGAGTCACTTTATAAAGAAGCACCTGTACACGAACAATTACACGATTTGTTTTTATACAAAGCCCACCTGCCAAAGTGCTCTGAGGTGCAAAGAGAAATCATTAATTCAGATATTATGGATAAAGAGGTGAGGGAGGTGATAGTGGCGCTTAATAATAATAAATCTCCAGGCCCGGACAGGTATATCGCTGATTTTTTTAAAATTATTAGAGCCACAACTGACACCATATCTCACTAAACTGTTCACAGATTACATAAACAAAGTATCCATTATCCGCATTTTAATGTAGCACATACGAGCCTTGTATTAAAACAAAAAAATTAAAGGAAGAAGTAACGTCATATTGCCCAATCACATTGCTAAATCAAGACTTTCAAATATTAGCAAAGGTGATGGCAAATAGGCTACAAAAGATATTACCTTCCTTGATAACTATACATCAGTTAGGTTTTATGCAGAATCGTTTTTCAGTTAAAGGGGTTAGGACAGCAAAAGCAGCTATAATAGCTTCAAGAAGATTACCGAACCTTAAAATACCAAATGTACTTTTAAGTTTAGACGCGGAAACAGCATTTGACAAAGTATCATGGAATCATTTACAAAAAATGTTTGAGCTCAGCGTTTGGAGGGATTTTTTCACAATTTATTAAGTTTATCTATACAACACCTGAGACATCTTTCATTTTTAATGACTCAGTAAGCACACCACTACTAACAAAAAGACGGGATGTCCATTATCACCTTTATTATTTAATATAGCTCTTGATCCACTGATGTGCACTCTTAACATGAATTATAGATTTGAAGGAATTAAAATAGGGAAGCACAAGGTTAAAATTACTGAATTTGCTGATTATTTATTATTTATATCAAATCCACCTCAATCTATACCTTGCATATTTGAAAGATTTTACAATTTGGCTATATATCAGGCTTCTCAGTAAATTGGGAGAAAACAAATGCGTTACAGATACATAAAGATAAAAAAACAAAATGGGTGGGAGGTCCGGTATTGAACTGGATGGGGTCCTCAATAGAATATCTAGGCTTTACAATTTCAAAAGTTATCGATAATTTTATATGATCATAATATTGGACCATTAATAAGACAAGTTTGGCAGAACTACGGAGATGGCAAAAGCTTCCTCCTACGTATATGGGAAGAGTGAATTTGATAATGACTATTTTCCAGAATATTGTATCCCCTACAGGTTCTACCAATATTGATGACAAAAAGACGAGATATTTCTAGAAGGAGAATTTAGAAATGTTATTTGGAATAATAAACAGCCCCGAATAGCTTTTGTGAAGCTGCAGCAAAAGACATTGCAAGGAGGAATAAATCTCCCTAATATTAGAAGATATAACCTAGCTTTTATAATGAGATATATCAGAGATTGGATACACAACAGGGATAACTATGCTAATACTACCCTGGAACACAAATTCTTAGAAAATGAATCAATATATTTCCTTCACTCTTTAAGGTCAGATCTAACCATTGACGTACAAAGTAACCCATTATTAATGACTGGATGGAAGACATGGAAAAATATATGGAAACATCAGGGTCTAAATAGCGGATACTCTGTTTCTACCATTCATTAAAAATATTCATTTTCAAAGGGGAGAAGCTGGTATGCCATTTTTGAGATAGGAGAGTCAAGGAATTAATAACATAGGGAACCTGTTTGAAAATAAAACCAGGAAGATCATGTCAATCAATGAAATTATTAAGGTATATAAACTACCAGAGACAAGTTTGCGTTCTATCAAGCTGTGCATTATGCACAGCAGGGGCCAAATGGAATAGGGTGAGAGTTTAGAAAATGTGAGTTTTCTTACACTTTTTAAACTCAGCCAATGTAATAGAGTCCAAAAACAAAGCAAAAGAGCAAACTTATATGTTTTTCAGACTCAAAAAACTGTCATGATTTAAAATCTCATCGAGATTTTTTCCCATTTTGAAGATAAAACTCGAACAATGTGAGAGTTTACTGCTAAACTTACATTTTCTTAACTCTCACCCTATTACATTTGGCCCCAGGTTTTAAATGAACTATCGGGTACGGTTGTTAATAATAATCTGGAAAAAGTATTAAATCAACCTTTGAATGGTAGGTAGACCTGCTATCACATGAGATCTGTTAGATATATCGAAAGTAAGAAATGGAATAGCAAGATGGCAAGATACTTTCCCCAATGTTTTAATAGAGATGCTATTTGGAACACTATAATACTCGTGTAAAAGTTTACAGGCCATATCATACAAAGAAATGCTTTTAAATGTGTATCACAGAGGATATATCTCTCCTCAAAGGAGATACTAGATGGGTTAGGTGGAGACAGATGAGTGCATCAAATGTAAGGGAAGAAATGCCTCTATTCTTCACTGTTTATGGGAGTGCCCCATGATAAAGAACTTCTGTGAGCAGATAAAAGATTTTCCATATACCCATTTGGTGGACTATGTCCCGATGAATGAATGGCAACACTAGGGATTCTTGTCTCTAAATTTAAATTTACCAAAGGAAGTAGGAAAATACTAACAATAGTATCAGCAGTGGCAAAAAATTTATATTATGGGTAGCAGTCGGGAAGCCGACAGACGTAATCCTGACCACTGGCTTCCCAACTGTCTAATCCCTGCAGGGGTCTAATGACAGGCGGCAAAATCCTGACACCTGTCATTAGACCTACGCCGGGAGTCTGACACCCATCGAAGGTGTTAGGTTTAGGGGCTCCTGGGGGAGACTAGGCATTAGGCACCCCCCGGGAGGTTAGGGGAAGGGGGGGTTAGACACCCCTGGGGGGAGGTTAGATTTAGTCACCCCCACTTAGGTTTAGACGGCCGGGAAGGGGGGGTTAGGTTTGGGCACTTAGAGGGGGGATTAGGGTTAGGCACTTGGGGAGGTTAGGGTCTGGCACCCCTAAGGGAGGGTTAGGCACTTGGGGGGAGGTTAGGGTTAGGCACCCCTAAGGGAGGGGTAGGGGGTAGAATAGGGTTAGTAAATACTTACCTTTGGACGATCGGGACTTTCACCCCTGCTGGGCTGCTGCTGTCGACGGTAAGTCGTACTGATTCCGTATATAACAAAGATGGATTGAATCCCAACCACCCACATTAGAATTATTCTTAAGTAAGCTATTCTTTGTATTCTGAATGGAAAGAATAGAATCTTCTTTGCAAAAATAAAAGTATGTAGAGAGGTTATTTGATACCTGGGAGGGATTTATTAATTCATTACCAAATTCCTTGAAAATTCAACTACATAATTGCTTTGGCAAATCTGAGTGGTATGAGACAAGAATCCTTTTAGGAGAACCACCCATAACTATGGAAAATGAATTAATAGACAGATGGAGTATATGAGAATAGATAGAAAGGGAGTCCTTTTCGGAAGGTAAAAGAAGGAAAAGAGAGAGGGAAAGGAATAGAATTATGCTAGAGAAGTATAGAAGGCACTAGTAGTCTTGACATTATTTGTTTTAAATAAGGGTTAAAAATGTGACATGTACATCTCTTGTTAATATGCCAACAATGTAATCCAATTCTGATGTTTCTTAAAATTGTAATGATTATGAAAAAATGTTTCTATGGAATTTAATAAAGAGAATAGATAAAAAAAACAAAAACAAATTGGGTTAAATCCAATTCAATGGAAAAGCTAATCTCTTCAGTCAGTGGGATAAAATTACTTAGAATCATGTCTGGCAGTGTTTAAACACGCTGGGCCTTGTTGGGACTCATTCGTTTTTTACGCCACAGATCACGAATGTACTAAGAATTGTGTTTGCCTGTCTATTTTAATTTGATGATAACGTTCGTGTTGTATCGTGTGTGAGTTCTTTCACATTGGCCCCATCTCAATAGACTGAGCACTGCACAGATCAGTGTGATCTATTTCTGTGCAGTGCTTCTGTGTTATAGGTTAAAAAAAAAGGGTTTAAAATGAGAAAACAAATGGAGTGGGGTCCCCACTCCAAACAAAAAAGCATAACGACTAGTTTTGCCCCCGTTTGAGGAGGCATGTCTCTCCGATAAAGCCCCTCTAACGGGAGTGAAACTAGTCAGGGGATACACGCTATTTCACAGATACTTCTTTTCGTTGATTGATTTTTATTATACATTAAGAACTTTTTCTATTAGCGCTGAGGAAAACTTTTATTTTATTTGTAGGTCTCAAATTAAAGTGATGTCACTTCTGAAAAAACACTTGTGTTTCACAGATAGTAGTAGCAATATTTAAAAAAAATAACATACAGATTGTGCGTATAACTAGGTATCGGGTTTAGGTATCTCTCCTGTTTCTGCTGCCGCCTGTGTGAGTTAGCAGTGAACAGGGAGATGATAGTGCAAGGAAAACCTGTGCCTTATATAAAGAAGGCAGTTAATGGATCTGCTTTTTGGAAGGTCTGAATGAGAGACCCTGTTGCAAGAACTCAATACACACCGGCAAACCAATTAGCTTCTAGGTAGTATTTACCAAGTACAATCTATGAAATGATAGTTAGAAGCTGATTGGTTGCTACTGATGTGAATGGCCAGATATTCTCTGTAAAGAGCTGTGGAATATGTGTGCGCTATATAAATAACTGGTAGTAAATAATAAAATAAATGAGTATCTTCTTCAGTTCTTTTGTAGGTAACCAATCTCTTCTTTTGTTTAACCTATAGGTTTTTAAATTGCAATATAAATGGACGTTATCGTTACCCTCCTGTCCCCGACAGAGGGAAACCCCCTTGAAACACATTGTCTATTTGTATTTATTTATTACCAGTTATTTATATAGCGCACACATATTCCGCAGTGCTTTACAGAGAAGATGTGGCCACTCACATCAGTCCCTGCCCCAGTACAGCTTACAATCTATATTCCCTAACACATGCTCACACACATACACACTAGGGTTCACTTTTGTTGGGAATTAATTAACCTATCTTTATATTTTTGGATTGTGGGAGGAAACCGGAGTACCCAGAAGAAACCCACGCAAGCACAGGGAGAATATATATTAGGGCCGTAGTGGGAATCGAACCCATGACCTCAGTGCTGTGGGGGTCTGTGCTGCCCATCTTACGTTTGTATTTTATGTAATAGTCAACTTCATTCTATCATTTGTCAGCAAAGTGACTTATCCTTTGCAATTTATTACTGCTGTGGGCAGAAATGTAATAACTCCCAATGTTGCCATTATGTTTGTGCATGAAATACTGAACCGTTTTCAGCCATAGCGCTGCCCAGTGTTGCTCTTGTGTTGCTCCTGTACATCAAACACTTTCCTGCAGTAAATTGTTGACACAGAAGTCTATTAAGATAAGCTGTCTTCAGAACCTATCCATTAGAAGTTGTAAACTTAATGCTTTATCTGCTTGCATAAAGGTACCTTCTGGACTTTTCATCCCAAGTATGGCTGTAGGTGCCATAATGGGAAGACTCATGGGAGTGACCATGGAACAACTGGCATTTAACCACCACAACTGGCCCATCTTCAAAGGGTGGTGTAGTCAGGGGGCCGACTGCATTACTCCTGGTCTTTATGCTATGGTAGGAGCAGCTGCTTGCCTAGGTAAGTGTTGCACCTAACTTGTAATGTAAATAGGCTTTAGTAGTTGGGTTTTAGTAGATGTTGACTATTGTATGTATTGTATTGTATGTTATATACAGTTGTAGCACTCATCATATTGTATTGCAATTTTTGACAAATCTTTTTATGTGATCTGCAATGTATAAATTCTCCATGTACAATGTTAAGTTCATTGAACCATTAAGTTTTGTTTGCAATATCGAAGGTAACTGCATAATTTGCAGTTATTTATAAATATATAAACAGACAGATAATTATGAAACGCTAAGTTCTTATTCAGCCCAAACTGTGCCACTAGTGTGGGCCCCCCCTGCTGCCTCAAATGTGGTGGGGTTGCAAAAAAAAACCCAGTGTACACTGCATACATCTTATTCATTTAGTATGTGTAGTACAACTCTCACACTGCATGCACGTTATGTCTTCTTGATGACAGAAAACTGTGGGCCTGATTCAGCAAGGAATGCAGTTGCTAATACGCACATAATCGGCCAATTGTTGCGCGTGCATGAACTAGCCATTGCAATCGGGACTGCGATCACAGCGGCTACACAAACCCATCGCAGAGTGATTGACAGGAAGTGGCGTTTGTGGGTGGTAACGGAGGGGTGCTCGGCCGATTACAGGCATGCCAGTGCGCTTGAACGCCGTTGCAGGAGCATGCATAAATTATACACTGCGATGACCTACGCAGCATGAGACCTGGTAGCGTGCGCTGAAGTTAGCAATTTCTAAGTAAGGTCAGGGCTTGTGCAAGTGTACGTGAGACTACGATGGTACTCGATTGTACCAATGTTTTCTTGTTTTGGGTCCATAGGGCTCCACAGGGAGACATTGAGGTGTAGGTGGGACCTGGAGCACCAGACACCAACAGCAAAGCTTTTCAATCCCAGGATGCCCCGGGACTTCCTCCTATACCTCGCCCACAGCCTGAGGGCAACTTCGTTTCGTTGGTGTTAGGCAGGAGCTGGATCACCATTGTTAACAGTGGGGCTGCTTCAAGCAGCCCAAGCTTATTTTTATGATTTATTATTTCTAATTAAATATAGAAATTAACCGCTCTGCGGCGCCGTGACACCAAGCCCGGTTAGGTACTTCCAGCGGGGTTCTGAGGGGGGACTAGCTAGCAGGCTCCCCTGACTGCAGCCCAGAATCCAGGGGACAGGAGACGGACCGGAGGCACTGATGTGGACACTGGCGCGCCCATGACTCAACTAGACCACCGGGGTGTTAATATACTGGCGCAGGGCATTTTTAGAGGCATGGGGACCCGGTGGTTAACGTCAGCACAGGGAGAAGGTGCTCTCCCTGCAGCTCCTCCCCCAGCTCAGGGTGCCATTCCACTGCGGTCTAGCCATTCGTTTAGTTGCTCCTCCCTCACCTCCGCCTCCTCAGAGACGCGCGGCAACCATTTTCTGCTTCACAGGTCTCCAGTATAGCTCTCCCACAGGCCAGGTTATACAGCGCTAAATCATACCATCTGCTGCGGTCTGTGTAATCGATTTGTAGTGCCAAATGCAGATATACAGGGGTATTCAATATGGGTGCGATAACATAGTTTTTGCGTTAATATCGCAATTATGACGTCATTATCACAGGTTTTACTTTTACACCCTATTCAATTTCAAAGACTTATCGCAGTTTTGACAAGTCTTTGATAAAAAACGGTGATAACTTTTCACCATTGAATAGGTGTCGAAAAAAAGTGTAGAATTGGGGTTTAGGGGTGCAGGCTTAAAAAAAATTGCCTGCACCCCTGAGAATGACATTTAAAAAAGAACTGTGTCAAAAAAAGTTTAAAAAAAAAAAAATAGGGACACCCCAAAAAATTAATTTAAAAATTGGGGTGCAAAAAAAAAATGGGAAAAATTTGTTAAACAATAGGGAAATAGGTTCAGGGCTATTCTGCAAGTATGCGACAGGTGTTTTCTAGAATAGAATTATAGCGGCAGGTGCACAAATGCAGAATTTTAAAAAAATTACTTTAGGGACACTAAAATATGCTAGTACCCATTTTCATGTACCCCAAATTTGATGGGACCACTTAAAAAAAACGAAAAAAAATAAACTAAGTGCTCTTCTGCATCACTTCTTCAATGTCGGGAAAAAAACACCTGCTGCGGCTATTTAAATCCCCGACTTTCAATTAAAGCCTAAAACGAGGGTACCCATAGTGTTCCCCCCCATGTTTTTACAACTTTAGGGGGGTCTTACAATTATTTTAAGGAAAAATTCGTAACTTTACGCAAATCCAACTTCGGAGTTTCCCGTTTTCGTTAATTTTATATTGAATACGGGGATAAGCGGGAGCGCGCACCAGACTTTAACGCAGGAAAAAACTCCGCTATGAAACGTTAACTTCGACAGTGAAGTTAACGTTTCATATGTGTTTGTATTTGACTTGTGCTAGCGCTGATCTCTAATTTCTATACTGTCCAGCTATACCTTTCCCTTTATTCTACTATACCCTGACATACTAAGGTATAAGGGGGTTAATTGTACCTCACATCTATATAATTGTGAGGGCTATCACATACTATATAGTACAGTTTCACACTACACTGTGCCATATTACACATACTGCAGGGTGCGCACTGCACTGTATCATACTGTGTTTTTTTTTTTTATTATTATTATTATTTTTGTGGCTATGTCAAGGAAAGAATAACAAGCAGGCTGATGCTACTGCATCTTGTAAGTCCTGCTGAGCGGGCTTAGCCCCAGAGGACCTCATTCAGGATGGTCTGGACTAATTGTTACACAACCCCAGGCCCCTCAACGCCGGTATCACCCCCCTCAGGAACCACCCTGGGCTGCCTTTTCTCAGGTGCTGGCAAAGATTGCAGACCACTTAGCAGTTCCCGTGGTAGCTCCCCCTGTGGGTTTACCACAGCAAGTACTCCCTGTAAATCCTTTGCCTCCCCCATGGGTAGATGTACTGTCTACTTCAGTACAGAGTTTGGCTAATACCTCTACAGTTTTTCAGCAAATGCTGCAAAAGGAAAAACCTATTAAACATGCTGTGTTATCTTCCCAGTCCACCCAGTTATCTGATTCTGATATATCATCTTGGGAGACAGAAGATGCAGACCTCTCTCATTCTGACTCCGTATCAGGAGACGAGGAGCCACCCTCTAAATTTAAATATTCCTGCTCTTGTGAGAACTGTAAAATCTATTTTACAAACAGGAGGAAGAACCCGCTCCTAAGAAAAAACAACCACTTTTTGAACGACAAAAGTTATGGTGCATACACACGGTCAGATTTTTCCCTCAGATCTGAACGATAACGATTTAAAAATCGTTCATATCTGAAGGAAAATCTGACATGCCTGAACGATGAACGATACGCGTTCCCGTTTGTCAGATAACGATATCTGACATCTGATGTGTTTGCAGTCAGACTTGGACGATTCCATTCATTTTAATGCAGTCAAAAATCGTTCAAATCGTTCAAAACTTTGCTCAAATCGTTCAATCGTTCATCTGACAAATCTGACCGTGTGTATGCTCCATTAGTTTTACCAGAGTTCCCTCACTCTGACCAGCTATCTGATTACATGAGGGAAGCACGGAATATGCCCCGGTAAAATGTTTCAAATTCCAAAACGTTTAAGTTCCTTTTACCCTCTTCCGGCTACTGATTGCTCTAAATGGGAAGTTCCCCCCAGCAGTGGATTCTCATGTAACACATCTGGTTAAGAATGCCATCTTACCCATCCATACTGCAACCTGCCTGAAGGATACTACACGTAGACGTATAGAAGCTTGTCACCAATCCATATACTCTGCTTAGAGGAGCTATTACTCATCCTGCTAGAGCTTCGGCCTGGATGGCAAAAGCCATTGAGAGTTGGGCAGAGACCCTAGAAGAGACATTTCCCCCTGATGCTTCAAGGGAACAACTATCCTACATATCTCACATTAGAGATGCAGCCTCCTACTTGGGTGAAGCAGCTATGGATACGGCTTCCAGCATATCTGCCACTTCGGTAGTGGCCCGCCGTATTGTTTGGCTACGGCCCTGGAAAGCAGATTCCGCCTCAAAGGGCTCTGGAGTGTCTGCCTTATTCTGGAGATATCCTATTTGGTCCAGAATTAAATAAAATTGTGACTACTTTGGCAGCTTCCAAGATGGCGTTCCTGTCCTCTGCATATAATAAAAAGCCTTGGACATCGTCCTTTCGCCCTCAAGGAAAAGCTAAGGGTCAGTCCTTTCCAGAGCAGCAGGTATCAGCCAAGGCCTCCGAGCCTAGGGCCAAACAAGCCTGAGCTACTAGATGTCCACTTGCCAAGTCTGAGGACAAACCTTCAGCCTGACGAGGCGGGCCTATCTCTGGTGGCTCCCAGGATGGGAGGCCGACTTCTTTCCCCCTGATGCTTCAAGGGAACAACTATCCTACATATCTCACATTAGAGATGCAGCCTCCTACTTGGGTGAAGCAGCTATGGATACGGCTTCCAGCATATCTGCCACTTCGGTAGTGGCCTGCCGTATTGTTTGGCTACGGCCCTGGAAAGCAGATTCTGCCTCAAAGGGCTCTGGAGTGTCTGCCTTATTCTGGAGATATCCTATTTGGTCCAGAATTAAATAAAATTGTGACTACTTTGGCAGCTTCCAAGATGGCGTTCCTGTCCTCTGCATATAATAAAAAGCCTTGGACATCGTCCTTTCGCCCTCAAGGAAAAGCTAAGGGTCAGTCCTTTCCACAGCAGCAGGTATCAGCCAAGGCCTCCGAGCCTAGGGCCAAACAAGCCTGAGCTACTAGATGTCCACTTGCCAAGTCTGAGGACAAACCATCAGCCTGACGAGGCGGGCCTATCTCTGGTGGCTCCCAGGGTGGGAGGCCGACTTCAATTTGCCCAGGGGTGGCATTAAGCCACGTCCGATGCCTGGGTA
Organism: Taudactylus pleione; assembly: GCA_031769625.1. Classification (NCBI taxonomy): domain Eukaryota; kingdom Metazoa; phylum Chordata; class Amphibia; order Anura; family Myobatrachidae; genus Taudactylus; species Taudactylus pleione. The sequence goes on along the minus strand of JAUIMM010000350.1, from coordinate 9,030,884 downwards.
AGTGAACTGGTCTCCCACGGATGTACCCTCTCAATCCTGAGGCAACCCCCAAGCAGATCTTTTGCACAGGACCGCCATCGGACCCAACCAAGGCCCTGCTGCTCCAAAAAGCCATTCAGTCCTTACTGAATTCAGGAGTAATAATTTGGGTCCCCTCCTCACAACGGGGCAAGGGCTATTCTACCCTTTTCTTAGTTCAGAAGCCCAATGGGTCTCATCGGCCTATCCTCAACCTCAAATCTTTGAACAAGTTTATCAGGGTGCCCAGGTTTCGTATGGAAACCCTCCGCTCTATTATCCTAGCTATGGAGCCTGGGGATTTTATGGTATCTCTAGACATTCAGGACGCTTACCTACATGTACCTACAGCGCTTTCTCATCAGTAATATCTCCGGTTTGCTTAACTACAGCAACATTACCAGTTTCAGGCTCTGCTGTTCGGCCTTTCAATGACCCCTCGGGTCTTTACCATGATCATGGCAGTTATGGCGGCCTCTCTTCGTCATCAAGGGATCAGACTGCTCCCATACTTGGACAATCTATTGCTGTTGGCCAGCTCCCCAGAGATTCTTCACCGCCATCTGCAGGTAACCATTGCCTGTCTACAAATGCACGGTTGGCTGATCAACTGGAAAAAGTCTTCCCTGACACCCTCTCAAAGGATGGTGCATTTGGGAGCCCTCCTGTACTCTCAGGTTCAGAGAATCTTCCTAACAGCAGACAAGATTTAAGCAATACAGCACAGACTATGCAGACTGCTCTACAATCGCCGAGTATCAATTCACTCTGCACTTGGGATTAATGGTGTCCACCTTCTACATGGTGGAGTTTGCCCAGAGTCACTCCAGGCCCCTACAATATCTGATCCTCTCCAGGTGGAATGGGCTACCCCATTTGCTCCGATCCCAGACGATGAGCCTCCCCCCAAAGGTTCACCTCTCCCTTGCCTGGTGGCTACAGACATACCATTTGAACAAGGGTCATCTGTTTTGGATCCTGGACTGGGCTCTCCTCACCACGGACGCAAGCCTCCAAGGGTGGGATGCAGTAACCGGCCAGCACTCCTTCCAGGGCTGATGGTCCCCAGTCAAGGCAGTGTTGCCAATCAACATCTTGGAACTTCGAGCCATCTACAGAGCTCTCACTCTTGCTCAGAACATTCTGAAAAGCAGACCAGAACAAGTACAGTCCGACAACGCCATGGCTGTGGCCTACCTTGGTCACCATGGGGGCACTCGAAGTCAGTCAACAATGACAGAAGTGTCTTGCATTCTCACATGGGCCGAACGCAATTTCCCAGCCATCTCCACAGTGTTCATCCTGGGGATTTTCAACTGGGAAGTGGACTTCCTCAGCCGTCACGACGTGCATGCAGGAGAATGGTCTCTACATCCAGAAGTCTTTAAGATTCTGGTGGATAAATGGGGTCTTTCAGAAGTGGATCTCATGGCCTCAAGACACAACAACAAACTTCCAGTTTCTGGAGCCAGGACAAGGGACCCCGATGCAGCCTTCGTAGATGCATTGTCGGTGAAATGGAACTTCCATTTGGCATATCTCTTCCCTCCAATATCCCTGCTTCCTCGAGTACTTTAAAAGTTCGGACAAGAGGGGGGCACAGTCCTGTTAATAGCTTCCGTTTGGCCCAGACGCCATTGGTACTCCGATGTTCACAGTCTCTCCATAGACATTTCTCTTCAACTTCTTCTATGAGTAGACCTGTTGTCTCAGGGTCCATGTCTACATCTGGACCTAGCCCGTCTGTCTTTAACGGGTTGGCTCTTGAAACATCCCTCCTAACGGCTAAGGGATTTTCCTGCTCTGTGGTCCAGACCATGCTCAGAGCACGTAAACCAGCCTCAGCCAAAATTTATGACAGAATATGGCATTCATATTTCCAATGATGTGCTCCAAGAAACTATGGCCCTCATTCAGAGCCGCACGTTACCAACAGTACGCTCGTTGCGTTCCGATGTTGACTAACCGCGCATGCGTCGGTGTTACACTGCGCATGTGCGTACGGCAGATTGCGAGCTTTTTTTCTCTCGTTCCTAAAATAGCGTACAGGAAGTGACATGTCAAATGTGATTGACAGAACAGGGCGTTTTTGGGTGTTGACGGGGGTGGAGATGGAAAAACGCAGGCGTGGCGAGGCGTTTTTGGGGCGTACATACATTAGCAGATGCAAACGTCAAATGTGTTCGGACCGTCACATACGTCACTGGAACATCCTCTTTCCCTTCAAAATGCTCGCACAGTTTAGGATCTGGATTACTCGACCACATTGGCGATGGCCTTCTCCTCCGTCCCGGGACTCCATGATGTTGCAGCGATTAATCGCGGGTGGTCACAAAAGCAATTAGTGTTGTATTGAAAACCGGCTTGGTATGTGTTTGGAAAGCAGTTTATTGGGATAGCACAAAACCGTACGCAGGTGGAAATCATACCTGCTAATGTCAGGATTACACAATCAATTGGCGTACATTTTTTGGGGGGTTTTTTTGGCCTCAATTTGTTGTTTATGGCCTATTGTGACAATAATGTCATCATGTTTTAATTAGCTCCCCTTTTTTTTATTAATGTGGAATTTGCATCGTTATGTGATTTTTTAAACGTTCCTTCAAGAGGCCTTTTTTTTTTAAAAATGAAATGGTTTTTGGTGTCCTTTTTTGCCTTTAGGGCCAGGATTAAATGTAACCCATTTGTACAATAATGTCACAATACAATGTCAGATTTTTAACATAAATGTATTGTTTAAACACAAACCAATTGGCATAATATTTTGTTTTTGTTTTTTCTGGCAAAGATACTTTTTATCAAAAATAAATAATCAATAACTGCTAACATAAACGTACAAAAATAAATTAAAAACATTTCACAAGAAAGGAGAGGGAAGTTTTGACCAGAAAGGAATATGAGCCAAGCACAGAAGGAGTGTGGGAAAAGTCGCCATTGCTGTCACCGTTTTTTCGCCCGTTTGGATGGGGGAGGGTGGGCGCCAGACCGGGTCCGGGATGCCATCGGGCTGGCCTGTCCAGAGGCAGATGTTGTGGCCTCTGGACTAGGCACAGGGCTAGGCACATTTGGAGGATTGGCTGATGTTGTGCCAGAGGTGGAGGATCCTGATGTTCTGGCAGGAAGGGAGGTCTGCTCCACCATGTGCTGGCGAACGAGCTGCTCCAGGGCATCGGCGATGCGGATGTTGGCCCTGGTATTTTCCGCCAGGGCCCGACCAATGGTCACGTTGGGCGCAGCATTTTGCTCCAGGGCCTCAGCCACCCGTATCAGACTGGCGTCCATCCTCTGCAGAATCTCCGTATGGAAATCCGATTTTAAATTGAGTTCTGTGAGGAGGCCCACTGCCTGCGAGGAGGCACGCCCTGGACTGGCTTCTGCAGGGTCCTCAGCCGGATGTACTGGTTCCTCCCCTGCAGAGCCAGCAGAAATTCTGCGGCCAAGGCTTCCCTCTGGAGCAGACTCATCCGCCTGTGTCTCTGTTGGAAAAATGAGAAAAGAGTCACATTAGAATCTACATATTGGCACAATAGCATTTCAGAGTTGGTGACATCACAATACTTACCTGGGCCAACATGAGGAGCCGCAAAGTCTGGCATGTCCGTATCCATGTTGGACACGCCAAACACCTCCACAGGCTGCACACACCCCTGTGCCAGCTCTTCTAAATCCGTCAACTCCAATGACACAGGGGTGGGACCCCCACCTGTCCCCCTTGCATGCCTAGCCCTGTCCGCGAGTTTTTGCTTTAGGCGATATTTGAAGTCGCCCCATCTGTGGGGAAAAATGGAAGCCATTATCCTTTGGTTTAAAATGGGGTTTGTTTTTAGGGGGGGCAAGGGTTTACTTACCGCCGTTTGACATCCCGGGCTAGACGGACATAATCACCCACTCTATTGACAGCAACGGCTACCTCTTCCCACATTCTCCACTTCTGGCTTAGACTCATATTCCTGTCTGCCTGTGGCAGGATGTCCACACATTTCTGGATCAAAACCTCCATCTCCTTTCTTGTGAAATGTGGCTGCCTTTTTTTTTTGCCCGCTTTGGCCGGAATACTGGGCCCAGCAGCCTCTTCCATGTCATCCTCCTCACCTATTTGTGTAAATTTACAGAATTCACAAAATCACAACTTGCCTAATCTTATGTTTCAAATTAATCGTTGATAGACTTACCGCCTGACTCTTGGCCATTTTTTCCCTGGTCTGTCGCCATGTCTGAGGTCCAAACAAGAAATACACCAGAATTTGAATGTGTTTTCGTGACATATTTATACATGCGTCCTTATTTTGCGGCCGCATCATTGATTGTGCGGCCCTATGATCCCTCCTTAATTTGTGCGGGAAACTAAACACTATTTATGGCTTGGTGTGTCTCAAGTCGAGGTGGCGTTTTTGGATTGTTGGAGGTTATCTTGGCTGGAGTTTATTGATTGCGTAGAAAGGAGTTGGCGGTTGGAGATTCGTTTGTTGGTTAGATTTGCGTTTTTTTTTTCCGTTATCTTTGTTGGTTTATATTTTTGGGACCTCGTTTCTTGATTTGGTAAGTTTTGTGAAGTCTAACTTTTGTTCAGTTGTTGTTTCATTGTGTTTCGTATATTTTGTAATTTTTGGATCCCTAATTTTTTCTATTTTAGATTTTGTTTATTTTCGACCCCAAAGACCTTTTGATTTTGCATCTTAGATATTTGCTCTTGGTAAGTCCATTTTTTATCTTGTATTAGCGAACTAATTAGCGCATTTTTAGTAGTTACTCTTGTGACTTGTATTAGCGAACTAATTAGCGCATTTTTAGTAGTTACTCTTGTGACTTGTATTAGCGAACTAATTAGCGCATTTTTAGTAGTTACTCTTGTGACTTGTATTAGCGAACTAATTAGCGCATTTTAAACAGCTTAATAATCATTCTAACTTTTTGGTGGTTTATCTTTCGCTTTTTGAGCCAACATTTCGACCCGTTTTGATGTACTGTGTTAAATGTCGCTTTGCGGTTTTGCTAAATGGGTGTTTGGCATATTTTAACTTTGGTCTAGCACAAAATCTTTAAACAAAAATGCACAGAGTGAAATGTGTCAAGTAATTTTGGTGTTTATTTTCAGTTTGGACGTATCATGACAATACCCCGGCATGTAAGCAGCAATGGATGGTATCATCAAGCTAAGTTGTTTTAATATAGTTTTGGGGTGGGTCAAAAGCCTTACTTTGAAATCTTTGAATTTCAGGTTGATCTGGGGCGGATTGTTCTGGCCATGCTCCCGGAAGCCGACCAACCTCAATCTCATCCCAGGCGTAGGCATCGTAGGCATGCAAGGCCCCAGATATTTCGAACACGTGTCACCCTTTTTGGAATGCCCGATGATGAGGTTTTAAGACGCTACCGTCTACCTCCCAAAATCATCATAGACACTCTCTCATTAATAGAAAGTGATCTTGAGCGGCAAATTGACAGTCCAACAGCAATACCACCACTGACGCAATTTATGGCGGTGTTACATTTCTGTGCCTCAGGATCGTTTCAAACAACGGTGGGAATAGTGGCGGGCATCTCCCAATCCTCCTTTTCCCGGATCCTGAGGGCAGTGATGGAGGCACTTTTCAAGCACCTCCATCATTTTATTCAAATGCCTTTGGATATGGGTGCCCTTAGTGTGGCCAAGGCCAATTTTTACCAAATAGCTGGCTTCCCACACATCATAGGGGTTGTGGATGGTACTCACATACCACTTCAGCCTCCAGCTATGTGATGCCTCCCTCCAGATCCTGTCCCTGAATGCTAAATTACCAGGAAGTGCACATAACTCCTTCGTCATCTGGCAGTCAGGGATATGGCAGAAATTAACCAACCTACAAGCTGGTGATGCGTGGCTTCTGGGTAAGTGGAGACCTTTAGTACATAACAATGTTAAGCTTGATACACAGTGTTCCTGATGTTGTCTCTTATTTTTCACAGGAGACAGTGGATACCCTTGCATGTCCTGGCTGCTCACTCCTTATTTGGCTCCCACACCAGGCCCACAAAGTGAGTATAATTCCGCACTTACAGCCACCAGGCAAGTGGTGGAACGCTATATCGGCCTTTTAAAAGGCCGATTCAGATGCCTCCACCGCTCTGGTGGCGAGCTCATGTATTTGCCGGATATGGTGTCGAAAATTGTGGTCCTGTGTGGGATATTTCACAACATCGCCATAAGGAGTGGTGTCCCAATGCAGCCAGAGGATGCCTTACCTGAGGATGGCCCCCCCGAGGTTGGTCGGAGGTCAGTATGTGGGGGGGCCATACGCGATGATGTGGTGGCCAGATTTTTTAGGTAAGTTTGACCAAAACTACAGTGTTTATACCTAATGTGTTTGTGTTTGTTTGCGAACATCTAATTTATTTTTATTTTTTTCACCATCTTCTGTTTGTTCACATAATCTTTGCCACTCCAACGCTCACTACTTCCTGCTACCCTTACCAAACCTGGATCTGGTGATTTTGGGCATATATTCTGGAACCCATATCGCAACGCCATGTTTGTGGAATCATGTTGGCATGGTCCTTCGTCAACCAGTTCTTGATTGTTTTTTTTATTTAAATATTTTATTTGTATGTGTTGTATTTGAGATTATCACTGTTTTTTTTTTTTGGGAGTGACCACTTTGATTTCTCATTTATGTTGTGAATAAATGTTTGGAGAGTGAAATGGTCTTCCTTTTTTTGGACGTTAACAGCAAGTGTAACCAGGTTAACACACCTTACATTCAGTACTGACACCAGTTGATGTAAACTGAAATATGTTTTCAGGTTCCCAACCAACACCAAAAGGAAGCCTGTCCAAACCTTTGGATTTTGAAGATTGGCCTAAGCAGCTTGCACACCAACTAGGAACCTGTAAAATGTCGAAATATCTAATTGACACTACACCCAAAAAGGGAAATGACATTGTTACTGTTATGTGTTTCTTGTGGCTGTTTAACATACAAATACAAAACACAATCTAACTTTTAAAAAAGGGAAATCCTTGCAGGAACAGTCTACTTATGTCAGGGAAAACTATTTTTGTTTTGGAAAAAAAGAATGAGCCAGAACGTATATTAGAACAATAAAATTTATTTAGAAAACGAAAATAAACAAAAAAAACTACTGGCGAAGGATGCCAGACAGCCGGTCAAGGCCCACAAGAATGCCAATGACATGTTGGCGCATCTGGCCAACACATTCGTCCACCTTTTGTCGACGCCTCTGTTCCTCTGTGGGTGAGAAAAGTGTGTGGATTAATAAAACAATAGGGAATCCACATTAAAAAAACAAAAACACAACAAAATCACTCCTAAACCTAAAAAAACCAAACAAAACAAAAAGGGGGTGCTGCCAAAAATACAAGGCCTATGTACAAATTCCCACAGGTGTGATATGTGTATGTTGAAATCAGCAGGAAGAGGTAAAGGCAAACTGCTAAATCACCAAAAGTAAACCAAACAAGCACGAATAAAGGCACGACACATGATTACATACAAACAGTTTGTGGTTAAAAAAAATGTGAAAGAAAAACATACCGGGAGCCAAAACGGGAGCTCCGGAAGTCCCTCCATGTTCTTCCTCGGAGGAGCCTTCATTCCCCAAAGAACGGGGAGGGGTAATGACGGACTCCGGGGAGGGGGTAATTGGAAGAGGGGTGGGTGGAGGAGAGGGGGAAGTGGGACGGAGGGGAAGGAGGCCCGACAGTTCCGGGAGAGGGTCTTGGAAGGCTGGGGAGGAGTGGGGTATAGGGGAAATATTTGGGGTGGAGTGTTGGCTGGGGGTTGGGGATAGTGGCCGGGAACGCTGTCTGGCCGGACGGTGACGGCGTAGTCTTGGCTGTCCTCCTAAAATATGTCAAACAAATTGAGGTTAGTTTCTGGGCAAATCCGGGGCCCAAAAAAAAAAAAAAAAACCACTAACAAAAAACATGCAAATAGGAGTAGAATGAAAAAAACAGAAATAGAGGGAAAACATGCACACGCAGATATGAGGACAAATAATAAATAGGACAGACAGGAAAACATGCACACGCAGATATGAGGACAAATAATAAATAGGACAGACAGGAAAACATGCACACGCAGTTTGCCCCACAAACACAAACATGAAAACCACAATACATAACACTTACTTTCCAGGATCTGCATGCGAAAGCATGCCAGCAAGCGGGGCGTTCGCCGTTGCAGGTCTGACCACCTGCGCTCCAGCTGCCCGATGTTGCGGCGTGAACCTAAGGACCGCAGGCGGGACCGTGCCTCCGCATACGCGGAGCGCTTCTGCCGGTTGGTGATGGGTGGAGGCTGGCTGGTGATACGGCGATCCATCACCTCCGTAAGCACCAGCAGCTCGCGCCTGGTGAATGCGGAGGCTCTCATGATGGCAATGGAGTTTTTCATACAAAACATTTTTGATAAAGTGTGCAATAAATTTCTGATTGGCTAATGTATTTTGGAAATTAACAGGAGCAATTTTATTGGTTAGTGTATGAGTCATGTGTTCAACAGGGCCAGAAATCTCTGGAGAGTTATGATAGGCTTGATGCAGTGACATGCGTTTGCAAATTTAAATAAAGAAATGAACCCCGGAAAATATGCGAGGATCCACAGCAATAGAACAATTGTTTAATTGTGGTTCACATGTTTTTTGAACAATAAAAGCGAATGTTCCATCCGTACGTATTCTGCGGGTAAACACAAACACGGACAAGAGTAAAGTTTCTTGCATTGTGTTGAAAAAAAAAAACCAATTAAGCTAATTGATACATTGATTGGCATGATACGATTGAGGGAGGTAGGCAGAATAAAGGAGCAGGTAATCGACATCTGACAAGGCCACTTCCTGTTTCACTTGTGCGTGCGTTCCCTTCAAGCCATTTCGGGGATGTACGCTCGCTATTTCGCACGCTCGTTAGTTAGAGGAGGAGTCGCCTGAGTTTAGGGAGGAATTTTAGATGCGAAAGAAAATACGAGCGAGCCATTGAATTTAAATAATTTTGTACGTACGCCTAACGTACGTGCGCCCGCTTGCGAGTGGGTCTGAATGAGGGCCTATGACCCTCAGGTCTTTAAAGTTTCTAGAATTCTTGCCTTTCTTCAGGCTGGACTGGATCTAGGCCTCCGCCTAGCATCTCTGAAAGTGCAGGTTTCTGCTTTGTCTATCTGGTTTCAGCACAAAATTGCTCCTATACCGGATGTTCACACCTTCTTGCAAGGTGTTCTACATATACAACCTCCCTTTGACCCTCCTGTGGCTCCATGGGATTTGTCAGTGGTGCTACAAGCACTTCAGGAACCTCCATTCGAACCCCTGGAATCAGTGGATGTCAAATGGCTCACTGCGAAGACTGTTTTTTCTGGCTATAGCATCTGCCCGTAGGGTATCTGATTTAGGAGTGCTTTCATGTCGCTCTTCCTGTTTAATATTTCATCAGGATAGGGCTGTTCTTCTAACACGCCAAGGCTTCCTTCCCAAGGTGGTTTCTCGCTTCCACCTGAATGAGGAAATTGTGGTTCCGGCCTTTAAATCACCTCTCGGCAGGTGAGGCCTCTTTGTATGTGGTCTGTGCTCTGAAGTAACTACATGGACCGTACTACTTCCATCAGGAAATCTGACTCCCTCTTTGTCCTATATGGATTCCACAAGAAGGGATGGCCAGCTAATAAACAGACCCTGGCCAGATGGATTCACATGACTAACTCACAGGCTTTCATGCAGACTGACCTTCCTCTACCGGCTACAGTATCTGCTCATTCTACTCACTCTGTGGGTCCCTCGTGGGCAGCCCGACTTGGCACCTCAGCTGAAAAGCTATGCAAGGTGGCCACCTGGTCTGTCCACACCTTTCTTAGGTTTTATGCCTTTGATAAATTTGCCTCTCAGGATGCTTCCTTCGGGCGTAGGGTTCTCCTATCAGCTCAGGAGCGTTCCCTGCCATGAACAACTGCTTTGGGACATCCGCAATGTCTCCCTGTGGAGTCCTATGGACCCTGAAGAAGAAAAAGAGAGTTAAGGTAAAACTTACCTTTTTGTTAACGCTTTCTTCGAAGTCCATAGTTTCCACAGGGCACCCGCCCTGACACACCTGGCTTCTATGGGTTTCTTCCCTTGGTCACTTGTTTCCTTCTCTGTGTGAGAGTGTAATTCTTCAGTGTACCAGTCTTCCTTCTCTCCTCTCCTGCTCTTACCTTGGGCTTGCTAACACAACTGAGTGGCCCTCAGGCTGATGGCGGGGTATAGGAGGAAGGACCAGAGCATCCTGGGATTGAAAAGCTTTGCAGACTGTCCGGTCCTCCAGGTCCTACCTACACCCCAATGTCTCCCTGTGGAACCTATGGACTTCGAAGAAAGAGAGTTAACAAAGGTAAGTTTTACCATAACTCTCCTTTTCGCAGCCCTGCTAAACATGTGTAAGGTAAGGATGTGTGTAAGGTAAAGTGGGCATCCTTATGTTATGTTGAGATTGCATTGCGATCGCAATGGATCAACATACTTTCGCAGTGAGACTATTGCATTCGCATCTGCGTTCCTTGCTCAATAAGGCCCTGTGTTTCCAGGTTTTGCATTGGCAAACCCAATTAAGCGATGCATTTCCTTGGCTACAAGTAGAAAACCCGGCAGTGTTGGGAAACCCTTTTGTTACTGCTTCATCTGTAAAGCTTCTCTGTATTTATCAATTATTTCCCAGTCTTATTTCATTACAGTTCTGATCCCAATTTTAAAGTGCAATGGGATATACAGGCTCTATATACTGTAAATAAATGTTAATAATATTACAGTTGTAGATACACAAATACAATTTAACCTTGTAAACTTGCTAGCACTCTCAGAAGGTAAATTGTATCTGATTTATCTGAAGGGCCCTACATACTACTAGACGATATTTTGAATGATTTGGCTGATCCCGACTGGACGACAAATCGTTCAAACACACTATGCAGCTTCTGCTTGGTCATTCGTTGCATCTTCAGATCTTTTGTACATGCAGGAAGATCTGTCAATCTATTTAGTGCTTCCCCTTAGATCGTGCAGTGTGTATGCACTACCAGATGATCAGGCAATATGGTTACATTATATAGTTAACGATGTAACCAATAAATGATGCAAGATATGTTGTTTGGTCGTTTGTTACATTGCACAATGTGTATGCACTAGATCGTTTCCCGAAAGCTCAGTATTTTGCTTGTGAGATGTTTTTTTTTCTAAAAATTCTGGATTTTAATAAAAATGTATTTGAACTAATGTTGTAAAATTTAAAATCTGCAGTAGGTATGTAAAACTGGTCTGTATTTGTTTTTAAGCTGCCAGTTTGTCTTCTCAGTTTAACTAGTTTCTAACCAACCTGGAATATACAGGTTGAGTCTCCCATATCCAAAATGCTTGGGACAAGGGGTATTTTGGATATCAAGAAAGAAGTATTGTGTCTTTGTTGGCGCACATATGAAGAAATAATAAATAAAATATAACTTTTATTATATGAATGTTAAGAAAAAAAAATAAAAATTTTTACTTCGCCTTATTAGTGAAATATTCCATGAAAATAATAGTATTGAAACAAACGTGTATCATCAATTATTGTTGTTAAATTATTAGTAGAGACAAATGTACTATTAATAATTTAATAACAATAATTGATCATACACGTTTGTTTCAATACTATTCAATACTATTATTTTTTTCATGGAATATTTCACTAATAAGGCAAAATTATTTTTTTAACATTCATAGAATAAGTTATATTTTATTTATTATTTCTTTATATCTGCGCCAACAAAGAGACCACACTTTTTTCTCTTCTTTCTTTGTATACTTCTATCTATTGTCCTTGGCAGCACCCCCATAGAGTGACTATATATTGTTGTAGACTGTCTAATTGGAGCTATTATACAAATATTTTTCTTGACCTAAGCCTAGTGCAGAGGTGTTTCCAAAAACCCCAATCCCTAGTTTAATAGTATTTTGGATACCATAATGATATATCTTGGGAATGGGACCCAAATCTAAACACAGAATGCTTTCATTTTTATATACACTTTATACACACAGGGCCTGATTCAGAACCGGACGCTCTGACAAGAGCGCTCGCTCTGAATCAGTGCCCTCCTACCTTAAAATGGAGCGCCCTCCTGGCTGCTCGCATAGCTGTGGGTGACCACCCACAGCATATGCGAGCAGCCAAAAAGATGGACAAGACCATCGCGACCATAGGGCTTGCGACGAGACCCTTGTGGTAGTGTCTCGTTGCCGCAAGCCCTGGAGTGATTTTGGCTCTATCAGAGCCAAAATCACTCCCACTGACATCACTAGTGATGTCAGTGGGGCCGGACTCAGACGGTAGGCGTTCCCATGGGAACGCCTCCGTCTGGCAACCACGCCCACTAAAGTGGGCGTGCTGTCAGTCACCATCGACAGCACGCCCCCTTTAGTGCGAGACCCATAACGACGGCTTGGCCGTCGTTATTCGGGTCTCGCGCATGCGCACGACGGAGCTCCCTCCGTCGTGCGCATGCGCATTGGGGGAACAATGACCCGCTTGCAAGCATCCTGCGCTCGCGAGCGGGTCTGAATGACCCCCACAGCCTGCAGATAATAGTATACAATATTTTTAATAATGTTGTGGCTCAAACAAAGTTTGTGTACATACATGAAATGAATTTATGTTTGATATACACCTCATACATACAGCCTGAAGGTTATTTTATACTATATTTTTAATACTTTGGTGTTTTAAACAAAGTTTGTGTACATTAAACCATCAAAAAGCAAAGATTTCACTATCTGAGAAAGACAGAGAGAGAGGCAGAGAGAGAGAGACTTGTTTGATAATAAATATGTTCACGTAGGCAGAGGCGTCACGGGGTCTGGTGACACCACTGCGCACTCTGAGATGCTGGGCTGTTCCCGGAGACTGGGAATCAGCACTGTCGGCTCCTCTTCCATGACGGGAGCTGGGTACTGCAGGAGAATGTCACACTGCAGCACCTGGCTCCTGTTGCTGCAGAGGAGCCTGCATTTGGTATCAACCCCTCCAAGGGTGTGGCCCGCACCCTCCTCATGATGCCATTGCACGAAGGTCTAGTTTTGGCATTTGCTATTCCTACAGTTTTATTTTATGCATTATTTTGCTGATTAAAACCATCTGACCTTTCAATTACATTTGTTTTCTCTAGGTGGAGCTACTCGCATGACCGTCTCACTTGTAGTCATCATGTTTGAGTTAACTGGTGGACTGGAATACATTGTACCATTAATGGCTGCAGCCATGACCAGCAAGTGGGTGGCAGATGCTTTGGGAAGAGAAAGCATTTATGATGCCCACATACACCTAAATGGATACCCTTTTCTAGAAGCCAAAGAAGAGTTTAGCCATAAAACACTTGCCATGGACGTCATGCGCCCAAGACGTAATGACCCAAGTCTTACCGTCATTACTCAGGACAGTATGACCGTAGCAGACATTGAGACCGCAATTAATGAAACGACATATAGTGGCTTTCCTGTTGTAGTTTCTCGAGAGTCTCAGAGACTTGTGGGCTTTGTACAAAGGCGAGACTTGATCATCTCCATTGGTAAGAGCACCTTTTAACAAGCCCCATAAGTTGCACAGTTTTGTTATTTTGTTTCCCCCCCATTTGCTGTAAGAAAAATATATAACTTCACCCTTCTGGTATCATCACTGTACTTCTACATTACTTCACGTGCTACCAGAGGATACCATGGTGTTCAGAAACCTACCTGGCACATCTGCATGTTTATCAATTTGTTCTTAATACAGAGAAGGAAATCTCAACAATCTGGGGGCCTGAATCAGAGATTTTTGCAAAGATGATATTTACACAGATGGCGCAATTGCATTGTAAATACGCTCGTACAGGGGAAACAACCTCAAAGTGAGTGACAGGTAGTCAGCATTTGGGGGTGGTAACAAGGGAGTGGTTAGAAAAACGCAGGCGTGTTGGAACGTTTAAATGCTGTTTCATTGGCGTGCATAAATTAGCTATTGCAATCTCCTTCACAGCATGAGAGCTATCTGCGTGTCAGGATAACTGCAGTGTTTGGTGTTGGCCAGACTCTGCTTACATGCCGCGTTACTTACCAGTGTTTACACTATTGCACATCGTCGGGCAGATATGAGAAGGCAGCAGTGGGTGCCCCTATACTCTCCTATGCTTTGGAAGGCATTAGTATATTTTAGCCACTGCGATGCGTGAGAGAATGCAGTTGCGATTATGTTAGCGTAAATCTCTGAATCAGGCCCTTAGTTTGTTAAACATTGTCTCAGGAAATCACAATTGGAAGTGAATTGGAATGTACCAATCTCATAAGATGTGGCAAATTAATACACATGAAATGGAGAGAGACGAAGGGAATGATTTTCCCTGATGGGCTTTGCCAAAGACAAGTGTCAAGCTGCCAATATTTAAAATAAATATACAGTACCTGGTCGGTTGGCACTATCGTTCACGTCTATATTTGTCAGAGTTTAGCTGAGTGATATAGGCTAATTTCACATAAGTGTTTATTGCATACACAGATTTTTACCTTAAAATATATATACAGTATATATTTCTTGAAACGTTGAAAGTACACCCAGCCCCAGTGGGTTTATTATATGGATGTGTATTAGATAGGAGTGCAGTCCTGGGAACCTAACTCTGTTATTTTGATTGAGACTGGCACCCTATCTTTTTATATATATATATATATATATATATATATATATATATATATATATATATATATATTATAAGGGCACAGTCGTGCCTTTACATTAAGGCTGCATCTGAAAAAACGGATTTCTCCATAGCGAATTCCGAAGGGGGGGGCAGGGTGTTCAAGGGGCTACACCTCAAAAGCTATAGGAGATACGGATCTGAAATTGGGTAGGGGCAGGTAGAACTGTCGCACGGTGCTGCATGCCAAATTTCAGGGCAAAAACATAAAAAATGAGGATTTGGGAGTAATCTAAATCTCCAACTGTCAGTTTTTCTGACATTGTCAATTAGGAAACCTTTTGTGCAGTTGTCTATGGGGGATTTTTGGGAAGGCAAAACTAAAATTAGGGGTGGAATTTAGACTTTGGGTTTGTTTTATTAGGTAGCTATTGTGCCAGGGTACATGCTTTTCGGGTTCAGGTGAATTGGAAAGTTACAGTTTTCAAACTATTACCTCAAGAATGTGCCATTATAAAGATAGGACTTTTCAACTTTGTTGCGCAGCCGCAGTAGGAGCTTCCAGCAGGTGTAGTCATAGTGGCTTCACTTGGGTGCAGCAAGATGGCCGTCGTTTGCGGGCGGTAGCGGGCAAAGCAGCGGCGGTGGGGACCTCGGCGGGTTGCGGTTGTCGTCGGGGGTGCGGGTGTTGGCGGCGGAGGGTCCAGCGGCGGTGAGAGCGTTGGTGGCGGGCATGGACCCGAGAGGATTCAGACTCCGCCAGCCATTATGCCAAATACGGCAGTGGCGCCCATTTCAAAAATGGCGCCTCTGCGCTATTTTTGAAATTCAAAGATGGCCGCTGCTAGCCAATCACGGCTTGCGGCAGCCATCTTTGAATTTTAAAATGGGCGCCGCTGCCGTACTCTGCAGAATGGCTGGCGGAGACTAGATTCTCTCGGATCCATGCCCGTCGCCGACACCCGTACAGGCGCCGGTCCTGCAGCCGCCGCCGCCGATGACGTCGTGAGCCGCGTTTGGCTCGCGGCGGCCATCTTTGATTTTCAAAGATGGCCGCCGCAAGCCAATCACGACTCGTGACGTCATTGGAGGCGGCGGCACCTGCAGAGGACCATAGAAGCCCTGGGGAAGTTGCAGCCACCCCCTAGGCGAAGATTCCGAAGCCCTGGCGGGTTGGCGCCCGCCGGGGCGAAGACACCGGAAGTTCTAGTGGGCGGCGGCCATGCAAAAGACCTGACACAGGCTGCCGCCACTGGGTGAAGAGGCCGAATCCCTGGCGGGTTAGTCCCCGCCAGGCGAAAATGCCTAAGTTCTGGCGTGGCGGCGGCCATGCAAAAGAGCTTAAAGGCCGCCGTCTCCCAGGTGAAGACCTGCAAAATAAAATATTACAATATTAAAGTCTGTTGTGTTATTTAAAAAAAACATTTTCAGAGTAGCAGTGGGCCCTAATGCCCAGCATGCTGGTACTTGTGGTTTTCCAAGTACCAGCATGCAGGGAGACATGCTGGGACCTATAGTTCACCTGCAAAAGAAAATATTGTTTAAAATGCACCACACAACACAATCAACCCAGCACCCACCACCCAGGGGTGCTGGGATAGCCCCGGACTATCAGCCTGGGCCTGGGGTGCCCTGAGGAGGGGGATCCCTTTATTGGGGGGGGGTCCCGGGCTCCTCAGGGATACCCGGCCCGGTGAAAGGGCTCCCCTGGCTATGGCATCAGCCCCCGTTAGAAATAGTCCGGGACTGGTCCTGGAGAATACAGGGGGACCCTACTCATTTTCCCCCCTGTATTTCCAGAACCAGGACTGGATCAGAGCCCAGTGCTGCTTGCACAACTTACGGGGGACCCTACGTCATTTGTCCCCCGTACTTTGGCAACCAGGGCTGGTTCTGATTAGCCCGGTGCTGGTTGTGCTTAAATATGGGGGAACCCTATGTCATTTGTTCCCTGCATTTAAGCACACCCATGACTGGCTGCCTGTGTTTAAAAAAAAAATTAAAAAAAATGGCATGGCCCCACCACCCAGAAAAACAACCAGCCCCGGGCTTTGGAGCTAACTAGCGGTCGGGTGATGCTGCGGCTGGGGGGCCCGGTGAAAGGGCATCACACCCCTGCTAGACGGGAGTCCGGTGCTGGTTTTGGAAAATACAGGGGGGCTGTATGCATTTCCCCCCCCCCCCCCTGTATTTCCAGGACCGGGTCAGAGCCCTGTGCTGGTTGCACCAAATACGGGGGACCCCTATGTCATTTGTCCCCCGTATTTTGGCAACCAGGACAGGATCTCAAAAGCCTGGTGCTGGTTGTGCTTAATAGAGGGGACCCCTACGTCGTTTGTCCCCTGTATTTAGCACAACCAGTACTGGGGCTCCAAAGCCCGGGGCTGGTTGTTTTGCTGGAAGCGGGACAGTTGGAAGGTATGCAAACCAACCTCCTGTGTGCGGTCCCGTCTTCCACCCTCTGTCGCCCACTGATGCCCCCTTTGCACTGCACCACTGCTGCTGCTGCAGCCTCACACACCTACAGCCGTCTCGCTCTCTGCACCTCCCAAACCAACCTCCTGTGTGCTGTCCTCTATTCCACCTGCGTTAGTGTACCATTTTGTTGCCCTTCTTCCCTGCAGGTGGCCTGGTTTGCTCATCCAAACCCTGATAGTTAATACATTTTAAAAATGCTATGAAATTCCATAGACAAAAAACCTTATGGTTTCATATGTCCCATTAAGGCTGCTTAAACATGATCTGAAAATTCACAAAACCTATTGATTTTCTGCCACTCAAACTCCAAAAAGCAATGAAATTACGATCATTAAGGCTGACGCCTTAATGGACGTGTTCCTTGCGCAATACAGATATGGTATGCCATCACACCCTGTGGTTAACGGCAGATTCAGCACTCTCACAGAATGAGATTGCTGTCACTCACAAAATGGTGGAGCTGCTAATTCACAGAATTGTGTGCTCATTGGAATACATAAAGCCTTTTTACTGAAGGTGGTTTCAAAATTCCAATTGAACCAAGATATAGATCTCCTGGCCTTTCTGGGGATCAGCCTCGTCCTCTACTTTCAAATCCTTATGACTTTTTTAATGTTATCCGTGCTTTACGGATTTATATTGAACATGCATCTTCAATTCAGTGTACGAATTCCCGTTTTGGTTGATGCTTTAAAGTAGGGGTGAGCAATAAGCGGCCCGCCAGATGTTGTAAAACTACACATCCCAGCATGCCCTGCCACAGTTTTGCTATTTGGCCATGCTAAAAATGTCATAATGCATGTTGAGATTTGTAGTTCAACAACAGCTGGAGGGACGCTTATTGCCCACCCCTGCTTTAAAGAGCGGTCGGCCAGCATCCAAATGTTCCATTGCGAGATGGCTTAGCTCTGCTATCCGCTGGGCTTACCTGTCTTCGGATGAGCCTGTTCCTAATTCCCTCTGGGCTCATTCTACTTGTGCAGTCGGGGCCTCTTGGGCAGTTCGCCATGGAGCCTCAGTTGAACAGTTGTGCTGAACAACGACCTGGTCTTATGTACATACCTTTACCAAATTTTACCGGTTCCATTCTTTTGTTTCCGGTGACAATAGTTTTGGGCATAAGGTTTTACATTCGTCTTTTTCCTGCTTTTATGCCTGCTTTGTGAAGTCCCATAGTCAGGACTACAATGTCCCCCAAGTAGGATGTAAGAGGAAATTGGATTTTTGTACTTACCGTAAAATATAATCCTTTCTGGGGGACACTGCACTCCCTCCTTGATTTGTTCTTATGTCTTCTATGATCAGGTTGGTCCCTTGTTGCATAGTTTCGGTGGTTCTTTCCTTGTGCGGCTTTGATATGCAGGTTCGGTGGAGGTGAGATGGGCTAGAGGGGGAGGAGCTTATACTTAACCCATTAATGCTTATACTCCTGTGCCAGCCCCTCTGCCCATTGTCAAGACTAGTGTCCTATATTTAGAACTGAATATTAAAGCTGCAGAATCTTAGGACAGGTGTGTGCATCACCTCCCAGTTTCAACCTATACAAAGCAATACAACCAACTAAACCAGTGGTTCTCAAACTCAGTCCTCAGGACCCCACACAGTTCACTTTTTGCAGGTCACCCAGCAGGTGCACAGGTGTATTCATTATTCACTGACTCATTTTAAAAGATCTACAGGTACAGCTAACTATTTCACTAGTAATTATGTGAGGAGACCTGCAAAACATGCACTGTTTGGGGTCCTGAGGACCGAGTTTGAGAACCTGTGAACTAGACAATAGATATTAAAAAGGTTTGGTATTGGATATGGCTTAAACTTGCATTAGACATGATCACATATCCATTTTAATTAGACATGAAACATGGTATAGAAAAGATATATTGAAGTAAAAAAATAAAATAACATTCAAACCACATAGTGTATGCCTTTAATATATATTCATAAATCTGCATCTCTCTTTATCTAATTAATGTAATATAGTTTAGTGTGACTGTTTGCTTTATAACTTCTGATATTGAACTGTCCTTTAGCAAACCTGGCCCATTTGTAAGCTTAAAAAATACACTGTAAAATGTTCTGAGCACAGTTTGTGGCAAAGCTCTGAATAGCTTTCTTAATGCCTTTACATGAAAATCACTACCTATCTTATTTACTGCATTATGTATCTTTTTTATATGCTCTTTTAATTTGAATCCCACCTGACAATATATTAAGCCCCACATTAGCGCCTCTTGTTTCTACAATGTGAATCCCCTGCTAAAAGAATGTTTGTTTGAAGACCATAACATGTCACCATATGTAGTGTAAGCACGCGCCTGGTGTTCCCAACTGTTCAATTAATTTTGATGCTAAATATTTTTACTTTTTATATATATTTTTTTTAATATGTTAATTTTACTTCTTTACATAGGGGGCACTTTAATTGTTCTAGAAAGTTGCTGCCAGCAACATCCCAAATTACATCTCACACCCCATAGAAGTGCGCAGTAGACTTGCAGTTTAGTACTGTAAAGACTGTAGACTGTAAGCTCCATGAGCAGGGTCCTCCTCTCTCATTACCCACTTCTCTTGCACACATCCTCCTCTCTGCCCCCGGACTTCACCACTTCACTGTTTTTGTTTCGCCAGGTGACTTAGAACCGTTATCTGCACCCGCTCTAATAGCTGCAGGTTTCAGCTTACGCTGACTATTTCCATTGCACCCTTTGCATAAGTGGCTGTGTTGAGATTTGTAGTGCAATTTATTACTTGTCTACTGTAGTGCACTGTCCTGTTTTACCCTGTACTGTCTTATTGTTGTGTCCCTTGTATAGTGCTGCGGATCACTTATGATGCCCCATACATAAAGTTTAATAATAATAGTAGAGAGAGATACTCCCCAATGGTTATTTACCTTTATTAGATATGTTGAATTCCATATCGTTATGTCCATAAATAAAAACAGGACGTTTAATACCTATGTTCCACCTTAATTCTTATTGGCTCCCATACACTGATGGGGGGAGAAGACAGATTCAGCAGCATTCCAATTGTGTTATGGGATTATTTTTGGGAAATACAATCAGGATTATTGTTCTTCTTCTTTTTATTTTTTTCAGTAACCCTCATTTCATGTTTTACTAATAATGCAGTATTATTTGGTGAGGAGAAGTCCATTTTAATCCATATTGCTATTTTTTAGTAGAGTAGTATTACAGGCTTTCTTGGACATCATACATTTTTCATACAAAGTGCATTGCTTCGTAAATACTGTTTCCTTCCCAAATGTCATATTTCTCCGGTTTCTCTATCTCAGAGAGTGCCAGGAAGAAGCAGGATGGAGTAGTGAGCGCTTCCAGGATCTATTTCACGGAGCACACGCCTACACCGCCACCTACATCACCGCCCAGCCTTAAACTCCGCACCATTATGGACCTCAGTCCTTTCACCATCACTGACCAGACACCAATGGAAATCGTGGTGGACATTTTCCGCAAACTTGGATTGCGCCAGTGCCTGGTGACACATAACGGGTGAGGTCTGATAAGGACTTGTGTTCTTGTGTAAGAGATAATGACAGCAATTACCATGAGTATATGTAGTTATGCAGTTGCTGTTTGTGCACACCTTGTATGTGTACAGTATGTACACATACAATATTATATTCTATATATTGTATTATATTAGTCCATTATTGCTGCCTGTGTGAAATAATGCAGCACTTGTTCACTGTGTATACAAATCATGCTAAAGGGACACCTGGTGCGTCATGCTGCCATTCATGTAACAGCACATAACACTTTGAAGAGAACACATTGCATCATGTAAAGTATACAGTATAATCCAACTTTGTCATTAAACAAGACAGAACAAATTGTTAAATGAAATTACAATGTAAAAATACCCCAGTACAGGAATTAAACAGATAGCAAAAACCATGCGGCATAACTTCTCCATATAAACCTCCTTAGATCAGCATATGGAAAGCAGAGGGAAAAACCGCTTTGAGCGTGCCATACAAGTTCCAAACCTTTTGTTTGAATGTTATTTGTTAAACAACCCACAATAAGGATGGCTAGGGTTATACCCCAAGCTTTTTTTATACCCCAAGCTTTTTTTAAAACCTGTTTTCCATAGAGCTCCTGGATACTAGGCAACTGTACCACAATAATTTTTCCTGCGTTCCTAACCAGATGTTGAAGTACACCTCGCTCGGCTGTAGTACAGTTACCAAACCAAGTACGTAATACCAAAAGTCAGGACACTTTCAATTGTACTTCATTAAAAATTTAAGAGTGCCTCAAATCTACACCCACCGCCCTTAACCACCTCAATAAAAAAAAAAAAAGAGGCGTTGCCAGGCCTTTTTTTTTTTTTTTTTTTTAAATAGAAACGTATTCAAGGCAATCAGAGTTCCCAAGAACTTAAGACTCTACTACCTCAATGGCCACACCATCCAGACATACTGGATGTTAAGCAATTTGGCAATATGGTGTTGAAAACAGAGCTAAATCCACAAACAAAATCCTAAAATAAGACTTTCTCTGCTGTAAGTGGGTCAGTACAGAATGCAAAACAGTAAGCACAGCATCATCTGATGAGTGATTCACATAATATGCAAATTAAAAAGGTAGCACTCCGCAGAAAAGTATTACTGGATATACCTCCTCACTAACCGTTCAAAACATTTGATAACCAATGGTGTCAAGGCGTACTCGTTTATCGTTTAAACACTTCATTTTACCCTTATTCAAAACTGTATATATTACACAGTATTAAGTGACATTTTTCTTTTTACATGCAGTACTCCTATTTATACCACCAAATGTCATATTGAAGCAGTTGCTATGCAGACACTGGAAACCCCATAGATATGAATGAGAAGATTTAATGTGTAACCATCACCAGCAATATACAGCCTATTCTTGTTTCCACTAAAACAGGGCAACAGTGAATGTGGTGGCCAACTACTAAAATATATGCCAGCATCAGGCTAGAAAAACTCGGACATTCACTCTATAACAGTGGAAAGCAACCTGGTCATCACAGAGCTGGAGTCTAAGTGGGGCTGGGCATAAGAAACATTCAATCCTCCCTCCCCCCCTATAACAACTACCAGCCCTGTGCTGAAAGTGATTTGGCTTTTCCCAGCAACCCTGGTCTGTGGATGCCTACGTTTCCACCCAATGGACTCGGTACAGTGGACCCCTTCTCCATTAAACTAATAAAGTGTAAATAAAATATTTAAACAACAGAAAAAAACAGCGCTCTAAATGATAACTATAAAACATAAATCACATAATACAGAATTTAATCTCGAAAGGATTCATATGCACAAAACAATAAAAAGCAAATATAAATATATAGATGCTGGATATATTTCTTCATAAAACACCAAAAGACCACTTGTGATTATGGACTTTATTCCGGATGCATGCTCCCAATACTACTAAATTGCCGGAAACTTCTACCATTAATTTATGTGGTGACTTTTACCTTCTAATTTTATTCTTTATCAGTCTGGAGATATAGTTTTACATATACACTTTATATGTGCTTTTTTATCGTTTTGTGCATATGAGTATAATGGGGGAAAGGGTAAGTTGGGGATACCCAAGCACAGGTGGAAAGAAAAATAAATAACACAGATTTGTGCAAAACAATATTGTATAACCCACTTTTAGCAGCAATGTAGTTATCCTCAGATAACAGTAACTCGTGTGCGGATGCTCCCCAGAGAGTGCAAGCGCTATAGTCAAAAAGAAAAAAGGGAACTCTCATCTTTTTGGGGGCACACTTAGACAGAATAATAAAATGTACCTTTTATTAATTGCATTTAAAAGTAATTAACACTAAGACAAATAACATGAAATCAAAAGTAGTAAGTGATAAAGTAGCAGAAATATTGATTATCTATACTATAATTCTCTGAGTGTCAATACTCAGTGATTTAGGCAGTAGTCCTATCCAGTAGGTAGAGCGATATCTATATTCCTAAGTAAGTTAGGTGATGGAATGATTATCTTAAAATATCAGCAAAATAATTGATTATACATTAGTCAATATATCATCCCAATGTACTGGTTTGTGATCTCCCAGCACCCACTATTACCAGTAACAAGTTAATAATGTGAGATGCATACTCTAAGCAACAATATTGTTCATGCATATCATAAAATATTTAAACATATGTTATACATATCTCATCAGTGGATAATAAATAATAATATACTTTTGGTTTAGAATAGGTACTCACAGCAGCAATGCAATTCATGCATATCACATAGTGTTCCAGCATATATTCTGATGTACAATTCTCATTAATCTGGGATGTAGAGAGTGTCAGTAATACCCCTTTCAGACATCTCGAGATTCCCGGGAATTTGGCCTGCCTCAGCCAAATTCCCGGGTAGCCATGTCTGTCTGAAAGGTACCTACCCGGGAACACGTTCCCGTGTAGCCGCCCCTTCAATCGACCAGGGTTTTTCCCGGGAAATTACCCTGCTTCTGTCTGAATGGTACTACCCGGGATTTTACTACTCCCGGGCAGCACCAAGCAGCTTTTACATGGAGAAGGACGCTCAGCGCTGCTGGTCATCACCCCCAGCACCGGCCGGCTGTGTACAAAGAACCCCAGCCGGACAGTGGGGGCACCCACCGGCAGGTCTCTACCGCAGCGGGCCGCCCGCCACGCCGGTCGCTGTGTCAACGACACAGGACCCCAGCCGGACGCCGGGAACACCTGTGCTGGAGACCACTGACTGGTCCCAGCCATAGCGGGCCACCCGCACTCCCACTGGACCACCAGGGAATTAAAAGAAATTTAAAAAAATAATAATAAAAAAAAAAATCTGCATTATGATTGGCCGGCTTCCGGCAGCTGAATGACATCATCATCAGCCAGAGAGGGGATAGGCTAGGAGGAGCTGACGGCAGAGAAGAGGCAGGTAAGCAGAAAAACCTTGCTCTTTTCTGAAAGGGGTCTACCTGGGAATTTCCCGGGTAGACACTGTAGTGTGAAAGAGGGGTCTCAACCAAATACCCGGGAATTTGCACAGGAGAAATTCCCGGGTCTGAGCAGGAAATTTCACAGGTTGTATATCTGAAAGGGGTTATAAGTATTCTATAACTTGCCGCCCAACATTATCGGCTTCAAGACATACAGAGTACTATCGAAATTATACAGCTGCTCACTACGTTATTGGATACACACTATGCATGGTAGCACCTCATCCGTAACTTTTCTGTTACTACTTCCTTTTTGTACATAAAATATTGACTTAAGGGTAAAATCTGTTTGAAGTTACTTTAACATAAGTTTGTTTTTTTAGCATAGACACAACATTTCGGGCATCTTCAGAGCTCTTTCTCGTGCAGACTTCAGAAAGACCCCTGGAGATGCCTGAAACTTTGTATTTATTCTAAATAAACAAGTCTTTGTTTGGGCAACATCAACCAGAGTGCCATACCATTTCTTCCCCGGTGTACAGGCGACAGCATGGGCACTCTGACTGGTTTGCGGCTACACAGCCCCATATGCAGCAAGCCACAATGCACTGTGTGTTCTGACATCTTTCTATCATAGCATTAACTTTTTCAGCAATTTGTGCTACAGTAGCTCTTCTGTGGGATTGGAACAGACTGGCTATGTGAACTGCTTGTAATTACTCCACCACCAATTATTGTAAACTGTATTGACCTGGGCAAGTTTTCACCATCAGCCAATCATAAGTGGCTTTTCACATGCTAGCCAATTACCAGTGGCTAGCTTGGGAAACATTTTGTAACTGGCTGAGAGGCCAAAGATTGCCCTGGTGAATTCTGTATGCTCAGTGTGTGTCAGGGCTTGGAGCGAATAATTTTTAATATGTTTTAAATACCAATGGAGTAGTTAGGGTTGGATTTTATATTATTTTCAACTGGTTTACAACTGTGCAAGTGAACTACAATGGTGATTTATGTGTTTCAGTAAAAAAAAATGATGTACAATAAATATAATTCTGTATATTTGTATAAATGGGGATGAGACTTAGGGACTCCATAGCAATATATTTGAGATACTGGTTTGTTAATTTTGCTTGTTTAGATTATTTTATTTTCTGTTATCCCATTACCAGCAGCTCATGTGTTTCAGTATTAAATATTTTTAGTATAAATGGCAGTCTTTGGGCAGATGGGATTTTTAAAAAAAATGTCTTCATGATTTTGGAGGCCCTAGCCCCTCACTGAGCAGGCTGGATCTGGTTCCCAGTATGACAGGATGATCGCAGACTATGGTTTTCTCCTTTATAGTGTGACTGACCCAGCTATTTTAGCCTAGTGCTGCTTTCCATCCTAGCACATGGGCCCAGAATACTTACTATATTTTGTTCTAGTAGGATCATGTTCAAGTTGTATGGCACTTAGGATGGATATGAGTTTTGGTACAACGCTTCCCATTTTTATTTATTACAGCGTTTTACAAGGAATCTCTGAATAACTGTCATTTCATAATTTGCATTAAGAGAGTCCACCAAGTAGTAATGACACATCCTAAATAAATTAACAAATTCTTGCTCTGAAAACAGAAATAGCTGGAGGCAAACTCCTAAATCTTAAATGGCACAATGCAACAAAACTGTCCCTTTAATGCTTGGCGCAGTGTCACAAAACTTACTGTTATATATAAGCTGCTTGTTTTTCATCAATATATTATGAAATAATATGTGGAGGTTGGACTATTAGAACATGTTTTTGTTTTATAGGTTTAAAATGAAAAATAGCAAATGTCCGGAACACATACTCTGGCCTGTAATTTATGACCAATGATAGTTCCTGTGTAGGTGGGAGACCATGCATTTCATACACACAACCCATTGAATTAAAATAATTTCTTAGAAGTTATAGTTGGGTTAGTTAGCCGTGAGACAGCTGTAGTGAATGTGAGAACTGTTTGCTGATTTTAACAGGTCTATATCTGTTCCTTTCCAGGAGATTGTTGGGCATTATAACAAAGAAGGACGTCCTCAAGCACATAGCACAGATGGCCAACCAAGATCCAGACTCTATATTGTTTAACTGAACATTTATTCATGTATTATATGCTATAAATCCTGTGAAGCCATAATCATAACTTTATGGTGTATCTTACACCTTCAGACTGTGAAGAGATGTCTTGCTTCATGTATTGGAGCTACTGGCACCTTGTTGGCGGATCTGCTGATGATACCTGTGCGGGTCCTTACGGATGTTATCACCTGCCCTTTTCTGCATTGACTGAGACCTGTGCTGTTTTGCTGCAGTATTTGTGCATCTGTCTTCTGAGTTGATGCACCTTTAATAATAATCTTATTTGGAAAGAGCTGTAAAGTCATAACAGCAAATGGTATTTTGGTAGACAATATACTTTTAATTAAAAAGAAGAATGCATATATATTCTACATATTTACCTGTCTGTAAAGGTCAGCTAATATCACTGTATGGAGTAATGGAGAACTTTGGTAAGGATTATAAAATATTCTGTGCCAAGAAAGTAATTTTATTTATCATGTCAATACCACTTACTCAGCCTTATTTTACTGTCATAATGAATTGTGCAGTATACAAAACTAATTATTTTGGATAAATTGGTATGTATTTCACGTTGATTTAAACCAGCACTATATACACTTTTGTACCAGGAAATCTTTCATTATGTATCTTCCTTGAATATCTAGATTGGTTTGAAATGTGCAGATTGAAACTACAGTATTCCACATGCAAATTCTTATTTAAGTAACACTGTCTAATTCTTATCTTTAGGAGACTGTATTCAAATTTGCAATTTGTATTTTCTTATCAAACAAGGTTAAACAAATAAAGGGTTATATTTAATTAACCTTATATGAAGTAAAGCATAATCCCCCCCCTTTTCTTTTTTATTTGAATGCTCCTTTTGTTCACACCAACCTGTTTCAGTTCTTCACACCAACCAACTTTTGTGTCGCTGAATAAAACTTTTGTAACATGCAAACATAGTTTACACTGTGATTTTTAGTGTTCTGTTGGGATAAGGCTGCAAAATAAAAATCAAACAGTTTTTAGATCCTAATGATAAAGGTAGTGGAGATAAACCTAGATAGAGATAGATATAAAGTGAAAGAGCACCCAATAGTGTAGGGTTTAGATTAAATTAATCCGACTCCAACATATGCAGCATGCTAAATAAACACGTACCAGAAAGACACAAAGTTATGCTTACAGTATCTGTCAGCTTTACAGACTTTGTTGTGCAGAGATCAACTGGAAGCCATAACTCTTCAAATGTTCCTCATATTGCTGAGGTTGGAATCACACTATCTCAATAAGATGATGGGGTGAGGATTAGGTCCACAATGTTAAAGTACTAAATGTGTGTCAATCTGCACACCAAATTCAGCCACGGCCAAAAGTTCTGAGAATAACACAAGTATTGGTTTTCACAAAGTCTGCTGCTTCAGTTTTTATGATGCCAATTTGCATATACTCCAGAATGTTATGAAGAGTGATCAGACGAATTGCAATGTCCCTCTTTGCCATGACAATGAATTTATGGCCTGATTCAGACCCGTTCGCTAGGCTGCGTTCGCACGTAGCCTGCCGATGTTTGCAATCTGTGCATGCATATAAGACGCAGTGTGCATGCGCGAACTAGGTCATGCGATCAGGAAGCGATCGCACCCTGTACACAGACGCTCTGCAAGCATGAGTGACAGGATGTGCCGTTTGTGGGTGGTGACGGGGTGGTCGATGGTAACGGAGGTGTGGTGGTGCGAACTCAGGCGTGTCTGCATCTGAATGACATTTCAGGGGCGTGCATAATTAAGACGCATAGTTCACACACGTCACATGGCTGATTTGCACACAGCAGCACTCGCAGTGCTTGCGGTAGGGTATGGTCAGCCACAAGTGCTGCGTATGCGTCTGATGTTACTGATTGTTTAATACACTTCCTGGAAATTACATGTTACTAAGGGAAAGTGGGCGTCTTGTGACAGGCTGGTGGGCATCTAAATACATACCGCAATCGCACGGCAAGACAGTGGGCGTGCTAATGTCTTGCTAGCGATCGCGGGATTTGCGAACGCATTTTAGCAAACGGGTCTGAATCAGGCCCTTAATCCCAAAAACATTTCCACTGCATTTCAGCCCTGCCACAAAAGGCCCAGCTGACAATCATGTCAGTGATTCTCTCATTAACACAGGTGAGTGTTCTGACGAGGTATTGGCTGGAGATCACTCTGTCATACTGATTGAATTAGAATAACAGACTGGAAGCTTTAAAAGGAGGATGGAGCTTAAAATCTTTGTTCTTCCTCTGTTAACCTTGGTTACCTTCAAGGAAACCCGAACAGTCATCATTGTTTTGCATAAAAAGGGCTTCACAGGCAAGGGTATTGCTGCTAGTAAGATTGCACCTAAATCAACCATTTATCGGATTATCAAGAACTTCAAGGAGAGAGGTTCATTAGTTGTGAAGAAAGCTTCAGGGCACCCAAGAACGTCCAGCAAGCGCCAGGACAGTCTCCTAAAGATGATTCAGCTGCAGGATCGAGGGCACTGCCTGCTTGCTAAGGAATGGCAGCAGGCAAGTGTGAGTGCATCTTCATGCACAGTGAGGCGAAGACTTTTGGAGGATGGCCTGGTGTCAAGAAGGGCAGCAAAGAAGCCACTTCTCTCCAGGAAAAACATCAGGGACAGACTGATATTCTGGGATTGGACTGCTGATGAATCCCCTTTCAGATCTGGAAAAACGCTTGTCCGGAGAAGGAAAGGTGAGCGCTACCATCAGTCCTGTGTTATGCCAACAATAAAGCATCCTGAGACCATTCATGTGTGGGGTTGCGTCTCAGCCAAGGGAGTGGGGTTACTCACAATTTTGCCTAAGAACACAACCATGAATACAGAATGGGTACCAAAACATCCTCCAAGAGCAACTTCTCCCAACCATCCAAGAAAAGTTTGGCGACGGACAATGCCTTTTCCAGCATGATGGAACACCTTGCCATAAGGCAAAAGTGTATTCACGATGGCGCTTATAGTGTGTCCTTAACAATTCTATATTTAATCACCCAAAATTATAACTTGATGATGAGTCTCTTCAGAGTAATCGTGATAAATACACTTTTCTTCCTAAAAGACTCCTTTCAGATTGAAGTCAGCTTGAAATGAAACACAAGAGAATCGCAAATAATAGTGCAACACTGTCTGAGTATCACAATTAAATAGTTTAAGAATGCACTCGCAAGGATAGAATAAAAAAAGGCATATATCCACCACATTGAAGATTTTTCCTTGATGTGGACTTGCTTCTAAAGTGATTCAACTCAGGAATTTCTACTTTATCAGATGAAGCTCTTGAATATAAGCACATGAAATTGCAAGACACACAGTGCAATTACAAGACCATCCAATTTTTATATATAGAAAGGCACCTTCCCTTAAAAACAAATTAGTGAGGAGTAGTTTGGTAGATGGGAAAAGCTTGAGCACAAGGAGTCATGGTTTTCACAGGTGTGGCCTTTGTCTTATGTGTAGGTCAACAAAAGGTGCAAGTAAGATAAAAGAATTTACAGTAAAGGGTAAAACTTACCTTACAAAACAATTCCTTACTTGCAACTCGAAAAATGTAGTATATGCCCTAGAATGTAGATGTGGTTTACTATATGTTGGGAAGACAGGGAGGAATTTTAAGACCCGTCTATCTGAACACATCTACAATATAAGAAAAGGACTTGATTCTCATACTGTCTCAGCACATTTCAAAAATAAACTTCAGTATAAGGAGTGTAATATCCAATCATTTTGGGCCATAGAACAAATCAATCGTACCTGGAAACAAAATAATATAGATACTAGATTATCTCAGTATGAGATGCGGTGGATTTACAATTTAATAACCTTGGCGCCTGTAACAGATTTGTATGGGCATATCAAGAGATCAATTCTTAGCAAAAGTACAATCACGGGGGGCTTGGGACTCCCTATTATACACACCCTATTATGAAGCATGTCATCTTAATCATATTCTGACCCAGGAGTTAAAAAATGGGTTGATATTGAGAATTCCTTGACTCAATATGGTATGCTTAATACTTTGGTTTGGCTTCCCAAAAATTTTAGGCTGGCGTCCGTGTACTCTGTCCCTACTATCAAATTTTTCTCCAGCTATGGGACAAAGTACGCTTCACTTATGACATCTCTCCCTATCCGTCCCCGCTCACCCCAATATGGGACCATCCACAATTCCCTTCAGGGTGTGATAGAAATATGGCAGCTCCATGGCGGGCTCGAGGTGTAGACAGATTTATCCATATCAAAGGCGATTTTGCTCCTTCCTCATTCCAGGACTACCAAGATCGCCTAAACTTCCCCTCCTTGTTTCTTCCAATATTTTCGAATTATTAGTTTTATCTGCTCCAAATCTTCTTCATAGCACAAACCTACCTCATTTGAACGTCTGTGTTTATATTCATTTGGGAGGAGAGGGAATATTTCAACAATTTACGATTCAGTTTTGGGCCCTGATCGTCCTCCGCGCGAATCACATGAATTACTATGGGAATCTGATCTTGCTGTGATTTTAGATGATGATCAATGGGAAGAAATTAGATTACGTACTGCCAAAGCCTCTATAAGTGTTTCAATACGCGAAACTTACTATAAAGTATATACCCGTTGGTATTTAGTCACTACTAAACTCCATTCCATATTTCCTGCTACGCCCAAAATGTGTTGGAGACTTTGTGGTCAAGAAGGGTCATTTTTCCACATTTGAATGTTTTTCGATCCATTTCATATTCAAGACAATGTTTTGTTTGTTTGTCTTTTTATGAAAATTTACAATGTCCTCCAATAAAATATTTTGTTTTAAAAAAGAAAACCTTGGTGCCAAATGGCATGAATGGAGACTTTTAGCTCAAATGATTTTTATAATTATTATTATTCTGTCTTTTAATGTTTTAAATTTATGAAATTTGTTCCTCTCTTTTCTATGTAATTTGGACTATATATCATTTAGTGAGCCATACTGCTGATTAATAGAAGTCCAGACTGTTAAACATGAACACTATAAACACATGACCCGCACTGTGGAAGGCAAACAAGGAAGTCACGTGGTCGGGAGTGCGGAACGTCACTTCCGGCTGCTGGGATACACTCTCTGTGTCTAGCTCCCTTTTGAAACGCAGGACTGCAGAAACATGCGTTCCACAAGATCCTGGATTGTAGAGTCATTTCCGGAACTTAACTGGATCAGCTGATACAACTCAGTGATGTTTAGGGTGGGTATTTAAGGGGTTCTCTATTGCAGTGTCACCATGCCTCTGATGAAGGACTCCTGTGTCCGAAATGAATTTAGGCTGGTGACTTTTACTGAAGGACTGCTAAGGACATGACTGGGATTTATCTGGAAAGTGTGAGACAAGGAGCCGGCCCCTGTTCAGAGCCGGACGCTCTGACAAGAGCGCTCGCTCTGAATCAGGGCCATCCTACCTATTATTGGAGCGGCCTCCCGGCCGCTCGCATAGCTGTGGGTGTCCACCCACAGCTTATGTGAGTGGCCAAAAAGATGGTCAAGACCATCAGGCTTGCGACGAGACCCTGCGGTAGGGTCTCGCTGCCGCAAGCCCAGGAGTGCTTTTGGCTCTATCAGCCAAAAGCACTCCCACTGACATCACTAGTGATGTCAGTGGGGCCGGACCCAGACAGTAGGCTTTCCCATGGGAACGTCTCCGTCTGGGCAGCCACGCCCCCCAAAGGGGGCGTGCTGTCAATCACCATCGACAGCACGCCCCCTTTGGTGCGAGACCAATAGCGACTGCTTGGCCGTCGCTATTCGGGTCTCGCACATGCGCACGACGGAGCTCCCTCCGTTGTGCGCATGCGCACTAGGGCACCATCGACCCGCTCGCGAGCGGGTCTGATTCAGGCCCTGTGTGTCTTGCGATTTCATGTGCTTATATTCAAGAGCTTCATCTGATAAAGTAGAAATTCCTGAGTTGAATCACTTTAGAACAGTGTTGGCTAACCTTGACACTCCAGCTGTTGTGGAACTATATATCCCAGCATGTCCTGCCACAGTTTTAGCATGCCCTAATAGCAAAACTGTAGCAGTGCATGCTGGGTTATGTAGTTCCATAACAGCTGGAGTGTCAAGGTTAGCCAACACTGCTTTAGAAGCAAGTCCACATCAAGGAAAAATCTTCAATGTGGTGGATATATGCCTTTTTTTTCTATGCCTGTGAGTGCATTCTTAAACTATTTAATTGAGATACTCAGACAGTGTTGCACTATTATTTGCGATTCTCTTGTGTTTCATTTCAAGCTGACTTCAATCTGAAAGGAGTCTTTTAGGAAGAAGTGTATTTATCACGATTACTCTGTAAAGACTCATCATCAATTTATCACTTTGGGTGATTAACCTAGAATTGTTAAGGACACACTATAGGCGCCATCGTGAATACAAAGGAAAAAACTGTAGAAAATAGCGCTTCCTAAATGATCTGAAGTGTAAAGAAAGGCTGCTGCCAAAAAGAAGAAATTGTGCAATTACTTCAAAAGCTAATAGAAACAAAATTGGCTGCGCTCAATTAATCACACTTGATGTATATATTATAAATCATACTTGAGTATAAAATTTAAAAATATTTTAATCAAACAATCTCATACAAATATATAATACCTGTATGGAACATATATTTGTCCCTACTGTAAAAATACAGACATGTATATATAAAACATATAGTTAATATCGGAAAAAAAGAAAAAGATTTGATGGGTGTAGTCTATTTTCCCGATTAGGTTAGTATCACGTGAAAAACAAGTGTTCCTCTTATATTTGGATATGCTGTATCTGTGGCAATTTGTTTAAAAATGTGCAACAGTTTGGTATATTGTTGCTAAGTTTCTGCAACATGCAGTAAGCTCACCCGATTCCTGGCTGGTACGTCAGTCTGTGATCTGCAGATCAAAAAAGTCAAAATTCCACGTATATTGCTGTGTATATATCCCAGTGGCTGCAGCATATACCTTCATGTGCCCGTTATTGAATAGAGAACTTTCTCCCTTTCAACACGGGATCTCTCAGTGGTGTTGCTCTGTTCAGTGTCAGGTATTGTGTAGCTGCTGACGGAGCCGCCGGCCGGCTTGGCTATACACTCACTTGGGAGCGGGTGCTTTGCAGTCACAGTGGATAGACGTGGTTCCCGATAAGGGCTTCGTGCCGGTTTGTGTGGTAACCGGAATCCTATTAGAGAGGGTGGTGAACCGTATAAGGTCTGGATGTTTGGTCTGCTCAGGGTGAGAAGAGTTTGGCTTGGAAAGTCAGATGCCACAAGTCCAGCTGTATTTGCTCAACGCGTTTCCGTGTGTCTACACACCTTCGTCAGGAGCATCGTGAATACATATTATTTGTTTTGGTCTTTGTTTTGAGGACTATTAAGGTGAAAGCTCTTGGTTATTCACAGGCTGCTGTGGTGATTTTGTGCAATCTATATAGATCACTCTTTGTATTGTAATAAGGCAAAAGTGATAACTAAGTGGCTCGGGGGAACAAAACATCAAAATTTTGGGTCCATGGCCAGGAAACTCCCCAGACCTTAATCCCATTGAGGCGTTTGGACAAACAAAAACCCACAAATTCTGGCAAACTCCAAGCATTGATTAGGCAAGAATGGGCGGCCATCAGTCAGTAAGTGGCTGAGAAGTTGATTGACAACATGCCAGAGTGAATTGAAGAGGTCTTGAAAAAGAAGGGTCAACACTGCAAATATTGACTCTTTGCATAAACTTAATGTAATTGTCAATAAAAGCCTCTGACACTTATGAAATATTTGTAATTTTACTTCAGTGTACCATAGTAATATCTGACAAAAAGGTCTAACAACACTAAAGCAGCAAACTTTGGCCATGGCTGTAGATGTTTTTTAGTGCTTGTCTGCCACCTTGCCCAACATTTTTCTTTTCATCTTCATCTGCAGATGTAAAAACATACAAGGAGAAAGTAAATCAAATGCTTATCTGTATAAGTTAGAAATAGCAATCCTGCACTGGATAATCTCTTTGGTAGGTCCTGGAATGTACGCCAGAACAAGTTTCAGAGTCCAAAAAAAGAAAAGTGAATATGTCTGTTTAGTCCAAGTGATGTTAAACTAGCATCAAAGAGGTGTGTTTAGTGTTCAAATTCCTACATATTTTGTCCTATAGTAGGTGGACAGCATCAGAGAAATATAGAAGGGGTCTTATCCTCTATATATTCCCCTACTGGTTTCTATCAATTAGCATTCATTGAACTTAAGGGCTGGGTGCACACTATACGATGTGAGTACGTAGCAACGGCAGGATATGATGGACTGATATACTGTATTACGCTGGCCGTACACACTGCATGATTCTGTGTATGATTGTGCAATAGATCAGTCCATGTGGCATTTAGCAGCATAGCCTTGTTCATTGCATGTGCGATCGGACGTGCACACAATACAATCTGCACAATATATAGCTCCAATCTGTGCCGGAACGATATATAGTAAGACGGATCGCATAGTGTGTACCCAGCTTTAAAGCCGTACGGTTGTGTACCGGGTTCTATTCCAAAAGTCACTTCAGAGCCTTATCAATATAATTCTGTAAAATCTGTCCCGTTTCCAACATGCTTCTGCTGTAGGAGCCAGATCCCGTGTCTCAGTGACTCTTACTGCGAGGGAGACTGGACAAACCTAGCCTTAGAGGAGGACCCAGCCGGCCGCCAGGAATGGGCTAAGTATGCAAGTGAGATGAGGGGGGCTGGCAGGGCCAAGCATGGGGTAGGGGGGATGGGCGGAATGGGATAAAGCAGCAAAGAGGGAGTGATGGGGGAGAGAGAGTGGGCGGGGGCAGGACACAGGCGGAGGTGACCTGGGATAAATTGTGTACTTTTACTAGTAATGCTCTAAAACAAAGCAAAGAAAACAAATGGAAATCATGATTACTATGGGCCTACTTGGCAGTGAAATAGCCCCCAGTCCAGCAAATCTTGTAATGAGGCCTAGTTGTCACTTTAACTAAATTCACCACCCTGATGTATTGTAATATATTACCTATGTACATCAAACATCTAATGTATGGATATGACTGGCAGCTGAGCACTAGCTTTTTTTTTCATATGCAACTTCCATGTAATAGTAATTAGCTGCACGAGCACTGCTGAAGGTGTTCCTGAGAATTCAACTGGACAAAAACTCCAATAGACTTAAGACTATTATATTTCTAAGAATAACCAAGTAAATATCATCGCCCCCCCCCCCCCCCTTGGACATGAGACCCGTAGTTGCGGTTGAGACGCATGGTACCAGAAATGTACCAGATATGTGCTGGGCAGTGACTAGGAGGTGTCTGTACAGATGCACAAAGATGGCCCATTTTATGGGTGTGTTATGAGAGTGTCACAGGCATTTCGCTGAACAGGTTGTCAACTCAGACACTTAGGGGTCTATTTACTAAGCAGTGTTAGGAGACAGAGTGAAAAGTGATAAGGTGCCAGCCAATCAGCTATCAACTGTCATTTTTCAAACACAGCCTGTGAGATGGCAGTTAGGAGCTGATTGGCTGGCATCTTATCACTTTTCCCTCTGTCTCCTAACACTGTTTAGTAAATAGATCCCTCAATCACTCACATACTCGTAGCATGGAGATGGTGGCTTCTAAGGACACACCAAGCATAAACTCCTCATCGCCTGATGAGTGGTCTCTCCTAACCGTGCAGGGTAAATCATCAACCATAGTCATAATGAAATAATGACACAGAGACTTATATAAGGGGAAAGGAAGGTCAGCTTTATTTAATTTTAAACTAATTAAACTATTTAATGTATAACTGAACTAACTAATAGAATAAGAAAGAAAGACAGACAAAGTATGGTGGCGCAGAAAGAACGGCCCCACAATGCAAGATCAACTGCATACTCACATCGATCGTCTAAATGGGAGGCGAGCAGCCAGCCCATTACCACGCCCAAGGTATCCACCTCCCACCCCAATGACACGACGTGAGGCCCACCTGGTTAGGTGGTTGCCGCTGACCCCAGTAGGGTAAAATCAGCCTAAGCCATGTATTGGAAGGGAGAGCACCTCAAGCTCCAAAGACAGATGGCGACTGCTACCGTTCTCTCCCGCCAACAGCGGTTCCCAGCTAAGAACCGCACCGCCACCATACCCTAATCTACAACACCTTGACTTCTTCTAACTAACTCCTCAATAACTCCATTCCAATGCACCATCCATCCTTAAAGAGGAAATCAGTGGACCTAATCAAAGCATGTAAAAGGACCACTCCTCCAAAACCCTGGACACTGCAACTCACAGCCAGGTTTATCCATCTTCTGACCACCTACAGGGTCCCAGGAGACAAAACCAGTTCTCCAACTCACAGCCAGGTTTATCCATCTTCTGACCACCTACAGGGTCCCAGGAAACAAAACCAGTTCTCTAGACCTGCTGTGGAATTATATAAAACCACAAAACTCTGCAATAGGGGGCACATGGCAATGATCGTCCCCAAATGAGCTGAAATGGAACACTCCAAAAACCCTAAACCATCCAACCCTCTCCAAAACTGGAATAAATTCTGTATATTAAATAAATACACAACAAAAACACAAATAGGAAAGAAAATAGCAAAGACAGAAGCCTAATACAGGGAGAGAGAGGGAGGGCGGGGAGGGGTGATCCTAACTTGACCTGAGGCAAAACACAAAACGTCCACCAGCCGGCATGCAGCCAAAGTTATAAACTAGTGGTAAAACAAAATTCCTCAGGACCCCCAAATATGACGAGTAGCTAGTCCTCAAGTTAGGATGTAAAGCAAAATTTTTACCGAAGTCTAAGGTACGTTTTTAAGCACTAGACTTTCCTCAGCTCATGGCCTAACTGTGATCAACGGAAAAAACCCGACGCAATAGTCAATGCAGCTGCATCTGGACTCTAAAACCGAAAAACTGCCGAAAAAACTTGTAATAACCATGCAGGAAGACGCAAATAGAGTGGGTGCTGACCAACAGGAGGAGCAGGGACCAACTTGTCCCACCCCCTTCAAAGCTCTCTTGACCAAGAAACACTTTGAAAGGTCCTCCAGGCTGAAGACCCAGAAAAAATTGGGACAGGCCTGCTAATATCATTACCACTATAGCACTGGACCTGTCCCAATGCAAAGAAGCTCAACGCAAAAGCAAGAATAAGCTTTCAACTGGTCTTACCTCGGCTCCCTCCATGGGCCAAAATGCAACGCCATGCCCACCAAGCAACCTGATAAATTGCATGGTCCTGGGAGCTAAGGACTGATATGCTAGCCACTCCATGCTGGCTTGATAATATGCTGTACAGCAGAAGGGCAAAAATCGCTGATCTAACTAGGCTAGCAGGGCCAAATCGCAAAAATGCAACTAATCAAAATGCGACAAGGCATAGGCAAGCATGTTCTAACACCAGGGGTATGACTGGCCCGAAATAGACTATTAGAACAATGTACGGCTTCATCCAGGTCCTCCAATACGGAAAAACTATGGCTGCTAGGCTTATGCCTTCTCCGTCGCTTTGACCAAGTACGCCACTGAATCTGCAAAAGTTGTCTCATCAGAGCTGACCATCTGTTCGCTATGTCCAGAAACTGCAGCTATATCTCCATCCCGAGCGGGAGCACCATTCTCTGGAACCGCAGCCTCTGAAAGAGAAACAGAAACCAAAAGAACAACAGGACCAGCTATTGTAGACCTTGCACTATCCTACAAAGGAGTGTAAGAATATTGCCCGCATTTGTAGCAGTATTAGGGCTCCCTTCATGGAATATCGTAAGGGGGTGGGCTGCGGTTACCACTACTGCCAACGGGGTCAAAGTGTATTATACGGTGTGGTGTGACCAGTGCAATTATCCGAGAAAAGTAGTGGGGGAGGAGCTAAAGAAATTAATTATAAACACACACATAGCCCTGTGTGTGACCATTATCCGTGTATACTTAGTATTACCATACAGAGCGGTGTGCTCGCCATCAGTTCTCACCTCAGTGTTATAACTACAAACCGTGCATACTGAGTATCACTATACGGAGTGCGCTGTGTAGAGAGTGTTGTGTTCATCATCAGTGTTATCACTATACACTGTGCATACTCAGTAATATCATACAGAGCAGTGTGCTCATCATCAGTGTAATAACTATACCCTGTCTATACTCAGCACTATTATACAGAGCAGTGTATCTTACCTTAGTGGTGTAACTATACAATGTGCATTTTTATACTCAGTACCATCATACAGAGCAGTGTGCACACCTCAGTGTTACAACTATATATCATGTTAACTCAGTACTACTATACAGAGCAGTGTTATAACTATACACTGTGTATACTCAGTGCTCTTATACAGAGCGCTCACCTCAGTGTTATCAATATACCGATAGCTATATAAATAACTATATATAAAAAACTATATGCAATATGTTCTATAAGATCCCATTTTTGAGACATTTTACCACAGTATTCGATATTCCGCTGTGGGTCCTGTAATGTATGTATTTCTCCTAGCAATCAAGCCATAAAAATTTAAGAAATCACATCTTATGCCACTAGACAAATGTTTTAAAAATTTAAGATTTTATTACGTGCAACAGTACCAATTGTATTTATTTTATCGAATGTTTGTGTGTTTGTGGCCTCCAATTTATTTGAAAAACCACAAGGAGATTCCGAAACAGATAGGCAGAACACCTGCGGAATATTAAAAAAGGTGTTGCCAACCATTACCTCAAAAATTTCAAAAGCATTATAGGGATTATAAAGATTGAAGGCAATTGGCGTACAAAAGGTACTGATACATTTTTTTTAGCGAAGGCAGAAACGAAATCCATATACGAAATCAAAACACTACAGCCGTGGGGTTTAAATACAGATTTCGAACTAAAGTGGTTTTTATAGTTTTTAACATTTTTAAATGGTAAATGGTTTTGATTCATATAATAACATGATTTAAAATTATTTTTATATTGTGTTTTAATGCTGGTTATTTTATAAATCTTATTACTGTTTACATACATATATGCACTTTTATTATAATTGATATGCAGTTTTATATTTATTGTTTAGAATACCAAAGCCGTTTGCTATATACTAATTATAGTAGAGAATTACCTATTTTGCATTTTTATCATGTTATACAATGATGTCCCCAGGGTAGTTATTTCCGGTGGACGGACAAGTGCTGGAACGCAGACGTACCCCCTGACTTGTCCAGTACTTTGCCGTAATGTTAGACCTAGTGGTCATGTGGTTTGCGTCATGTGCTCCATGGCGTTGCGCACACACCGAGTCCCCCGCCACCACTTCATGTCCGTGGCTTTGCCGTAATGTTAGTCACGTGGCCGGCAGTATGCGTTCCATTACTAGGCACGCAGGAAGCGTCCTCGAGTTACAGGAAGTGATGATTATCACTAACAAAAGGGGACCTAACTAGCGGTGAGTTTATATATTAGTACTTTGGATGTGTAGAGGTTTATTTTTATTTATACCTATGTCCGCAGACTAGACAGGAAATGGGTGGAGACTTGAATTCCTATAAAGACCTGATCCTGGTCTGATATACAAACACACCTAGAAAAAGAACTATAGGTTGAAACGCATTGGTGGAGTATTTTGGTACAGCTCAGTAGGGGGAGCTAATGAAAAGTTCCCCTATATGTATTGATTTGTACCTTTTCCAAAAAGGACTTAAATGGTATGCAGCCATTTATCATGTGTATTTTATGTTGCAATAAATTATTTACTGCTTAACACTATGGATGTGTTCCCCTTATATTTTTTATGACGTCAATAGAATATCAAAGGGACACATAGTATTGAAAACTGCTTTTTGGAGGATTCAAGTTTGGATTACTTTATGACTTTCTGGATCATATTGAAGTATTGGTGACATCACTATCCGGAGGAAATTATCTTCCTATGAAAAACGTGACTATATATCAAAGATCTTATATATCAAAGATCTTATATTTGTATCTTTGAAACTATATGTATTAATCCTTACCCGTTAATTCTGGGTTGTGGTGTACCTTTTATCCTTACCCGTTACATCTGGGTTGTGGTGTACCTTTTTAAGGTAGAGCGCTTGGACCTTTTTATTTTTTAAGAATTTGTATCTTGTGATCTGGTGTTTATCACTTCGGTATTAAGCAGCCTTCCTTCAGTGTGAGTGCGCAAGTGTGTATTTATAATGTGTATACTCTACTATAATACACAGCAGTATGCATACCTCAATGTAATCACTACACACTGTGTATACTATGTACCATTATACATAGTAGTGTGTACACCTCTATGTTATCACTACCCACTGTGTATACTTTGCACTACTATACACAGCAGAATGCACACCTCAATGTTATCACTACACACTGTGTATATGGCAGTCTGTACAGCTCAATGTTATCACTACACACTGTGTATATTCTGTACTATTATACATGGCAGTGTGTACAGCTCAGTGTTATCACTACACACTGTGTATATTCTGCACTATACACAGCAGTGTGTACACCTCAATGTTATTATCACTACACATTGTGTATATATACTGTACTATTATACATGGCAGAGTGTACAGCTAAATGTTATTATCACTACACATTGTGTATATATACTGTACTATTATACATGGCAGAGTGTACAGCTAAATGTTATTATCACTACACACTGTGTATATACTGCACTATTATACATGGCAGTGTGTACAGCACAATGTTATCACTACACATTGTGTATATTCTGTAACAATATACACAGCAGTGTGTACACCTCAATGTTATTATTACTACACACTGTGTATATACTGCACTACTATACATGGCAGTGTGTACAGCACAATGTTATCACTACACATTGTGTATATTCTGTAACAATATACACAGCAGTGTGTACACCTCAATGTTATTATTACTACACACTGTGTATATACTGCACTACCATACATGGCAGTGTGTACAGCTCAATGTTATTATCACTACACAATGTGTATATTCTGTACTATTATACATGACAGAGTGTTTACCACCAGTGATCACCTCAGTGAGGATACTTAAATATATTTATACAATGGGAAGAAGGAAGACAGGACTGAAATTGAGGCAGATATATAAATAAATGGGAAAAGAAAAAGGCAGAATACAGGGTATAAGAACAGTGAAAACATGCAGAGGGGCAGAGAGAAGGAGATGACAAGACAGAGAGAAGAAATAGAAGTAGGTAGAGATAATAAATAGAAGTATAAGTTACATAAAGTAAAGTTTTCCGGTCACTAGCACAGCACCTGTCACTAGCACAGCACCTGCTCAAACAGCCGACCAGAGAAATTTCTATAAAATGGCTGCCAAGCAGCAACTCTGTAATAGCACTGACCCACCCTCTGCCAATCCTATAGGCTAACCAAACCTAACCCAACCCAACAACACTACCTCACTAAACAACTAGCCCCTTCTT
Source organism: Taudactylus pleione (assembly GCA_031769625.1). Lineage (NCBI taxonomy): Eukaryota > Metazoa > Chordata > Amphibia > Anura > Myobatrachidae > Taudactylus > Taudactylus pleione. The sequence continues at coordinate 8,989,248 of JAUIMM010000350.1, read as the reverse complement.
GTCTAGAGGCCGACACCCACAGGCTCATGTGTTTGCTGTAACTCCTTGCATATGAAATGCACTCCGTCCTAATTATTACAGTTTCTGAGGATGCTCAAAGTGGGCTTCTCAGTCCTGCACAGTCAAATGCAGGCTCATACACCAGGGGGAGGGCTGATTCTAGCATATAGGCGCAGGCTCCGCTACTGCATAGGCCTGTATTCAATTAGACGTGAAAAGTCGGAAATTTTTTGCCTATTGTACTTTCCGCCGCATTTGCCTGTTTGAGACACAAATTCGCAGCATGCGCGTCCCCACGATTCGCCCTATTCAATTACAGAACAGGTAAAAACGCAAATAGGTGAATGCATAATGGGTGGAAAGTACTGAATAGATTGGGGGAATCAGTCTGTACCCCAAAATAAGACGCACTGACACTGGAAATCATTACAGATGTGTACTATTAGCCCTAATAAAAGCACTTTGTGTCCTTAAGTTGTAATAAAAGCTTTCTAGAAGCATATTTATAAATGTGATGAAGAATGAGACAAAACAGTATTTTTTGTGGAAAATAAATAATCCAGTCACATTTGGGGTACTTGAAAATGGGCGCTACCATATTTTTGTGTCTCTAAAGTGCACTTTTAAAAAATGTGAAAAATCCCCCTGCTGCATGCACCTGCAATCCTACAAACATCATATAAAACCAGTTATGAATAGTCATCCTATGTATCTGAGTTTAGGGGATTGAATAATAAATATGAATGCGTTCACTATTATAATATATTATGATCTAATGGAGAGGAGAAGCAATGTTTGAACAATTTATATTGAATAAATAGTAAACATTGTTCCATGAATAAATCATTGATTAAATATCATATAATCAATGAAGAATCATATTACTAGATTCAATTACTATTATCATGAAGTGATTATGCATAAATTTAACGGTGAATTATAAACATCGAATTCTTTCCTTCTAACAATCTTGTGGATGAGACACCCTAAAATCGATACCTTATTGATGAATGGTATCATCGATTAATATATTATTAATACCACAATATGCGGATGTACTGATCTAATGGTGGGTTGATATTAGGGGTGAGCGGGTTCGGATTTCTGAAATCCGAACCCCCCCGAGCCCCCCCGATCCGAGTCCGATCCGAGTCAGGCTCGACTTTTCCCGCCTGACTCGGATCTGAAATCGAGGCAAAACGTCATCATCCCGCCTTCCGAGTCTCGCGGGTTTTGGATCCTATATAAGGTACCCGCGTCGGCGCCATTTTCTCACTCGGCTGTGGACAGTGAAGAGGGAGGGTGGGAGTTAGGGCTGTGTAGTATAGTGTAGTGTAGTGCTGCTGTTGTCCACTACTTCAAAGTCCATAGGGGCTGGCTGTGTTGTGCTGTGCTGCTGTTGTTAATAGGGGCTGTGTCCACTACTTCAAAGTCCATAGGGGCTGGCTGGACTGTGTTGTGCAGTCAGTTCTCCATAGGGGCTGTGTCCACTCCAAAGTCCTGTGCAGTGTCCCAGTCCTAAAGGAGTGCTGTAGTGTTGTCCAGGGGGTGCTCTGTCCATCAGGGGTGCTCCCCCCAAGTGCTAAAAAAATAATATATTTTCTGTGTTTGTGAATTGTGTGCGCAGTAGCCGCACGTGCATCAACAAAGTAGTGCCAAGCGTGCGCCTGTGTCATAAGTAAAGGGCCGGCTGGCTTGACCGTTAAAGGGTGCTGTAACCCCCAAAGTACACTCCAGTCCAAACCAAAAAAAAAATTATTTTCTGTGTTTGTGAATTGTGTGCGCAGTAGCCGCACGTGCATCAACAAAGTAGTGCCAAGCGTGCGCCTGTGTCATAAGTAAAGGGCCGGCTGGCTTGACCGTTAAAGGGTGCTGTAACCCCCGAAAGTACACTCCAGTCCAAACCAAAAAAAAATTATTTTCTGTGTTTGTGAATTGTGTGCGCAGTAGCCGCACGTGCATCAACAAAGTAGTGCCAAGCGTGCGCCTGTGTCATAAGTAAAGGGCCGGCTGGCTTGACCGTTAAAGGGTGCTGTAACCCCCAAAGTACACTCCAGTCCAAACCAAAAAAAAAATTATTTTCTGTGTTTGTGAATTGTGTGCGCAGTAGCCGCACGTGCATCAACAAAGTAGTGCCAAGCGTGCGCCTGTGTCATAAGTAAAGGGCCGGCTGGCTTGACCATTAAAGGGTGCTGTAACCCCCGAAAGTACACTCCAGTCCAAACCAAAAAAAAATTATTTTCTGTGTTTGTGAATTGTGTGCGCAGTAGCCGCACGTGCATCAACAAAGTAGTGCCAAGCGTGCGCCTGTGTCATAAGTAAAGGGCCGGCTGGCTTGACCATTAAAGGGTGCTGTAACCCCCAAAGTACACTCCAGTCCAAACCAAAAAAAAAATTATTTTCTGTGTTTAGCCGCACGTATATATCAAATCGATATAACATAAATGGAGGACCAAACTTTCTCCGATAAAAATAAAATAGAGAAAGATCAAGAACCACTTCCTCCTAGTGCTGAAGCTGCTGCCACTAGTCATGACATAGACGATAACATGCCATCAACGTCGTCTGCCAAGGCCGATGCCCAATGTCATAGTAGAGGGCACATACAATCCCAAATGGCAAAGTTCAGGAAAATGACCTTGAAAAAGACATTTAAATCAGCTGAAGAGAAACGTAAACTTGCCAATATGCCATTTACGACACGGAGTGGCAAGGAACGGCTAAGGTCGATCCCTAGTATGTTCATGACTAGTGGTTCAGCTTCACATGACGATGGAAGCCCTCCTCCCACTAAAAAAATCAAAAGAGTTAAGCTGGCAAAAGCACAGCGAAGAACTGTGCTTTCTAAGAAGATATCACAAATCCCCAAGGAGAGTCCAAGTGTGGTGGTGGTTGCGATGCCTGACCTTCCCAGCACTGGACGGGAAGAGGTGGCTCTTTCCACCATTTGCATGCCCCCTGCAAGTGCTGAAAGGAGCACCCACAGTCCACTTGCTGATATGCAAATTGAAGATGTCACTGTTGAAGTACAACAGGATGAGGATACTGGTGTAGCTGGCGCTGAGGAGGAAGTTGGCGAGGAGGATTCTGATGGTGATGTGGTTTGTTTAAATCAGGCTCCGGGGGAGACAGTTGTTGTCCGTGGGATGAAAAAGCCCATCACGGTCATGCCTGGGCAGAAGACCAAACATTCCACCTCTTTGGTCTGGCAATATTTCTATCCAAATCCGGACAACAACTGTCTTGCCATATGTACCATATGTAAAGGTGAAATAAGTAGGGGTAGGGACGTCAACCACCTAGGAACATCCTCCCTTATACGGCACCTGCAGCGCGTTCATAAAAAGTTACTGTCAAGTTCAGAAACTTTGGCTAAGACCGTAAGCAGTCCAGGGACACCTAAATCTCGTTGTCCTGTTGTATCCAAGCGCCTGCAAACCACACCGTCAACTCCCTCCTCGTCAATTTCCTCCTTAGTCAGGATCGGAAGTAGTCCTGCAGGCCATGTCACTGGCATGACTGACTCTCCTATCCGGGATTCCTCCGGAGGATCCTGCATTGCTACGCCTACTGCTGCCGCTGCTGCTGTTGCTGCTGCTGGGAGTCGTTCATCATCCCAGAGAGGAAGTAGGAACACCACTACTTTTACTAAACAATTGACCCTCCAACAGTCCTTAGCGAGGAGGATGAAGTACGACAGCAGTCATCCTGAAGCAAAACGTATAACTGAGGCCTTGACTGCTATGTTGGTGTTAGACGTGCGTCCGGTATCCGCCATTAGTGCAGTGGGATTTAGACAATTGATGGAGGTAGTGTGTCCCTGGTTCCAAATCCCGTCTAGATTCCACTTCACTAGGCAGGCGATACCGAGACTGTACAGAAACGTCAGAAAAAGTGTCCTCAGTGTCCTGAAAAATGCCGTTGTACACAATGTCCACTTAACCACGGACATGTGGACAAGTGGAACAGGGCAGACTAAGGACTATATGACTGTGACAGCCCACTGGGTAGATGTATCACCTTACGCAGCAACAGCAGCAGCGTCACCAGTAGCAGCATCTCAGAAACGCCAGCTCGTTATCACCGGTTTCAGTAAGAGGCACACCGCCGACAACCTCTTAGAGAAACTGAGGGAAATCATCGCCCAGTGGCTTACCCCACTTAGACTCTCCTGGGGATTTGTGATATCTGACAACGCCACCAATATTGTGCGGGCATTACATCTGGGCAAATTCCAGCACGTCCCATGTTTTGCTCACACAATAAACTTGGTGGTGCAGAATTTTCTGAAAAGCGACAGGGGCGTGCAGGAGACGCTTTGGGTGGCCCGAAAAATTTCTGGCCACTTTCGCCATTCAGCGACTGCGTGCCGAAGACTGGAGCGCCAGCAAACACTCTTGAACCTGCCCCGCCATCACCTGAAGCAAGAGGTTGTGACGCGGTGGAACTCAACCCTCTATATGCTTCAGAGGATGGAGGAGCAGCAAAAGGCCATACAAGCCTATACATCCACCTATGACATAGGCAAAGGAGGGGGTATGCACCTGACTCAAGCGCAGTGGAGAATGATTTCCGTGTTGTGCAAGGTTCTCCAGCCCTTCGAACTTGCCACACGTGAAGTCAGTTCAGACACAGCCAGCTTGAGTCAGGTCATTCCCCTCATCAGGCTTTTGCAGAAGCAGCTGGAGAAAGTGAAGGAGGAGCTAAGACGGAGCGATTCCGCTCGGCATGTGGGACTTATGGATGAAGCCCTTCATTCGCTTTGCCAGGATTCCAGGGTGGTCAATCTGTTGAAATCAGACCACTACATTTTGGCCACCGTGCTTGATCCTAGGTTTAAAGCCTATGTGGTGTCTCTCTTTCCGGCCGACACAAGCCTGCAGAGGTGCAAAGACCTGCTGGTGAACACACTGTCAGCTGAAGCGGAACGTGACACGTCAACGGCTCCTTCTTCATTTTCTCCCGCAACTGGGGCTGCCAGGAAAAAACTTAGGTATCCTAAGCAACCCGCTGGCGGTGATGCAGGGCAGGCAGGACCAAGTTTGGACATCTGGTCCGGACTGAAGGACCTGGCAACAATTTCTGACATGTCTACTGTCACTGCATATGATACTGTCACCATTGACAGAATGGTGGAGGATTACATCGGTGACAGCATCCAAGTAGGCATGTCAGACAGTCCATACCTGTACTGGCAGGAAAAAGAGGCAATTTGGAGGCCCCTGTACAAGCTGGCTCTATTTTACCTGAGTTGCCCCCCCTCCAGTGTGTACTCCGAAAGAGTGTTTAGTGCAGCCGGGAACCTTGTCAGCGAAAGGCGTGGGAGGTTGCTTCCACAGAATGTGGAGAAGATGATGTTCATCAAAATGAATTATCAGCTCTTCCAGGGAGACCAGCCTCCAGAAGGTACAGAGGGACCTGTGGTGGTGGATTCAAGTGGGGACGAGTTAATACTTTGTGAGGATGAGGATGTACACACTGAAGAGGGTGAGGAATCGGTGGATGAGGAGGATGAGGATGACATCTTGCCTCCGTAGAGCCAGTTTGTGCAGGGACACATTAATTGCCAGCTTGTTTTGTGGGGGCCCAAACGAACCAATCATTTCAGCCACAGTTGTGTGGCAGACCCTGGCGCTGAAATGATTGATTTGTTAAAGTGTGCATGTCCTGTTTATACAACATAAGGGTGGGTGGGAGGGCCCAAGGACAATTCCATCTTGCACTTCTTTTTTTTCTTTGCATTATGTACAGTTTGGGGCCTAGTTTTTCTAACTGCCATCCTGTCTGCCACTGCAGTGTCACTCCTAGATGGGTCACGTGTTTGTGCCGCCCACTCGTGTCGCTTAGCATAGTCATCCAGCTACCTCGGTGCAACCTTTTGGACATGAAAACACTATTGTGAGGTGTGAGGTGTTCAGAATAGACTGGAAATGAGTGGAAATTAAGGTTATTGAGGTTAATAATAGCATAGGAGCAGAGAAACCAACAAATTCTGTGATTTAAGCTGTTTTTATGCTTTTTAAAAAAAAAATACAGATCCAAAACACAAAACCCAGAACCCAAAACACGGAAGGGTGGTTTTGGCAAAACCAATCCAGATCCAAAACACGAAGAAAGATCCAGATCCAAAACCAAAACACAAAACACGAAAAGTGGCCGGTGCACACCCCTAGTTGATATACAGTATATATAATACATACACTTTTTGGTATGTCATAGGGATCCAATGAATTATCAATATAAGAATAAATTGTGAGATAGACCAGGTGTATTTGTGATATTTATAGGGTGACTTAAGGACCAGTTGTGGTGAACCACAACAATACTACCATTTAGGAGATTTTATATTGGAACCTTATTAACGTGTGTGATACTATTGAATAGAAGGGTGCCCCCTTCATTTAAAGTTGATTCCCATACTGGTGCGTCCATATATCTCCCAATTTACGAACACTGTATGTCCACTGTATATTCCATCCATATAGCATTTCTGTTCACCAATATTGTGATAATACGATTGTTTAATTTAACGGCATACCAGAACAATATCAGATTAACACGGCGGGTTTTTCTTTATTTTATTAAAAAATAAAAAAAGATATATTAACACTCATCACAATTTCACTTTATATCACTTTTTTGCTCGATATTTCGCTGTATTGGTGCTATTTGCACCAACCATTTTAATGTATACCTAATAAAGATTTGTTCTTTTTATTGATAATAAATGAGTTTATGTGCGCCATACAAGACAAATTCCTTTCTTTTCTCTTCAAGCAATTTAGTACAAACAGGTGCAGCCAGATCGCAATATACATATTACTCTGCATAAGGGCTAAAATACACACAACATTGCGGAGCAACATACACCCAATTCACTTCCAACTCAGCATCAGGTGCACTGCCATGCAGCTTCATAATATATTTTATGTTTGAAAAATACACATTTCAAACAAAACAGTAATTTATGTACTATAAGGGGATGATTCAATTAGCTGCAAGACGGCCTGACCTGCGTGTAAGTGCGGCTATATGATGCAGTTTTGTTCCCAAACACTGGAAAATAGACAAAAATTATCGTTCGGCCAAATTAGTTAAATCCGTTTCATTTAACCAATTTGTCCAAACAAATTGCTTCTGTCCTTTTTTTGCTATATAATTCTGTTTATATTTTACTGTTTCTTTAGTCACTTTCATTATATGTCTGAAAAAATATTCAATGTATGTATTAGTTCTGTAAGAGGGAGAAAAACCTTTAATATACCAAACAGCTACTTATTTTGTGTCAGTGAGTGACTTTACAGTGTATTTCCTTGATTTACGTGCAACAAATGTATTTACTTAAATCAATAGTAATGTCTAACACTGAACCTCATTATTTAATGTGGGGAGATGACTGAACAGTGATCACTGTTATCACAGACATTACCTGCTATTGACAACAAGTTAGCTGATATCCAACTATTTATGAGTGCAGGTAGCTTAATTTGTGCCTGCATTCATTGTCAGCAGCAATCAATGGCTAAAAGCCCTGCTGAGTCAGTGATTGCAACTGAGGCCCTGATTCAGAGCCGGACGCTCTGACAGAGCGCTCGCTCTGAATCAGGGCCGTCCCTCCATCTTTTTGGAGCGGCCTCCTGGCTCTCGGATAGCTGTGGGTGACCACCCACAGCTATAGCGAGCGGCCAAAATGATGGTCGCGATGGTCAAGACCATCGCGACCATCGGGCTTGCGACGAGCCCTTGCGGTAGGGTCTCGCTGCCGCAAGCTCTGGAGTGCTTTTGGCTCTATCAGAGCCAAAAGCACTCCCACTGACATCACTAGTGATGTCAGTGGGACCGGCCCCATGGGAACGCCTCCGTAAGGGCAGCCACGCCCCCGGTGCGCCCACCAACATCGACCCGCTTGCGAGCGCTCAGCGCTCGTGAGCGGGTCTGAATTAGGCCCTGAGGACGTACAGTATGCATAGCACATGGAACAAGCATCAAAACTGCAATTACAGCTTTCAGTGAAGGCACCTGTAGAATATAAGGATCTAGGACGAATGCAGTTTTCCATAAGTGGGATATCTTTTACGTAAAAACCGCACTGTAAAGAAAGAGTGTGAAAATGCTACTCAGAGTTTATGAAACAATTCTCTATTTCACAAGTTCTCAAACTCGGTCCTCAGGACCCCAAACAGTGCATGTTTTCCTGGTCTCCTCGCAACATCACAAGTGAAATAAATACTCCTCCTCTGGATCTTTTAAAATTTGTCACTGAGTAATGAGTACTGTTTTTTGCATGCACTTCTGAATCAGGCCCTTAGCCACTGGCGGATGATGTGAGAAAGGTTGGAAAGAGAAATCCATATACTGTACAGTAGATTTTGCTGCCATAAATGTGACAGATTTGTACATATTGATAGATGGAGAGAGAGAGATTAAAGCTATTGCGGTGTACAGAGAACTCAGGGAAGGGGTACACAGGCATGATTTTATGGAGAAATCTAAATGGCACATGTCATAGATTGCTCTCCAGCAAAGGTCCATTCTCTACAGGTCTGGTGTTTGTTTTTTCACTGTCTAAAGGGGCCTATCCATTACCCGACATTGTGAACAATCCAACCAAAACCAGGAAGGTTTGGTCGCATTGTTCACAAAGTCAGGGTAATGGATAGCCGGCAAGGACCAGCGATGCGCGTGCACACTGGGTCTTTGCCGTCCCCGACTCTACTGAACATGCCCGTCAACCTGACAATGCTCGTCAGGTTCAGCATGATCAGGGATAGGAGGCCGGGCTCCTTCACTGAATGATGTTCAGTGAACGCCGTTCAGTGTGGTGCCCGCACCTCGGCGACCTGAAGGTCTGAACACTAGACGTTCAGACTTTTACGTCGCCTAATGGATAGGCACCTTTACTCGGTGGTACAGGTCCTGGGTATTTTCTCACCTCAGATGCAGGGACAGATAGGCACACATGTGAGAACAAAATCCTGTTTCTAATGTTGGATACCAGCCAACAGCACCTAAAGAGGAGTCAAACCCAGTATTCTCTGCTAGGTGATTAGTCTCTCTACTGTTAGATAGTGTGCACTTTGTTCCTCTGGAGATTGTTATTAGCTTTTTGACTTTGCAATGTACCTTTGAGCACTCTCATCCTTTCTGATTGGTCAATTGTGCACTGACCCTATAAAGTTACCTGGACTTGTCTTGCCTTAGCCACTAATCTGCCTGCTTACCTGAATATTTGACATTGGATTTAGCCTCTGCCCTAATACATATGCTAGATTGCCTATTTGCCAGATCTTGGATTGTGAATGGACCGTACTTTGCCCTAACCCAGAGGTTCCAAAATGCAGTCCTCAAGGCTCCCCAACAGTTCAGGTTTTAGAGGTTTCCATGGTTGAGCACAGGTGACGTAATTAGTAGCTCAGTCAATTTGATTTAACCACCTGTGCTCAGCCATGGATATCTCTAAAACCTAAACTGTTGTGGAGCATTGAGGACCGCGTTTGGGAACCTCTGCCCTAAAGCTGGCCACACACTAGACCAACTTACATCCAACCAGCCAACTTGTTGATTGGTTGAAATGAAAACCTGGTAACATATGGGAGTAAATGATGATCAGCAATTTGCTCCTAAATGCCAGAAAACAGATGAAAATGGTCGTTTAGACAAGTTTGTTAAATGTTTGATCTAAACTGTTTGTTCAAACAACAGTTTTGGTCCATTTTCCAGCGTTTGGGAGCAATTGCTGATTGTATTCCTTACCAGATTTTCATTCCAACCAATCAACTAGTTGGCTGGTTGGATGTAAGTTGGTCTAGTGTGTGGCCAGCTTAACTCTGCCTTGCTCTTTTCGAAGCCGGATAATTGGCTGAGACAGGACCGGTTTAAAATTAAATCTGCACGACGCCATTTTGCAAATGGCAATGAGACGCCATTTTGCAATTGACCGCCCAGCGCCATTTTTAGCAAATCTCACCCATTATAAGTACATACGGCGATGCTATTATTTAGCGTCGTGCGATACCCACGCAATAGAAAGATGTTAAAAGTCCTCATCATATAAATACAGACAGTCACTAAAACATATAAAATGATCAACCCTGCAAAGCACGTACCATGGTGTACTCCACAAACACGTAGTCACACAACGCTAACTAGCGTCTTTTCTCACTACCCCAATACTTACACACTGCACACTTACATAAAAAGGTTCCCTAGCATTAAAGTGTAATATTCAAGGTTTATTCAGTATTAGTAATGTTGTGAAATAAATGTTATTTGATATGTAAGGTTTAGTAAATGGTAAGCGGACCGTGTTTGGTGTCGTTCTGATCCACTGTGTCTTTGGAGATTTCCGGTATCCACGGTGAGGAGATCACAACATGTGTCTGCAAACTATGGACCATAGAGATTTAAACATTAAAATGTACTCTGTAATGTAGCCAGCTTAGATTTATTATGCAGCGGGAATACGGACACCAAGGGCTGTTGGAGGCTGGATTGTGACCATAAAAACTGACCTATGAACTATACTGTAACAGAAGAACCAGGAAGAAGAGCCAATGGAATCATGCCAAACTGTTCTATTGTATTGCCTATCTCTGCTAGAGTATACATGCATGTTCTCTGAAACTAGATGGCAGTCTTCTTGCTTTGCTGTTGACAGAGGTTTCTTCTTTGATGCCGGGATCTGGGTCCAGAGCGCATGCGTATGTAACGACTGTACCTTGGGTCTGTATAATTTATTTGCGCTAATTGTATTTAGATCACAGCGTGTAACTATCTGTTTTTATGTTGAATAATAACTTTTTGTGCTTTGGAACCACAATCAAAGTCTGAAAGCAATTATTTCTTGTGCGACTCATAAAGCTAAACAGCGACAATTATTTTAGAGTGTATAGGTAGGTAGGAATCAATAGGTAGGAATTGATAGTTGGGGGTTCGCAGTGTGAAATCATGCTACCAGTCATACGGTAACACTCGTTCAGAGATCTCTCAGCAAAAGGGTGGAGGCACCATAGCAGGAAAGAACGCATTGTGCCTTCGAAAATCTGCTACCACTTTGTTGCTGAGAGTCAGCTACCCGTTATTATGTGGCAAGGGACAAGGGAGGAAAAAGTTTGTTTTCCTTCGTTGATAGAATTTTAAGTTAAAAAGAGGAAGTCGCACAATAGCGTAAGGGTAATAATACGTTTGGTGTAGTAGTTGCATTATTGTGTATGAGAACTAGTCACACAATAGCATATACGTATTTCCTGTATTGCTGCCACATGTTTCAAACAAAGCCGTTGAGATTGCATTGTAATATTGATAGATAGCATTGTTGTAAGTATCTTGATCAGTGTTGCCATAATCTGGGAAAACGTGTATTTTTCTGCACAGGAAAAGGGTGTGTAACAGTGAGTATTTGTTGGTAGGGGTAACATGTTCCCTAGTTAAGGGTATCGTAGGACCCTTAAGTGCTAGGCGCCTGGTGTCGGCCTAGTGGCTCGGTAGTAGATACCGCAGTGTATACACATAAGCAGGTGTAGTTGTTGTCCTTGTTGTAGGTTTCAGTTCTCAGTGTGATTGCAGTATTCAGTGATCAGTTAGGGTTATTTGAGCATTGTAATTGAACCGCACAGTTGTGGCAAATTGTGATTGTGAACTGAGTAGAGGGTGGACGAAATCACTGAAAAGGGTAGTTATTGGAATGCCTAAATGCTAGCAGTTGAAAGGTAGTCAAAAAGGGATTAGGTGCGTGGAAGCAGCCTGTTTAGTCTTCCATAGGTGTGTGGGCGCATCCTGTTAATATCGTCCACAGGTAAGTGAAAGTAGCCTTGACGTTCTTTCACCGGTCTAAATCTCTGTTGAAAAGCTAAAGGTTATTCTCTCAGAAATGGGAGCCAAGCAAACAGTAGAGATGTTAGATGATGTGCTGCTGTTGGAAGCGCCGCTTGGGTCGGCACGGCATATTATGCATACTAGGTACGGTGCTTATGCAACTAGGTACTGTGATGTATGGTTTAAAATGACGATGAAGAGTGTTAGACCATTCCCCAGAATTGGCAGCTTTGATAAAGAGGTATTGAACAAAGTCCGAGACAGCATCCGTATGATGCACTCTCGAATTAAAAAGATAAAATATAGCGAGTGTTTAAAGTTGTGGCAGCATGAGGGGGATGCGTGGCTTAAAGGTGTGCACACGACGCAAACTAGCGTCACGAGCACAATACAGGAGAATGCACACGCGGCGCTAAACTGTGGTGCATGCGCGCCTCAGAATAGCACGCACGCACAGCAATGTAGCGTTGTGGAAGGTATTGCCAGTGGTTCACGTGCACCACCACCGCCCTATGCGGATGGAGGTGTAGGTACAGTCAATGTAAAAACCCATAAAAATTTAACAAGTTACTTGTACCCTCTCTTGAGTAATCACAAAGAAAATGTTTATGATGCGGAAGATGAGCCTATTGTGATGGCTGCCATTTCCCATACTGTACATGTTAGATGCTCCATCACAACAAGCACGAGTGGTGGCCCCATCTTCATCAGTGATAGTACAGGAAGTGTTAACATTAACTGCACCTGTAGAGGAAGTTGTTAACTCTATAGGTAGCAGTAGTAGACTAAATCCCCAGCCAGGTAACAAGGTCAAAAGTAGCAGTGCGACTGGTCTGCATCCCATCCGGACAATAACTGTTCCAAATGGGAATGCGGATACGAGCGGTGTAGTGCCCACAAGAGAGGTAGCAATGCATTGTCCTTGGACAAGAGCTGGGCTAAATTCCATAATGAATGATTTCCCTGACCCTAAAAAGGAATTAGCCAAATGCCAAAGATTTTTTAAAAATTTGGGTAATGCTCACGAGCCAACCAATAAAGATTGGCGAGTGGTGTTAAGGGCTCGTCTTCCACATGATACCGATGTAAAAAAGTTTATCACGGATTGCATATTGGATGGAGATGGTCCAATAACAGACGAGGGTAACCAAGGTAACATTACACGCATAATAACTCAATTGGGTGTATATTTTCCAGCAGTAGTTAACTGGAGTAAAATTTTCACCAGAAAACAAAAAGAGAGTGAATCTGCAAAGGATTACTGTAGCCGAGCTCTGCATGCTATCACCCAGTACAAACAAACAAAAATGGCAGCTGCTCAATCAATCTAGCAGTACTAATCAGGTGCATGAAAGGGAGGGGTCATACTAAGTAGAGAAAGGAGGGGGATTTAACCCCCTATTGTACCTCAGCACACTGAATAATACCTGCAACAATATATGAAGACTATATGGTCATAGAAATTCAGAGATATTAGTTGCATGCATTTGCAAACACATGGGAGGCTGCTGGGCCACGTCACGGCTTCTCTGTTACCAGCAGTCCCTAACACTAAGGGGTTCACGTGTTTGTTTATTATTCATGTATTTTTTCACATATATTTTAACCTCTCATTCCACACTTAATGATTACTCACACACAGCTATACTTTGCACTGCACTGTCACTCTTTTTCCATTTTCGTGTGATGCCCTGGGGGGGGTCCTGGGCTGGACGTTTTTTGGGGTGCACTGCGCCCCGGACGTGAACCCCTTAGTGTTAGGGACTGCTGGTAACAGAGAAGCCGTGACGTGGCCCAGCAGCCTCCCATGTGTTTGCAAATGCATGCAACTAATATCTCTGAATTTCTATGACCATATAGTCTTCATATATTGTTGCAGGTATTATTCAGTGTGCTGAGGTACAATAGGGGGTTAAATCCCCCTCCTTTCTCTGCTATCACCCAGTACACTGGGATAGAGGATATTAAAGATAGCACTCATCACAGGGGAATGATCATCACGGTACTCATGGATGGTCTAAAAGACAATCTAAAGACCCGAGTTCAGACCTCACTACCTGGCTGGGGAAGAGTTACTGTAGACACACTCATGGAATCCGCTGTTGAACATGATATAAACATCCTCAAAAAGAGAGAGACCCAGAGCAAGAAGCTAATGGCTGTTAGTATTCAAGCTCTAGAAGGAAAGAATGTAACATCACAGCCACCAGACACACATGCACCTGCACAGCTACACGCCCTCACCAATCCTACAGCACCACAAACACAGCCCTACCCCACTTATCACACACAGCCACAAAACCCATACTATCCACAACCACCATATTACTCTCAAAATCCTTATCCATACCCACAATCTTACTCTACCACCCAACCCACACAGCAACCCTTTCACCTACCCCACTCACAAAGGTGCTTTAACTCCAACCAAGTGGGACATGTAAGTAGGAACTGTAAGGTGAAGAAGGTACGACCCCCTACCAGGGAGTACCTGGGTATCCACATAAGGGATATACAGAGAGTACAGGAAATTTCCAACAGTCACCCGCTCCAATTGTGGCCTTAAATGGAGAGTGAAAGTCAATGCTAGGAGTCAGGTCATACCTGTGGTCTACAGATAGTCAGGGTAATGGGAAGTACTAGGGAAGAACGGTGATGATGGTTGATGTAGCTGGTACTAAACATCCTTTTCTTGTAGACACAGGGGCGACCAGATCAGTGACAAAATCTCCCGCTAATTTACAGGTGACCAGCGAGACCGTACCAGCAGTGGGTGTAATGGGTAAAGTGCAACTTTATCCTTTAACCAAATCCACAGAGGTTACTATCGGGCCATTGCATACCAGGCATTCTTTTCTCTTGGCAGCAGTTGCTCCTACTAACCTACTGGGAAGGGATTTGTTATGTAACATGGGTTGTGTCATATATTGTACCCCTAATGGTATATTTATAGATATCCCAGAGAGAGTTGCGCATGAGGTGAGGGATATGTTGGACACTCCCCAAAGTATAATGTATCACTCTACCAGTTCAGGTAAAAATCCATCTCAGGTAGATCAAATGTTATCCCAAATTCCAGATTCACTGTGGACCAAGGATTGACAGGACACTGGATTAATGGCAAATGTAGCTCCCGTAATGGTAGGCAAGCTCCAAAAATTCCCCAGTACCCATTAAAACAGGAGGTGGAGTTAGGGGTTTATCCCATAATTGAGTGGTTATTACAGCAGGGAATTTTCGTCTGTACAGCAAGTGTAGCCAACAGTCCCATCTTTCCTGTGGAAAAGAGTGGTGGGAGGGGTTATAGGCTTGTACAAGACCTTAAAGGGGTTAATAAGGTAGTAGAGAGCCAATTTCCCATAGTGCCAAATCCAGCTGTCATTCTTATGCAGATCCCACCAAATGGAACCCATTTCACTGTCTTTGACCTCTGTTCTGCTTTCTTCTCTGTACCTCTTCATTCTGACTGTCAGTACCTATTCGCCTTTACATACAGGCTTGTACAATACACATGGACACGATTGCCCCAGGGTTTCATAGACAGCCCCAGTATCTTCTCCCAGGCCTTACACAACTGTTTACAATATTTTCAACCTGCCAATGGATCTGTTCTAATACAATATGTGGACGATTTATTGTTATGTTCTGCTTCGTTTATGTCATGTTTAAATGATACTAAACTTTTATTGCTTCATCTTTCGCAAACAGGACACAAGGTTGCTATGGACAAACTACATCCATGCCAGTCCAGGGTTAAATACTTGGGACATTGCCTAACCAGGGGTTACGACATCTGACAAATGACAGAATCTAAGCCATACAGACCATGACACTGCCGCAGAACCAACAGCAAATTCGTACCGTCTTGGGAATGTGTGGATACTGCAGAATGTGGATCCCAGGTTTTTCTATTTTGGCTTTGCCATTACAGGACTTAGGCCCTCATTCAGAGCCGTACGCTCTGAGCAGAGCGCACGCTCTGAATGAGGGCCGGGCTCCATTTTCATGGAGCGTCCTCCTGGACGCTCGTATAGCTGTGGGTCACCACCCACAGGCTATACGAGCGTGCATTGTGATGGCCGCGATGGTCGAGACCATCGCGACCATCGAAATTGCGAGTTGGAGCCTGCGGTTGAGGTTTTCAACCGCAAGCTCCGGAGTGATTTTGGCTCTATCAGAGCCAAAATCACTCCCACTGACATCACTAGTGATGTCAGTGGGCCGGCTTCTGACGAGAGGCGTTCCCGTGGGAACGCCCCCATCAGGGAGGCACGCCCCCGGCACGCCCACCAAAGGGGGCGTGCTGTCAATCAACATTGACAGCACGCCCCCTTTGATCGGACACAACGAGCGAAGGACTTTCCTTCGCTCGTCGCGTCTGGCGCATGCGCACGATGGAGCTCCCTCCGTTGTGTGCATGCTCAGTCCATAACATCGACCCACTTGCGAGCGGACAGCTGCTCGCGAGTGGGTCTGAATCAGGCCCTTAGTCTCATCCTCAAAGCCCGATCATGTCATACACAAAGAGGAATCAGAGCAGGCTTTCCTTAATCTTAAGGATAGTCTGACAAGAGCACCTGCATTGGGAATACCTGATTATGAAAAACCTTTTGATTTGTATTGTACGGAAGCTATTGGTTGTGCAGCAGGGGTCCTCACACAAAAACATGGTGATGCCAGTAGGCCCGAAGCATACTACAGTTCACAATTGGACACTGTGGCAAGATCACTCCCAATGTGTTTAAGAAGTGTAGCAGCAACTGCTCTATTGGTCAGTAAGAGTGAGGATGTGGTACTAGGCCGTGATATAATTGTCTATACTACCTATGCTGTATCTGCTTTGCTAAACTCTGCCCAAACCAGACATGTCTCCTCAGCTAGGTTCACAAAATGGGAACTGGCCCTAATAGCACCTGCAAACATCACCATCAAAAGTTGCAGTACGTTAAACCCAGCTACGTATTTACCATATGTGCAACATGATGCACAAAGAGTGAAGAGAGGTGAGTCGCTGGCGAAAGGTGAGTTCTGCAGGTATATTGATGCACATGATTGTATGGAATATCTGAATCAAACTTTTACTGCAAGACCTGACATACAGGATACACCTTTAGAAAATGTAGATGTGACATTTTACACGGATGGGAGTTGTCATAGACAAACTGGCACTGGAGAGTTATGTACAGGTTATGCTGTGGTAAATGACGAGGATGTTATAGAAGCCGAACCTTTAGGCCCACCACACTCGGCCCAAGTGGCGGAACTGGTGGCATTAAGGAGAGCGTGTGAGTTAGCAAAAGGTAATTCTGCTAATATCTACACTGACTCTTGGTACGCCTTCAGGGTGCTACGTGATTTCGGTGCTCTATGGCATCTGAGAAAATTTATGACAGCAGCAGGCACACCAATTGCACATTCCAGACATATAAAAGGACTACTGACAGCAATCCAAATGCCTATGGCAGTGGCAGTAATTAAGTGTAATGCCCATACATGTGAGGACGATCTGGTGTCACTGGGTAACAACAGGGCAGACAAAGCTGCAAAATGGGCAGCAGGGTTAAAAATGGATGTACCAACTGAACAAATGATGACTTTTCAAACGATTGACGCTGAAATTAATTGAGATGCAAAATTTGTTTTCCATTCAGGAAAAGGCAGTCTGGAAGTCCAAGGGTTGTGGGCAAGAGTCTTCTGGACTCTGGAGAGATGGCCAAAGTAAGCCAGTGGCTCCCAAGGCGTACTACCAAAGCCTGGCTGAGGCAGCACACAGTCTGACCCACCTTGGAAAGCAAGGTATGTGCGAATTGGTGAGAGCATACTGGTGTGCACCGAGTTTTTCTTCTCAAGCGGAAAAGAGAGCAATGTCCTGTCTGACCTGCTTGAGGAAAAACATTGGGTAAACAATCCCTACAAAACCATCCCACATTCCTCCGACCAACGGACCTTTTCAGGTAATACAAATTGATATCATCCAATTACCACACTGCAGGAATCTCAAGTATGTATGGTGTGCACTGATGTGTTTTCTAATTGGGTTGAGGCATACCCAGCTGCCACTAATACTGCTGCGTTTACTGCCAAGAAAATTGTTCAGGAGTTTGTATGCAGATACGGTATCCCTAGAATTATTGAGAATGATAGGGGTACTCATTTCTCCGGTGATGTTTTCCAGAATATGTGTAAGCTGATGTGTATTAATAGTAGACTTCATACCCCCTACCGACTGCAAGCCAGTGCCAAGGTGGAGAGGATGAATGGGACTATTAAAAATAAATTAAGTAAAATCATGTCAGAAACTGGACTGGGTTGGCCAGAAGCACTACCACTTGTCCTTCATAGTATCAGGACAACTCCTAGACCCCCTCTCAATCTGTCCCCCTTTGAAATACTGTTTGGTAGACAACCTCATTTGATTATAAGTCCGCAGGAAGATTTGAAAAATAACAACGAGGTAGCTGTAAGGTATCTTCTAACAATGAGTAAACAGTTAAAACAGCAACAGCAGAAACTGAAATTGTTGTCACATGATATGCCAGAAACAAACTGTCATGATGTTGAACCTGGAGAATTTGTTATGATCAGAAATTTCTTGCATTCAGGTTGTTTGAATGATCGGTGGGAAGGTCCATATCAGGTGTTGCTGATGAGTACAACTTCATTGAAGGTGGTGGAGAGAGATACCTGGGTCCATTCCACTCACTGTAAGTAGGTCAACCAACTGGTGGAGAAACAAGGCGGAATTGAGACAGATAACGTAGACCTGTCAATTGCGAGTCTGTTCCGGGAAGGTTAAAAGGTTACAGTGAGATACCTGAGCTAAATAAATTTGTGGATCAGCGTTTTCAGCAATGGATTGGTCTGCTGTGGTTATCTTTGTGTTTTCTCCCAGAGTCCTCATTATCTTGGGTTGTTTCGGGATCTCTCGTTTCTGTGATGGAGGACAGAGGATGGAGAGGGGAGCTGATGGTGATATCAATGGAGTGGAGTCAAGAGAAGGAGCAATACAGTCACAAGGGCGGTACCTGACCAAACCCAGTACAGTAATTGTTAAGAGATCTGCTATTCTGGATACTCGGAGACAGTGTGAAGGTCTATCATCTGAGGATTATTGTATGTGTGAGTTCTGTGGGTCCGTAGTCAATGAAGGATGCATCCAACAGTGCCAACCTAAGTATAACCAGTATTGGGGTGGGTATCCTTTAGAGGATTATCATACTATGGTGGGCAAACTTTTAAACCAAACCGACTATTGGGTGTGCTCTCACGTGCCCCAAGGACAGCATAATGTAGGATTAGTGCCATTTCCATTAAATGTCTCTGAGATTTTAGAATTACAAAAAGGGAAGTCACTGGATGGAAAATTTCTTAACACTAAACCACCCCATTTTAAACTCCACCAGTAACAGGTAGATAAAACACTTTTATGTTTGAACATCACCAACTCCAATGAACCAGGAAGTTGGGAGGTGATTGGGAATAACCAGACAATGACCTTCTCACTAAGAGCTGATCGTGAGCCTATGAATTATGAACTGTTACGCACAATTAGGTCGGGTGGGAGACACTTCCGGTATAAATATACACTAAGTAACACCAAAGAAATGGTTGGCAGAATACCAGAAGGGTACTGTGCTAGGGTTATACAACCAGAAACATGTATCAGCCAGATGGGAGAACCTGAGATAGGATCATTTGTGAGGGAAATGTGTTGGATGATTATGATGCATTCTATTCCTTATGTTCTCCCCGA
Organism: Taudactylus pleione; assembly: GCA_031769625.1. Taxonomy (NCBI): domain Eukaryota; kingdom Metazoa; phylum Chordata; class Amphibia; order Anura; family Myobatrachidae; genus Taudactylus; species Taudactylus pleione. The sequence goes on along the minus strand of JAUIMM010000350.1, from coordinate 8,969,681 downwards.
TGATGTATATTTTATATGTGGAAGGAAAGCGTATAAGTGGCTCTCTCCGAGTTCCGAAGGTTTGTGTTATTTGGGAAGAGTACTTCCAGAGGTTATGACCCTTACACATGGTGAAATGCTTGGCATTCATAAAAACACACCATCACCATACAGTATCAACACAGAGACAAAAGAAATATGATACCTGGTGACGTGCATACAGCCACACAGTTAATTAGTGAGACAACTGGCTTTCAAGTTTTGGTCGCATTGGATCCCACCAGAGTCGCTCAGGGTACACTAAATTTTAAGATATATCCAAGATCTTGCTAAATTAATAGATAATATCACCGAGATGTATGATGACACATTCAGGTACACAGGTAAGGAGTTGCAAGCTTACAAGAAAGAACTCGTGCAACATAGACAAGTGTTAAATTATTTAACAGCTGTCACTGGAGGGTATTGTGTAACTTTGGCCACCCAATTTGGGGTAAAATGTTGCACTTACATTACAAACAATACCAGCGATCCCAAGGAGGTGATAGACCGGAAGATGGATGAAATTCTGCAGTTAAAATGGGAATTTCGAAAGAACCACAATGCTTCAGTGGCTGAAGAAGAGAAGACGGTAGAGGAATGGGTTTCTTGGTTGAACCCAGTGAAATGGTTCTCAGGTCTAGGAGAGTGGGTCCAGGAAATGATTGCCAGCATAGGTAAACTCCTGATCCTCATATTGGTTGTCATCTTAGTAATTGGCTTACATGTCAGGTGTGTTCCTACTGTGTTGAAATGTGGAAAATGTAAAGATAAGGTGAATCAAAAGAATTAAATTATGATGGTGGTCAGTAGTAACAATATGAATACTGAGGTAAATGTAGGACTGCATTACAACCCTGAACTAGAAGGTACCATCATATGATGTATAAAATTTAGACATGCATGAAATGCGTTATTAAAAATGTTAATTTTAGACATCTTAAATAATGTGAGTCTCTACTCCCCTTCAAGACTTCCTTTATAGGATTGGTGCATCCCCACACCTTTCCCATGATCTCCCAAGATCCGCGGTGTGCGTATAAGGGTAGTTTTATGTCCCCTCCTAGAGACACATTATCGAAGGTTTAAGAACCACCTTGTGCCATCCCATAATATAACTTTAAATAATATGTCATAATGTAAGCCTAAATTAATTTTAAAATCAGAGTATGATAGCATGCTGTTTGCTATCAAAGGGTGAACTGTCGAAGCCGGATAATTGGCTGAGACAGGATCGGTTTAAAATTAAATCTGCACGACGCCATTTTGCGAATGGCAATGAGATGCCATTTTGCGACTGGCCGCCCAGCACCATTTTTAGCAAATCTTGCCCATTATAAGTACGTACGGCGATGCTATTATTTAGCGTACTGCGATTCCCACGCAATAGAAAGATGTTAAAAGTCCTCATCATATAAATACAGACAGTTACTAAAACATATAAAATGATCAACCCTGCAAAACACGTACCACGGTGTACTCCACAAACACGTAGTCGCACAACGCTAACTAGCATCTTTTCTCACTACCCCAATACTTACACACTGCACACTTACATAAAAAGGTTCCCTAGCATTAAAGTGTAATATTCAAGGTTTATTCAGTATTAGTAATGTTGTGAAATAAATGTTGATATGTAAGGTTTAGTACATGGTAAGCAGACCGTGTTTGGTGTCGTTCTGATCCACTGTGTCTTTGCAGATTTCCGGTATCATTGGTGAGGAGATCGCAACATGTGTCTGCAAACTATGGACCATAGAGATTTAAACATTAAAATGTACTCTGTAATGTAGCCAGCTTAGATTTATTATGCAGCGGGAAAATGGACACAAAGGGCTGTTGGAGGCTGGATTGTGACCATACAAACTGACCTATGAACTATACTGTAACAGAAGAACCAGGAAGAAAAGCCAATGGAATCATGCCAAAATGTTCTATTGTATTGCCTATCTCTGCTAGAGTATATATGCATGCTCTCTGAAACTGGATGCTAGTCTTCTTGCTTTGCTGTTGACAGAGGTTTCTTCTTTGATGCCGGGATCTGGGTCCAGAGAGCATGCGTATGTAACAACTGTACCTTGGGTCTGTATAATTTATTTGCGCTAATTGTATTTAGATCACAGCGTGTAACTATCTGTTAGAGTGTGTAGGTAGGTAGGAATCGATACTCTCCTAGATAACTGTCATTGTATTTGAGCTGCACCAAAGTGAACAGACTCTATATTATCTTGAACCTGACTCATGCCTTTGCTGTATATTTCTGCTTTACCATCCAATATCCGAAATACTGAGTATTACTCACAAAATCTTGTGACATTAGTAATGTGCTTTGTCCAGTCTACAGAATGAATACATTGGTATCCAAAACCAGAGGAAATGATGTGGTGTTCCACAAGAGAAATATTCTGGAGGGATTATCTTTAAATTTATGTGCTCAAGTACAAAAATTCAAGATTGAAAGTGACTGAAGGTTCCTTACCTAAAATGCCTATGAAGTACTGTACTTTCTGCTGAAACATGGGCATGCTTGACAATACAAAACAAGACATGGATTGCTGCAAATCTCTGAGGACATTGGAAGGTACTCTAACTGGCAAAGCTTAAAATAGGTGTCAGGAACCTCAGTAAGTATCCCGGATGGGTTGCCAAAGCATGAATACCTAGACAGTATCACACTTCCTTTTCCTGCCACCAGCTGTGATAATTAAAGCCGCCACAGGCCCCTCACTTCAGAACACAATTGTGCAGGCTCAGTGAAACCACTCCCACGCAGTTAATTATAACCCCCTGCTTCTAGCAATTAATAAATTTATAGAATAACCTTAGTGATCTATAGTCATCTCAAAGACTGGGTTCTGGAGCAAATATGAATTAGGCTAATAAAGAATACTTTATTTACAAGAGTCGTACAATGCTTAGTTATAAAAAATGTTACAAAGAAAATGGTTACAAAGTTAATACATGTTTTGCAATTTCAAATAAAAAGGAAATGAAGTTACAGATTTAACACATTGCTAATCTGGGAAGAATGGAAGGAAAATGCAGGCTACCAACTTCATTGCAGACATTGATCTCCCACTCTGAACACAGGGCCTGATTCAGAGCCAGACGCTCTGAAAGAGCACTCACTCTGAAACAGGGCGGTTTTTTTGGTGCGGCCTTCAGGCCGCTCGCATTTCTGTTGGTGGCCACCCACAGCTATTGCGAGCGGCCAGGTGATGGTCGCGACGAGACCCTTGCGGTAGGGTCTCGTTCCCACAAGCCCCAGTGAGCTTCCGGCTCTTAATAGAGCCGGAAGCTCACCACTGACATCACTCCTGATGTCAGTGGGGCCGCCCCCAAATGGTAGGCGCTCCATCAGGAACGCCTCAGTTTGACCAGCCACCCCCCGTGCCCGCCTCCAAAACGGTGCAAGCTGTCGATCAAAATCGACAGCCGCCCCCTTTTGGTGCGAGACCCGGAGCGACAAAGCACCCGTCACTAGCCGGGTCTCGCGCATGCGCACGTCGGAGCCGGTGTGCGCATGCGCAGTGGCCAAACATCGACCCGCTCGCGAGCACAGGCCCACAGAACAAAAAACTCTAATACCTCTTATCCTCTGTTCTCCCACTCTTGGGGTCCAAGTCTCTGCTGACTGGCTAACAGGATAATTAAATATGGGACACTCCCAGAACTGCCCAAGTCACTTTAAGTTAAATAATTGTAATAACTTTCCAGGTGGAATGGTTACCTAAGATATGGAGCGTTCACATTAATCACTGTTATTTTAGCTACAATATACGTGTAAGTATGATGCATTGTGATGTACGAGAGGAAAGATACCTCTGCAGCAGCCTATCCAAGGGATTTCCCAATTGCACCAAACCTGTGTGTCAGGTACTCAGCTATATTTTATGGGATTTTGCAAGCTCTTAAGCCGCACATCCACTAGACGATATTAATGAGCAATTGCACGATTACGAAATTGTAATCATGCAATCACTCATTAATCGCACACAAATCGTGCACTATAATGTCAGAAACGACCAGCGATGCACGCTCGCGCTGGTCGTTTCCGATATCAATCATCGCCCGAACAAGTTGGTTAATATGCTGATAACGACAGATTGGCCATGTTCGGGGATGAGGGAGGGTGCCTGCACTGAACAACATATCATTCAGTGTAGGCACTGCAGGGGATGGGGAAGGATGGTACGATTATGATGTAATCATACTGTCTTTCCCTAGTTGCCTAGTGGATGTGCGGCATTAGTTATCATACAAATATCAATTTTAAGTCACACCAGATGAAAAATTATGAGACTTTAATCTCTGCTTATGTCTAAATACTTTTCAGGCAGACAGCTCTTTGTTTTATCCCCCCACGGTGTTAGCAGACAGCTCTGATCTTCACTTCATTAGGATGCATACTGTACATATAAGAAGGGGTTTGTTTACCCATGGCCTGTCAGGTTAAATGGTATCTTCCTGCTGACAGGGTTAGCATAACTGAAATGTACATTCAGATTGGCACTACTCCTAGACCCCTTCCTTAGATTTCCTTAGGAATTAACATACGAGTGGAAAACCTGGTCTGGCTCTTAAATCAATCACTTTTATTATTATTATTACACAAGGTAACAAAAGGCTTTCCTATGCCCTTACATATACAAAACAAGTTTCTGGGAGTCATAGAATTTAGCATTCTATTAATTCACATAAAATAAACATATTTTGCAAAATCCTAATATCTATATTTCTCTACAATAGGCAAAATATAAATTTTCACTGTGACAGCATGTCCTACCCAGCAGCAGAAGTGTGCATCGCAGGTACAGTACGTGTGCATCACAGGTACAGTACAGTATGTGTGCATCGCAGGTACAGTACAGTATGTGTGCATCGCTGGTACAGTACAGTATGTGTGCATCGCAGGTACAATACAGTATGTGTGCATCGCTGGTACAGTACAGTATGTGTGCATCGCTGGTACAGTACAGTATGTGTGCATCGCAGGTACAGTACAGTATGTGTGCATCGCAGGTACAGTACAGTATGTGTGCATCGCAGGTACAATACAGTATGTGTGCATCGCTGGTACAGTACAGTATGTGTGCATCACAGGTACAGTACAGTATGTGTGCATCGCAGGTACAGTACAGTATGTGTGCATCGCTGGTACAGTACAGTATGTGTGCATCGCAGGTACAATACAGTATGTGTGCATCGCTGGTACAGTACAGTATGTGTGCATCGCATTTACAGTACAGTATGTGTGCATCGCAGGTACAGTACAGTATGTGTGCATCGCTGGTACAGTACAGTATGTGTGCATCGCAGGTACAATACAGTATGTGTGCATCGCTGGTACAGTACAGTATGTGTGCATCGCTGGTACAGTACAGTATGTGTGCATCGCAGGTACAGTACAGTATGTGTGCATCGCAGGTACAGTACAGTATGTGTGCATCGCTGGTACAGTACAGTATGTGTGCATCGCTGGTACAGTACAGTATGTGTGCATCGCAGGTACAGTACAGTATGTGTGCATCGCTGGTACAGTACAGTATGTGTGCATCGCTGGTACAGTACAGTATGTGTGCATCGCAGGTACAGTACAGTATGTGTGTTTCTGAGGTTGCCAGGGAAAGATTACCAAGTTGTAAATCATAGTCAGGAGTAGTAATCAGGGTAACAGTTTGCAATTTTCTGCAGAACATAAAGGAGATCATTTGAAGTATAAGTGTGTTTTCTTGGACCTGAGTTTTTTCTACTAAAACTTCTCATAAAACACTTGGTAAAGCCATTGCTAAGTGATAGCTTTTTATTAAGCCTTCCCCTGAGTGCAAGAGTCTTAGGTAAGTTTTCCGCTTAGGACGCTGGTGTTTAATAGTCACTGCTAATGGATGTTTCATGGGCGGAGATTCCAATTTTATCACTTATGTCTTGCTTTAGCTGTGGGTATGACTAACAATCTCCATTCTAGAATCACTACAAACTTATCTAGTGGTAAGGGAATCATGAAGAGAAGATGGCAACATCCCAAGGATATAGAAAATCAAGGGGGTGCTTGCAGAGCAAAGAATCAAAATGAGATGAGACATGATATAAGTGAGATTGTATTACAGCAGTTCCTGCAAAAAGATATGCAAATACTAGACAGCTTAATACATTATAGGCTCTAAGTTTGCTTCAGAGATGGCCTTTCCTTCATAAGACTTAATCTTTGGTGCAGTCTGGAAAATTAGATCTCATACTAGCAAAGGTTGTAGGTTGTGAGAATTTAGGAGGAGCCAGTGGAATGCACAGGGGCGCATTCTGGGACCACCAAGAGGTGGAATGGGTGACCCCATAGTATTGAAATTTATAATTTTTCTGGTATTTGAAAACCTCTTTAAGACTCTGGACCTCATTCAGAGTCGGTCGAAGCGTCCGCACGGTCGTACGCCACCGATGTTCGCTATACTGCGAATGCGTAAAGTTCGCAATGCGCGTGCGCAAACTAGCCGCTACGATCAGAAATTTCTCTCTCCTTGAACACAGCCAGGTCGGTAGTTTGAGTGACAGATTGAGGCGTTTGTGGGTGGTAACAGGGGAAGGTGCTTGAAAACGGGGGAGTGTAGATCCGAATGCAGGCGTGCCTAATTATGCGAACGGTGTTTTATGGGAGTGCATACGGTTTATGGGAGTGCATAATTAACAAAGTAGCGTCATGGCACATGTGACATGGGAGGTTTTTACACTGACATGATCGTAGAGCTTAAGAGAGGGTATGGTCAACCTTAAGCTCTACGACCAGTTCCGATGGTTCCCGATGGTCTCAATTAATCCTTATATGCCCGGAGATGACGTGCAAAGTATACGAGAAGGGGGCGTATTTCTTTAAATTCTCCCCGCTTCCTCCTCTTGGTCGGCCAGCTACCGATCCAAACTTAGGGACGCAACTCGCAAGGGAATCATTTGCTTATCCGGCCCCTTTTCCCGTACGACCGTGCGCCCGCTTCGACCGACTCTGAATGAGGTCCTCTACCTTTATGGTGTTTCAGACTGAAGCAATGGCGTTCTCCTTAATTCTTGAGTGGTAGAAACATAACCACTACATCCCTGGTGACTAAGGCCCTCATTCAGAGCCGTACGCTCTGAGCAGAGCGCACGCTCTGAATGAGGGCCGGGCTCCATTTTCATGGAGCGTCCTCCTGGACGCTCGTATAGCTGTGGGTCACCACCCACAGGCTATACGAGCGTGCTTTTTGATGGCCGCGATGGTCGAGACCATCGCGACCATCGAAATTGCGAGCCGGAGCCTGCGGTTGAGGTTTTCAACCGCAAGCTCCGGAGTGATTTTGGCTCTATCAGAGCCAAAATCACTCCCACTGACATCACTAGTGATGTCAGTGGGCCGGCTTCTGACGGGAGGCGTTCCCGTGGGAACGCCCCCGTCAGGGAGGCACGCCCCCGGCACGCCCACCAAAGGGGGCGTGCTGTCAATCAACATTGACAGCACGCCCCCTTTGATCGGACACAACGAGCGAAGGACTTTCCTTCGCTCGTCGCGTCTGGCGCATGCGCACGACGGAGCTCCCTCCGTCGTGCGCATGCTCAGTGCATAACATCGACCCACTTGCGAGCGGACAGCCGCTCGCGAGTGGGTCTGAATCAGGCCCTAAATCCCTTAGTCAGGAGAGGGTTTAGATGGTGAGCTCAACCAAGATAAAAGTCAGAAACAGAAGAGTCTTCTGGACATTTTTGCAATACGGTATTTCTAGTTATTTTGGTTGTGTATCTCCATTTTTAAATAAGTCATTGTTCTTTAAAAAACAATTTTCAATATCCCCTAGATCAGGGGTGGGGAACCTATTTTATACCGGGGGCCATTTCAATATATATAACATTATTCGCGGGCCCGTTGCAGGCCACACTCCCTCTGTGTGATGTCACATGGGCGAGGGACCACAATCGCTGGTGATTGCAGTAATGCCCGGAGCATTCTGAGGATGCTCCAGGGAGCTGTAAGGGCAGCGGTGTGACTATCTGAAGTGTCCCAAGGAAGCTCCCGGTGGCACTGTTGCATAGATTGTGGCTGCAGGGTGCTATTCGAGGCACCCTGCTAGCCAGATGAGGCTAGCACAGAAAAGCTCAGAGGGCCAGACCAATTGACTCTGTGGGCCTTATACGGCCCTCGGGCCTGAGGTTCCCCATCCCTGCCCTAGATGTTCCTTCATGGTCTCCAGTCCTTGATGCACTTACGTCTGTTGCTGTTCAATCGACCGTTACAGATTTCATCAAACTTTTGCTCTGATGACTCTGTATGTGACCCTAGGAACTCAAGTGCTCTTGAGTGACTGTTTGCATATCAGCTTGGGTCGTAGATGACATCATCCTCATGAACTCAGGATTTGAGCAAATAACACCATCATTAGCTTTCTCTTCTAGATCTGAGTATGGTACAGAAGGCAAACATGCTGAGTGAACATCTTGAGTTGGTTTCAATGAAGAGGGATGAAGGGGTCTTACTAAGCCTTAGATGGAGACAATGTGAATGGAGATAAGTCCCAACCAATCAGCTCCTAACTGCCATGTCACAGGCTGTGTTTGAAAAATGACAGTTAGGAGGTTAATGGCTGGAACTTTTTTTCAGTCCACTTTATCTCCATCCAAGTCTTAGTAAATAGACCCCGAAGTGCCTGCCTGCACAGTCTTCTTCTCTGTGTGACATATGGTTCCGGCAGTAGGAAAGCAGTTGCTGCTGCTTAGTTCTTATCAGATTGTATTTCTGCCCCCAGACCCTAGATCAGTGGTTCTCAATCTCGGTCCTCAGTACCCCACACAGATCACGTCACCCAGCAGGCGCACAGGTGTGCTCAATACTCATTGACACATTTTACAAGATCCACAGGTGGAGATAATTATTTTACTTGCGATTCTGAGAGGAGACCTGGAAAACATGCACTGTTTGTGGTCCTGAGGACTGAGTTTGAGAACCTGTGCCCTAGATCATTTAGATGCTGCTCTTGGAGGATACTTATGCTGTTACTAATATTTAGTTTTATAAACCAATGAAGTGTAACTCCCTCTATTGGTGAATATGTGGGGGAGCTGCTGATCCTAATTAGGGGTAAGGGGAATAATACAAAGTCTGTGCAATAGTAGATTAGTTCAGGGGCGTCTTAAGAGAGCAGAGGGCCCGTGTGCATTCCCCGTCCAGGGACACCTCCTCTCTCCCAGCAGCAGTAGACTCTGGGCACTAGAGTGTGCCCAGAGTCTACTGCGCATGTGCAGATCGCCGTGTAATGGCGTGGCTGGCGATTTCCTCACTGTGCATGCGCAAACTGCTGGAAAAATGGCCGCGATGTCCATTTTCAGGCGTTTTGAGCAGTGCTGAGACACTCAACATGGGATCGCGGAGAGGTAAGTTTTAGGTAATATGGGTGCAGGGTTTGCGCTGCGGGCCCCACATGCACCCAGGAGCCCGTGTGCACCACACACCCTGCACCCATTATAGATCCGCCCCTAGATTAGTTGCAGAACAAGTGCTTTGAGAACAAGAAATATAATGTTCACAATGAGGAAAAGAATGCTGTCTGACCTTAGTGAAACAGGAGATCCACAGGGATGATGGTAGATATTGTGCAAATGATCAATGGTTCTCAAGTGACATTGAGTTTAATTGAGGCCACAGGGTGAATCAATAAGTGTAACTATGGTAAGGCTCAGCTAAGTAAAGTGTATTTTTTTCTAATGCCTATATATAATCAAATACATATTTATTTCAATATACTACCACATTAAAACCCTATTTGAAAAAAGAACATTATGAATGTGTAAACTTTATGTCAAACACTGTAGATGTCAATTTGACATCACAATTTTCCAACATCAGTGTGACAAGAATATAACACTACTCTGTGCTGTTTGGCAAACTACTCCCTTCATCATCTACCTCTCAGCACTTGTCTCCATTCCCCTCCTCACTTCATAACACAGCACATGTAGTCCTGTCTTTACACATTCACATGAGGGGACAAGATACCGCCTCGCATAACCATCATACTAAGGGGGAGATTTAGTAAAGCTTGGAGAGAGATACAATTAGAGATAAATATCACCAACTAAATTAGCTCATAACTGTCGTTTTTCAAACACAGCCTGTAAAGTGACAGTTAGGAGCTGATTGGTTGGTGCTATTTATCTCCAATTTTGTCTCTCTCCAAGCTTTATTAAATCTCCCCCTAAGTGCTGCCTGCAGTAGTCTGTGCTGATAACATTTTTATGATCTGATTAGATACATTATTCTGTTCTCTCTAACTTCAAAGCTGAAGCCATGCAACAAGCAGGAGATTAATATGGAACACAATTTGTGGGACTTTACAAAATAAAGTAAAATTATCTAAGATATAAAATAAATATTTCTGACAAAGCCAAAATTGCTATTCTTTCTTTTCCAGTACTCTGGCTTTGTGTGCTGTGAAACATGTTACTGCAATTACTTGTAAACTCTTACAGTAAATCACTTACATTACCTCTTAAACCTGATTGCTATTATAGGAATATGTGACCTTCCTCACATTTTTCTACCCTTCCCATTCTCTAGCCCTCCCTGATTTCCCTGAGATATAAATACTGCCCTATGATGTTTCTTTCTGCATGGATACTTTCTAACTACACCATATGACGAGTTTCTGCTTCATCACATAATTAATGCGGTTAATAAGTTCTATAAATACATCACATGTAACCACTTATATACATGTGCATTTTTATTATGATATTTTACAGCATTGTAGTTTTTTTTTACATTTGATAATTATTGCTGTTTATATCAACATTCTTATTTTCCTATATGCAGTATTGTAAGATTGTGAGCAGGGCCTTCGGAATCGGTATGAAATACCGCCTGACCCACGCCCGGCAGTTGGAATCCCGACAGCGGCATCCCGGCAGAGGAAATCCCGATCGTCCAAGTTAAGTATATACTAACCTAATTTTACCCCCTAACCCTAACCCTCCCTTAGGGGTGCCTAACCCTAACCTTCCCCCCCCAGTGCCTAACCCTAATCCCCCCTCTAAGTGAATAAACCTAACCCCCCCTTCCTCACCGCCTAAACCTAAGTCCCCCGGGGGGTGCCTACCCCTAAGTCCCCCCGGGAACCCTAAACCTAATCCTCCCCCCCCGTGGCTATCCGCGCCCAGCACCCGGCGTCCCTTCGATCGGGATGCCGGGCGTCGGGCTCCCGGCGTTGGTCTAATGATAGGCGTTGGGATTTCGACGCCTGCCATTAGACACTTGCCGGGATATGACAGTCGGGAAGCCGGCTGTCGGGATTAGGAACGCCAGCTTCCCGACTGCATACCGGGCCTTCTTACCTCTTTGGGCAAAATTTACTAAGCGGCGGGTTCTAAACCCCGGTGGTTTGGCTGCGGTTTTGCTATCCGCAGATTTACTAAGACCAAGACCACTGCAAAACCACCATCAAAACACATTTTAAAATAAAATAGTACAGGGCTGTCATTTAGAAATCACCGCCAAACCACCAACAAACCCCCGGGGTTTAGAACAGAATAGAACCCACTGTCAAACCACCAGGGTTTAGTACCCACCGCTTACTAAATTTTACCATTTTTCTGTCTGTTATTATTATTACCCAGTCTCATTTTATTACTGTTCCATTCCCAATTGTAAAGCACAATGTAAAATGCTGGTGCTATACAAATAAAGGTTAATGAATAAATAAAACTTATTTCATACAAGAGATATCTAAAGATAAATAAAGCGGAGAGAGAGATAAAGTACCAACCAATCAGCTTCTAAAGCGGGGTATACATTCAGGGCCACCATCAGGGGGGAACTGCCGGGACTTCTACCCCGGATGCACAGCTTGCACTAAGCCGGCACCCTTCCCATGGGCCGATTCCCCTCTTCAATCTATTGCAGCAATGGGGGGCGGAGCCAATGTGACAAGCCCCACCCCCCACAAATCGCAGGGTTGCGGAGGGGGCGGGGCCTAATGATGCAAGGTGCCCGCCCCATTAGTATCCTGCTGTTGCATCAGAGTAAGTAATAAGTACTGTATGTATGTGTTTTAGCATGTGTATGTAAGTGTCTGTATGTGTTAGTGTGTATGTATGTGTTAGAGTCCATACATGTGTGTGTATGTATTAGTGTGTATATATGTGTTAGTTTGTGTATACTGTATATGTGTTAGTGTGTCAAGGCACCCTAACAGTACAGGTATTCAAGATGTCCATACTTAAGCACAGGTGACTTAATTAGTACCTCGGTCAGTTTAATTATACTATCTATGCACAAGAATGGATATCCTTAAAACCTGAACTGCCTTGAGGACAGAGTTTGGGAACCCCTGCACTATACAATTACAGATGTGTCCTCAAACACTATTGCTGCAGTCGTGCCAAACAGCCCATCTCGGCACACCAAGCCATGTGCTATTCGGCTTGCGCCAAGCATCTTTTTAGCCCAAAAATGCGTCTTAGCCGCAAACAGTTTTGACAAACTGCTTCACTAGACTGCACTGATTATTTTTTTCTATGCCAAGTTCCATTGTGCTTTGTATACAGATACAGTTGTGGTACCCCTAAAGTATTTTTATTGTCCAATTCATGTACATACAAAAGGTTTACCATAGAAGTTTGCCAGTCATATAGAAAAATAAATAAGTATGTTGCTTTGCTTGTAAAATTCATGTATTTACACTGAAATTATTAGCTGGAGTTGCTGATTGAAATAATTATATGAACTTTACATAAAAAAATAGCCAGTGACACTTGTCCGACCCCCTCATGGAGGGAAGTATGGTGCAGCCCGCCCTGGCTGTATTGGAACACAACGGAGGCACGTGCCAGGGACAGGTCATTATGGCCACTACAGAGGGGAAACCTACTCCCTCTGGTCTATGATAAGGGGCTCAATAGGGAGACAGGCGCGTGTGGTCAGCGGGAAGGAGCCCCGCACGCGACCGCCAGGCTATAAGAGGCACCCGCGGAGGCTGCTGGAAGTGCTGTGTGGGACTCTGAGGTAAGCGGACAGCGGAGAGTGTCCTGCGCTTACCGGAGCTGAACCGGGGAGAGCCTGGAGTGAGAGGACTTACCTGTATGCTGGGAACACAGCCTGTTGCAGCTACCATCATTGTGTGGTGAGCCCTGGTATCGGAGCGGAGAGGAAGCCATCCTGAGCCCGGCAGGAAACAGCATCATCACCGGGACCTCCCCTGATCCTGCCCCTTGGACTGTGAGTGGCAGCCGGAGGGGAGTGACGGAGCAGAGAGCGCTGTCCTGGGTGCTGGAAGACAGAAATCGCGGAGCAGGTCTGTCAGCTGCAAATTGCAGTATCTATACCACAAACACAATTACAAGACTTTACAGCCCCAGCACAGCCTTACAGTGTTAGAAACACTAGTGCAGCCAGTATTTGCCCTGTTATTAGATATGACTGCAAATATCTTCAGTGATTCCTGTTTAGTCCAACTCCAGTAAGCATAAGTATAATAGACTGAGCAGTTGTTTAACACCTCTCTCAGAAAAGGAATAGAGAGCAGGTAGCAACAAATTTCCCAAGTGGCATAGAGCTAGACTGAAAAAGTGAAATCTTTACAGCCATCTCAGTGACTATAAACTTTGATAAATTGCATTAAAGTCAGCCTAGCCGTGTCAATCCAGTTAACTCGTCTGGGATTAACCATTCATCCGCAAAGTTAGAGACTACCTAACAAACTTTTGCAGGAGCTGCACAGGCATCAGTTCAGCAACATTTATAGTTGAGATACTACTTAATACACAACAGGAGACAGGAGACAGGAACTATAACGTGAAGGGAAGGAGAATCCCCATTGTTTACATCATTACTAAGTCTAAGCATTAGTGAGAGTAATTAAAACCCGGGCACCGTTACTGTGTTGCGCAAACTCCAACAACTACTTGCATGCAATAGTTTAAAAATAATTAACTGTGCACAGTTAGGGTGAATGGACTCTGGAACTACTTGTGTAGCTAATGGGTTGCAGGGATTGATGTGTGATGAAAATGAGTTAACTCTCCCCCCCTTCACAGAAAATACGAAGGAGATCCAGTGTTCCAGATAAATAAATTACCCCGGGACCTACGTGTACTTTTACTGACTGAATTTTCAATGTGATGTTTGTATAGTTGTATTGTACTGTTAATTAATTACCTACTGTTGTATAATGGTATTTGACTCCTTAGGGAGAGTATACTGAAATAAATTTATTTCTGTCACTCGAATACAAGCCAGTATATTGGTCTTCCTATATTTCGTTGAAGTTAAACTGGAACCCAGTGGCTTGCCGAATAGGGAAAAATTACTCTGCATCACAGTAAGCTGGGAGTGAACATTACACAGTCACACACAGATATACAAATGCATACCTCCCAACATGACCCTCTCCAGGAGGGACACGATGCTCTGGTCCTGGACTTCCCTGGTAAGAGGTGGGGCTGCAGCACAGTTCATAATTCAAATAGGGGAGTCACACCAACTGTCATTTCACACGCTGCCAAACATCACTGGCTGGGACTCACTGGCAGTTGGTGCGACTCCCCTATTTGGATTTTGAACTGTACTGCAGCCCCACCTCTGGAGCCACCACCAATCATAAATTACCAGGGAAGTCCAGGACCAGAGCATCGTATCCCTCCTGGAGAGGGTCATGTTGGGAGGTATGGGTATGTACCCAGCATTGCTGTCATTTTACAGGCTGCGCTAGAAAAATTAGTTAGAAACTAACTGGTTGGTACTTTGCTCTCTCATTTATATCTCTCCAAGTTTTGATAAATCTTCCCCAGTATCTGATAGTTTTACAGTAGCAGAAGCTCGCTCTTCAAGCAACACAGAACTATAATGTGTTGGCGATATCAAACTGCTGAAGAAGAATTTGGTGTTAAATGTATGGAACAAAGGAGCTCATTCAGACCCGCCCGCTAAGATGCAAACTGTTGCTGCTGTCGATGGTATACATTGTGCACATGTGTGCGCGTGCACATACTTTAACGAAAAGTCACAGTGCATTCGCTCGCTGCGCATAGACAGCCCAGAAGAGTGAGTGAGGGGAAGCCATTTGTAGGTGGTAACGGGCCGGCCATTAAAAACAGGGGAGTGGAGGTGCAAACGCAGGCGTGCCTGAGCATCTCAACGGCGTTTTAGAGGTGTGCATAATGGACATGATGTGGGCTTTTTAAGACAGGCTGGTGGGTATCTGCATACACTATGTCACCGCTCTCTAAGAAATACTGGACGTGCTAATGCATTGCTGTGCGACTACACTGCCTATGCAATTTGCATACACATCATGTGAGCGATCGCATCTAGCGAACGGCTCTGAATCAGCTCCAAAGTCCATACATCCAGCTTGTTATTTTAATTTTGGATAAGGTTTTAATTTTATAGCATATTGTAATATAATTTCCTTGTAATTAATAGGCATTAGAAATAAAAGCAAAAATGCAGAAAAATACACCTTGAATTCTTGTCAGCGTCAGCACCAGGTAGAAGAGCACCTTGCAAGCCAAATTTAGGTTCCGTAGGGCTGGACCCTAGGAGCATGCTCTGAAACGGGTTGGGTATAGCATCCCGATGGTCAGAATCCCAACAGTCAGAATGCCGGCAGCGGGATCCAGACGGTGAAAATGCGGCAAATTCGGTAAGAATTTTAATGCTAGCCCTAACCCTCTCCCCCTGCAACCTAACCCTAACAGTCCCACCCTGCAGCCTAACCCTAACCCTCTCCTCCCGCAGCCTAACACTAATCCTCATATTTACCTGGGATCCTGCCGCTGATTTTGTGCCAACTACATCCCCCTAAAACCATGACTCAGAATTGCTTAATCAGTGCTCAATAAGCACTTTAATATATTTGCAGTAAGTGATGCATTCATCCAAAGATCTCCAGACTATTGAGCCCCCGAGAGATGGCTGCTATTAGTGGAGGTGAGTCTCTCACAAACCGCATATATACAGTCAGGTCCATAAATATTGGGACATTGACAGAATTTGCATATTTTGGCCTCTATTCACCACCACAATGGCTTTGAAATGAAACAAACAAGATGTGATTTAACTGCAGACTTTCAGATTTAATTTGAGGGTAATTACATCCAAATCAGGTGAACGGTGTAGGAATTACAATGGTTTCTATATGTGCCTCCCACTTTTTAAGGGGCCAAAAGTAATGGGACAAACTAAACAATCCTAAATCTAACTTTCACTTTTTAATATTTTGTTGCAAATCCTTTGCAGGCAATTACAGCCTGAAGTCTGGAACGCATAGACATCACCAGACGCTGGGTTTCATCCATGGTGATGCTCTGCCAGGCCTCTACTGCAAATGTCTTCAGTTCCTGCTTGTTCTTGGGGCATTTTCCCTTCAGTTTTGTCTTCATCAAGTCAAATGCATGCTCAATCGGATTCAGGTCAGGGGATTGACTTGGCCATTGCATAACATTCCACTTTTTAGCCTTAAAAAACTCTTTGGTTGCTTTTGCCTATGCTTTGGGTCATTGTCCATCTGCACTGTGAAGCGCTGTCCAATGAGTTCTGAAGCATTTGACTGAATATGAGCATATAATATTGCCCGAAACACTTCAGAATTCATTCTGCTGCTTTTGTCAGCAGTCACATCATCAATAAATACAAGGGAACCAGTTCCATTGGCAGCCATACATGCCCACGCCATGACACTACCACCACCATGCTTCACTGATGAGGTGGTATGTTTTGGATCATGAGCAGTTCCTTTCCTTCTCTTCTCTTCCCATCACTCTGGTACAATTTGATCTTTGTCTCATCTGTCCACAGGATGTTGTTCCCGAACTGTAATGGCTTTTTTAGATGTTGTTTGGCAAACTCTAATCTGGTCTTCCTGTTTTTGTGGCTCACCAATGGTTTGCATCTTGTGGTGAACCCTCTATATTCACTCTTGTGAAGTCTTCTCTTGATTGTTGACTTTGACACATATACATCTACCTCCTGGAGAATGTTCTTCATTTGGCCAACTGTTGTGAAGGGGTTTTTCTTCACCAGGGAAATAATTCTTTTGTCATCCACCCCAGTTGTTTTCCGTGGTCTTCCGGGTCTTTTGGTATTGCTGAGCTCTCCGGTGCGTTCTTTCTTTTTAAGAATGTTCCAAACAGTTGATTTGGCCACACCTAATGTTTTTGCTATCTCTCTGATGGGTTTTATTTGATTTTTCAGCCTAATGATGGCTTGCTTCACTGATAGTGACAGCTCTTTGGATCTCATATTGAGAGTTGACAGCAACTGATTCCAAATGCAAGTGTCACACCTAGAATCAAGACCTTTTACCTGCTTAATTGATAATGAAATAACGAGGGAATAGCCCACACCTGTCCATGAAATAGCTTTTGAGTTGATAGTCCCATTACTTTTGGCCCCTTAAAAAGTGGGAGGCACATATTGAAACTGTTGTAATTCCTACACCGTTCCCCCGATTTGTATGTAATTACCCTCAAATTAAATCTGAAAGTCTGCAGTTAAAGCACATCTTGTTTGTTTCATTTCAAAACCATTGTGGTGGTGAATAGAGGCCAAAATATGAAAATTCTGTCAATGTCCCAATATTTATGGACCTGACTGTGTGCATATATATATATATATATATATATATATATACATGTAATTGTTGAGACGTGTTTCTAAAGTGTTTGAGAGCAGAGCATTGTGTCCAAGGTGAAATGTTGGAAGCTCAGAAAAGGAGCTTGGGAGGACTCCAGTGTTTTCTGTTGTTCTGTTACCAAACAGGAACAAACGTTATAGCTGGCACCACACAAATTACTTTCAAAATAATTACATTGCTGTTAGAAAGAATTGAATTGAGTGCCTATAACTTTCCAGCAGATGGTGCTCATGTGTTTTAAATGTTATCTGAAAAAGCCCATTAAACATAGAAATCTACAATATATAAACACTGCTATTGAATATAGCTTAATCTTAATGCAAAAATAAAACAAAATCATACAGGTATTTAATCACAAACCTAATTTCTGATAAAATATAGAAAACAAAACAGTTCATGTAGTTCAGTGATTCCCAACCACGGTCCTCAAGGCACGCTAACAGTCCTGGTTTTAGTGATATCCATGATCGTGCACAGATGGTTAAATCAAAATAACTGAGGTACTAATTAAGTCACTTGTGCTCAAGTATGGCTATCCCTAAAACCTAGACTGTTAGTGTGCCTTGAGGACCGTGGTTGGGAACCCTTGATGTAGTTATTTTTGTTTGTGAAATTACAGACCTGTCTGCATTGCACATTTAATCAGAGAGCAGTGCAGGATTAAGGCCCTGTTCATATACAAGTATATCATACATGCCTACTTTTGAAAAAGCATTTCAGGAAGATTATGAAAGCGACACCTATGAGCTCGGCGGTAAAGTGGATGTGTACTGATAGATCTGAGCCGTGCCATAAAATTGATTTATATCCAAATGTAAATGAGTCCCAAAGCAGTTAGTAAGATCTATTTGATGATACTATTCAGAAAATGCATGTAGCCATAGGGATCATTGGACCTCATTCAGAGCCGGACGCTATTTGCGCTCGCTCGTTCAGAAAATAGGGGTGGCTATTCAAATGAACTGTTCGCTCTTTGCGGTCTGTTCATGCCTCTAGGTCTGACCGAGCGAACAAAACATGCGGTGGTTTTTTGGAAAAATATGCCCCCTGGCCGCTCGCATCCTACGTCATGTCCGCTATTTATTTGATTAATCGAGTACATCGACCAGCGTATGAACTGCTCGCTATTCTTGTGGTTGGTTTTTCCTACCGCAATCTTGCGAGCAGTTCTGACTATAAAATAACCCAGCTCTAATGACCGCTAGGGTGATGGTCGCGACCATCGCGACCATCGGGGCTTACGACGAGACCCTAGGGTAGGGTCTCACTTGTCGTAAGCCCCGGAGAGCTTCTGGCTCTGTCAGAGCCGGAAGCTCTCCACTGACATCACTAGTGATGTCAGTGGGGCCTCCCCCAAACGGCAGGCGTTCCCATGGGAATGCCTCCGTTTGGGCTGCCACCCCCCCCGGCCCGCCTTCCAAACGGGGCGAACTGTAAATCAACATCGACAGCTCGCCCCCTTTGGAAAGAGACCCGCTGCGACCGGCGCTGTCGGTCGTAGCGGGTCTCACGCATGCGCACAAAGGAGCCGGCTCCCTCGTGCGCATGCGCACTGGACTAACATCGAGGCGGCGCCGCCTCTGAATGAAGCCCTCAGTCTCAGTGTAGTGTAATCAGTTGAGGATCCAATTATTTTACGCTGACTGTTATTCTTGAGTGAAGCCATATTTTTTATACTGCAATCTGTAATGTATACATGAAGACAATGTGATTAAGGTATTAAATAGCAAAATATTGAGTGTGGTATATACAGTATACACACCGAGGGGTATATTTACTAAAGTGCAGGTTTTTAATAGTGGAGATGTTGCCCCTAGCAACCAATCAGATTCTACTAAACACTTATCTAGTACCTTATAGAAAATAATAGCTATAATCTGATTGGTTGCTATGAGCAACATATCCACTTCTTAAAACCTGAACTTTAGTAAATGTATCTCAGAGAGAGATACATACAAACACCATATATACATACACAGAACTTGGGAATTAATTTATATTTAAAATTACTACTCCACCATACCACCTAATAATGTTAAATCACCCACCCCCTTCCTGTTCTTGCATTCTGTCAGCAGACTCCAGGAGACTTGCCCACGGTTCTGGGCATTCCGGAGAGTCACCGAAGATTCAGGAGCCTCCTGGACATTTCTGAAGAGTAGGGAAGTATGGCTGAAATTCTTGCTTAATGGAAGTGTCACTCTCTTACCCATACCTCCCAGTGGCCTCACAGGAAATGTAGTTTCCGAGTCTCCGAGAGCTGCTGGGCATGACCCCAATTCTTCTCACCAGTGAGTAGATGCTACATGTATGTGCATGGCATCAGGGCCAGTTATACCGCTAGGCAAACTAGGCGCCTGCGTAGGGCCTGGCGGGTCCCATGACGCCGACAGAGGGGCCCCCTTAAATCCGGCCCTGACCATCGGCAGGCTCAGAGGTAGACATATCAGCTGTGTAGGTGGTGCATTGCCCTGGCACCCGCGGCAATGAAGGGGCCCACAGTGGCATTGACAGCAGTGCTAATAATGAGTCACACTGACTCATTACAGTACACTGTGGCTGGCTATAATAAAGGAGTAGGTGGTCTGGCCCATCACCACTCCTCCCCTATCGTCTCCTCCCCTCCTCTTACCTTTTCCTCTCTGAGACTGTTGTTACCCAGGGGTCCGACATCATAATCTAGTGACTGACCCCGGCATGAAAGCCAGAGGAGAGGAACGTTAGGTCTAAAGTCAGTCATGCGGGTCCGGATCTCCTCCGTCTCTCTTTGGGCTCCTGCTGTGTTGGCCAGGGGAAAATACTCATCTCCTGAAGCTTCTCTACACAAGGACTGAGTGATAGGTCAGTTCTTCAATCACAGTTAACTCCTGATTTTTTTTTCTCTCTCTCCCTTTCCCTTGTCTTTCCTCAGCAATTTATTCCCTCCTTCAGAAACCTACTATAACACACCCTTCGCCTCTAACTTTTGCCTGTCACTCACTGCTTCTCCTTGTCACCCACTGCCCCTCACCCTCTGCCTTTCCTTGTCAATCTCTCCCTTTCACCAATTCTCCGTCATCCTCTGCCTCTCCCTTTCACCCACTCTCCATCACCCTCTACCTTTCCCTGTTACCCTCTCCCTATCACTCTCTGCTTGTCACCCTTTCCCGTCACCCTCTGGCTCTCCGTTACCCCTTCCCCATCTGCCTCTCTCTCTCCCCATCACCTTCTGCCTCTCCCTGTCACTCTCTGCCTCTCCCCATCACCCTCTGTCTCTTCCTGTCACTCTCTGCCTCTCCCTGTCACTCTCTGCCTCTCCCTGTCACCCTCTGCCTCCCCCTGTCACCCACCGCCATGGGGCATATTGTGAAATATATATATATTATCCTTCATTTATATGGACCCACGAGGTTGCCGCAGAGCCTAACAAAGTACATAAATTGTTTGAGGGAGGTTGGGCCTCAAACCGGTATCCAGATTTAGCCCATGAGGTCTAAATCCAGCTCTGCATGGCATCTATATACCTCTAGCTCTGCTAAGCAAAGTAGTGAGTTAGAGGGGGCCTACTAACCTCTCGTCTACCACCACGGGACACTGCAGCTCTGTCTCATGAGTAGGACAGTGGGACAGTGCCCAAAAACTGGGACTGACCCGCCAAAATCAGGATGGTTGGGAAGTATGCCACCCTCATCAATCTACACAGTTGCAATGAAAACAATGGCCCTCATTCAGAGCCGTACGCTCTGAGCAGAGCGCACGCTCTGAATGAGGGCCGGGCTCCATTTTCATGGAGCGTCCTCCTGGACGCTCGTATAGCTGTGGGTCACCACCCACAGGCTATACGAGCGTGCTTTGTGATGGCCGCGATGGTCTCGACCATCGCGACCATCGAAATTGCGAGCCGGAGCCTGCGGTTGAGGTCTTCAACCGCAAGCTCCGGAGTGATTTTGGCTCTATCAGAGCCAAAATCACTCCCACTGACATCACTAGTGATGTCAGTGGGCCGGCTTCTGACGGGAGGCGTTCCCGTGGGAACGCCCCCGTCAGGGAGGCACGCCCCCGGCACGCCCACCAAAGGGGGCGTGCTGTCAATCAACATTGACAGCACGCCCCCTTTGATCGGACACAACGAGCGAAGGACTTTCCTTCGCTCGTCGCGTCTGGCGCATGCGCACGACGGAGCTCCCTCCGTCGTGCGCATGCTCAGTGCATAACATCGACCCACTTGCGAGCGGACAGCCGCTCGCGAGTGGGTCTGAATCAGGCCCAATGTTCTCACACACCTCTGAGTATTGGCTTCAACTTGTTCCATTCTGGACTACACCTCAGATTCTAACAGGCTTATGTTAAACTCCCTATCAGAGCAAGTACTCACACTAACCCCACTCAGCTCACATGCGGGACAGGCTTGCACCATTCCATCCTTGTTCACTGAAGGGCTCCTGCAGAGATGTATGCTACTTATGTTTGTGGTGTCCATAAAAATGGCGCAATTTGTGTAATATGAAGAGATGCGGATATCTTAAGATTTTTGCGACATTGCGCATCAGGTTAAATTGATTATCTTTTGTAAATTGCGCAAATAGCCTTAAGGCAGGGTTGCCTACCCTCCCGATTTGGGCGGGAGCCTCCCGATAATCGGGTGCAGCTCCCGCCCCCCCGGAAAGGCAGGCAAGCCTCTCGGCAGCCGCCGATCCCCCCGACATCCCCCGCAATTTACTCCTAACCCCCGCTGCGAGCGCAGCCAGTGACGCGATTAGCGTCATTTTGGCCCCGC
The DNA here is from genome assembly GCA_031769625.1 of Taudactylus pleione. Lineage (NCBI taxonomy): Eukaryota > Metazoa > Chordata > Amphibia > Anura > Myobatrachidae > Taudactylus > Taudactylus pleione. Next base: position 8,947,265 of record JAUIMM010000350.1, on the reverse strand, counting down.
CCCCTGCCTCACCATGCCTGTATTACCGGCATTGTGTAGCAGGGGCGGGGCCAAAATGACACGATCGCGTGACCCCGCACCCATCCGGACACGCCCCCTTTTTCGGCCACGCCCCCGCTGCCCTGCCGATCTGGCTGCTCCCTCCCGGAAGGAGCAGCCAGAAAGTCGACAACTATGCCTTAAGGGCCACATGGGCCTGGAGCTGAAATGTTCTAGGGCCTATACTGAGAAGGGGGGGAGCTGTGACCGGTGCTGTGTGGGTGTTGCTAGTGCAATATGGCGTGTACATCCCCTACACTATCAGCCCCAATGTCTCCATAAATACATACAAATAGAAACATTGTGAGTAACTTAGAAATACAGTTTTAATACTTTTCATTTATGGCCAAATAAGCAGCTGGTGATCATCATGCTGCTATGAAGATGGACCTGTTTTTACGTGAAGTCTTGGAGATGTAACTCCATCCGCCCCATTGATAAGCTGACTCTGATTAGCCTAAAATACTGACCACAGACTATGGAATATACCTCACTACATAAATTTAAGTGATACTCCACTTAGTAATCATCGCATTGGTGATCTGTAAGGAGCAAGTTGTCATTTGTTGACACTAGGGGTGTGCACCGGCCACTTTTCGTGTTTTGTGTTTTGGTTTTGGATCTGGATCTTTCTTCGTGTTTTGGATCTGGATTGGTTTTGCCAAAACCACCCTTCCGTGTTTTGGGTTCTGGGTTTTGTGATTTGGATCTGTATTTTTTTTTTTAAAAAGTATAAAAACAGCTAAAATCACCGAATTTGTGGGTTTTTCTGCTCCTATGCTATTATTAACCTCAATAACCTTAATTTCCACTCATTTCCAGTCTATTCTGAACACCTCACAATAGTGTTTTTATGTCCAAAAGGTTGCACCGAGGTAGCTGGATGACTATGCTAAGCGATATGAGTGGGCGGCACAAACACATGGCCCATCTAGGAGTGGCACTGCAGTGGCAGACAGGATGGCAGTTTGAAAAACTAGGCCCCAAACTGTACATAATGCAAATGCAAAGAAAAAAAAGAGGTGCAAGATGGAATTGTCCTTGGGCCCTCCCACCCACCCTTATGTTGTATAAACAGGACATGCACACTTTAACAAAGCAATCATTTCAGCGCCAGGGTCTGCCACACAACTGTGGCTGAAATGATTGGTTCGTTTGGCCCCCATAAAACAAGCTGGCAATTAATCTGTCCCTGCACAAACTGGCTCTACGGAGGCAAGATGTCGTCTTCATCCTCCTCATCCACCGATTCGTCACCCTCTTCAGTGTTGTGTACATCCTCATCCTCACAGAGTATTAACTCGTCCCCGCTGGAATCCAAAACCACAAGTCTCTATGTACGTTCTAGAGGCTGGTCTCCCTGGAAGAGTTGATAATTCATTTTTATGAACATCATCTTCTCCACATTTTGTGGAAGCAACCTCCTACGCTTTTCGCTGACAAGGTTCCCGGCTGCAGTAAACACTCTTTCGGAGTACACACTGGAGGAGGGGCAACTCAGGTAAAATAGAGCCAGTTTGTACAGGGGCCTCCAAATTGCCTCTTTTTCCTGCCAGTATAGGTACGGACTGTCTGACATGCCTACTTGGATGCTGTCACCGATGTAATCCTCCACCATTCTGTCAATGGTGACAGTATCATATGCAGTGACAGTAGATATGTCAGAAATTGTTGCCAGGTCCTTCAGTCCGGACCATATGTCCAAACTTGGTCCTGCCTGCCCTGCATCACCGCCAGCAGGTTGCTTAGGATGCCTAAGTTTTTTCCTGGCAGCCCCAGTTGCAGGAGAAAATGAAGAAGGAGCTGTTGACGTGTCACGTTCCGCTTCAGCTGACAGTGTGTTTGTGGAAGGCTGTGCTGGGATCACGTGTTTGATCCCAGCATCAGCAGAGGTGCAGGGGCAGGCAGAGGGGATGTGTCCTCTGCGGGACACATCCGTTGCCGGCGCTGGGACAGTAATGTCCCTAGCGTCAGTGCAGACACCGCGGGCACCTGGTGAAGGGACCGCCTGGTCCCTTTCACCAGTGCCGGCGGTACTCTGGCGCCGGGAGAAGCTTGGCTCCGGGCGCAAGCTCAGCGGAGCTTGGCGCCCGGCAGCCAAGAAGCGGCGGGTAGCCGGCGCTGGGACAGAGTACCTGCTCCCAGCGCCGGTCAGGCGTTGGGCGCGGTGTACTGTGCGGCGGGCGTTTGGCTCTGGCCGCGAGCCAAACCTGGCTCACGGGCCAGCAGCCAATCAGAGGCGGACGCGACGAGCCAATCGCGGCTCGCCGCGTCATAGCCCCGCCCACTCGCGCCGTCTTGTATTAGACGGCACCGATCGGGAAAAGTCAGTTTGGCGGCGGAGAGGGAGGAGAGAAGACCTCCTGAAGAGCAGCAGTTCGGCGCGTCAACAGGGGCGGCGGCCGCGGAAGAGGCCAGAAGACGCCGCTGTCAAGAGAGAAGACAGGCGGCGCCGGCTGGAAGAAGAGAAGAAGAGGCGGCGCCGCTGGCCAGGATAGGCCAGCGGCCGAAGAATGCGGCTGAGGACCGGAGAGGACTGTGGGGGAGGAAAGTAAAAGAGCGTCACGAAGTTCCCCCCCGCAGCCTCTTCCAACGTAGCAGGTAGGCCCTCCGTGAGGCCCACCATATACCCCCCTCCCTAGACCGCCAGGATTGTCAGGCGCTAGGCCCCTGGAGCATTGTCGGGCACTAGGCCCGTGGGCAATTAGTCGGGCACAAGGCCCGGGGGACAGTAGCGGGCATTAGGCCCCATAAAAGGATTGGCCCGTAATAAGGTGTGAGTGGCCTGGGTACTAGGCCCAGGCCACTAAATGATCGAGTAGGCAGGCACCAGGCCCGTGGCCATAAATCAGGCGTAGGCCTGTACCCATACAGGAGGGCATTAGGCCCTATATCTGAGCCCCAATAAAAGTGGTCTGGACATTAGGCCCAGGCCACTACCAGAGCCCACCATTAAGCAGGCCACTAGGCCTGAGCTGCAAAATAGAGCGGGACTCTGGGCAGTAGGCCCAAGTCCCTTGAGTACCCTGCAGTAGGCAGGCATAAGCCCTGAGCCGCTGGTAAGACCCTGGGCGTTAGGTCCAGGGCCCTGAGCCCATTAGGTAGCCCCCGCATAGATGATTAGAGGTGTGAGCAGTGGTGGAGAGCTGTACGGCTTCCACCCATGAGGTAGTGGTTTCCCCAGTCACCAAGAAGAGGAGCTGGCCAGCTCTGGATAGGTAGCAGACATTTAAAGGGACAGCACTGTGTTTTGCTCTTGTGTATTTAGTCTGTGTTTGGTGTTCCGTGCAGGGCAAAAGTTTAGTTGTTGTTATATCTGTCGCACTACACACACTGTAGGTTGAGGGTGATGCCGTTTTAGTATGTGTAGTTGCTTGACATAGGTTTAGGCCCTGCACGGCTGTGTGGTGTATCTCCTTACAGGGACCTGTAGGCGAGTGAGCGGACGAAGAACAAGAGTGGACACGGTGAGGAATATCTGTGTGTACTGTCTCTCCCTGTTTGTTTGTCACTATCTATCTCTCCTTCATTCTGGGCGGACGGTGAACCTTGCAACCCGGTGCAAGGACGGATCTTCACCTGGTGCGTGAGTACCGATAGGTGAAAATTCGGGATCTGAGGCCAAAAGTGCCAATGATGATCTTCACTTAAAACCTGAATTTATCCCCCGGTTCGGTAGGGCGCGTCGGTCGACGTGAGGAAGGACGGTACTTACCTCGTCTCCTTCCCCCCCCCTAGGTCATCGTGTCCGTGCTCTATTTGGAGGTTCCAGGACCGTCTGCTCAACACACGGCCTGAAGGTGAGAGGGTGCGACGCAAGGTAAGTAACAGACGTACACCTGCACGGCAGCAGGCTTTGCACCACACGCACCTCTCACATTTTGGCGTAGTCGGCAGGATCACGGACACGATGTGGACCACTGGCAAGAGGACCCCCCTACTTACAGCTCCGGAGTGGAACCATCCCCGGGCGTATGAGGACAAGAGTGACTGGATTACGGTGTCGGGAGAAGACATCATGAAGATGGTGCAGCGGTCGGTACAGCGCGGCAAGGAAGAGCGCCGGGAGAAGGGGCGCAAGAAATCCGCTGTGATCCCCTGCAAGACGTGTCAGCGGCTGGGACATGATGCCAGCGAATGTCCCTGGAGAGAGTTTAGGGCGACAGAAGAGGAAGAAATGTCCCCGTTGGAGATCACACAGCTGGCCCAGCAAGCGGTCCAGAGATGTGGTCAGAAGAACTCTGTGAAGAAGAGACTCTGGTGTATGCTCTGCGGAACCTACGGGCATGAGCATAATAGCTGTCCACGTGATGAAGAGTGGCACCAGGAGGACGAAGAATTCCGGTGTGAAGGATGTGGAGATCCAGAGCATGAGCTTCGAGATTGTCCGTGGGACGAAAACCGGATGATCTTGGATGGCAGAGCCCAGAAGTGGATAGAAGAAGCCAGGGAAGTGGAGCAGAAGAGCCTGCTGGAAGTACGTTCGCAGGTGCCCATTGTTCCTGAGCAGGAGCCGAAGGGTAGAGACCCCTTTGTGATGAAGATGGCAACAGCACCCCCATGCTGGAAGTGTCGGCGGCAGGGACACTTGTCCCTGGGAAGATGCAGTGGCACTGTTATGCCCCGAAGAGGTCCCAGTGAAGAAGAATCCTTGCCCGCAGAGGACGGATGTGGATGACTGGGAGGTGAAGATGCCGCGATATAAGGAAGAGCGTGAAGACCCAGTGGCAAAGAAGTCTAGGATCTCCCCATGCTGGAAGAGTCCGAGACCTGGATACCCGGAGATGTCAGCGGAAGTGATGGAGTACGCTGAAGAAGGAAAGTGTCGCTTGCCGCAGGAGTCTGTGGAGAAGAGTCCAGACTCATGGAAAATGTCGGCGGAGACCCGGGCGGAAGAGGATGCCCCGGAGGAATCGACTATTGGGTGGTGGTTAGTGCCACACCCTGAATTCAGTGAAGATGCCCCAGACAAGTTGGAAGAAGAGTGGGTGGCTGCGGCACCCTTAGAAGAAAATTCCCCATGGTGGCCCATCGTGAGTGGCACTTCCGAGTTGCCACTCCCACAGAGGATCCGCAGAGTGAAGTCAGGAGGTACGAAGATGGAGAGCCCGGAGCCAGTGGAGAAGGAATGTGGGGTCATAGTCGGTCCCGGCTGGGCCCTTGAACAGATCCTCGCTGGAGGGACCATAGAATACCCTGACCTTCACCTTTACATATGGTACATATGGCAAGACAGTTGTTGTCCGGATTTGGATAGAAATATTGCCAGACCAAAGAGGTGGAATGTTTGGTCTTCTGCCCAGGCATGACCGTGATGGGCTTTTTCATCCCACAGACATCAACTGTCTCCCCCGAAGCCAGATTTAAACAAACCACGTCACCATCAGAATCCTCCTCGCCAACTTCCTCCTCAGCGCCAGCTACACCAGTATCCTCATCCTGTTGTACTTCAACAGTGACATCTTCAATTTGCATATCAGCAAGTGGACTGTGGGTGCTCCTTTCAGCACTTGCAGGGGGCATGCAAATGGTGGAAAGAGCCACCTCTTCTCATCCAGTGCTGGGAAGGTCAGGCATCGCAACGACCACCACACTTGGACTCTCCTTGGGGATCTGTGATATCTTCTTAGAACGCACAGTTCTTCGCTGTGCTTTTGCCAGCTTAACTGGTTTGATTTTTTTAGTGGGAGGAGGGCTTCCATCGTCATGTGAAGCTGAACCACTGGTCATGAACATAGGGAAAGACCTTAGCCATTCCTTGCCGTAAATGGCATATTGGCAAGTTTACGTTTCTCTTCAGATGATTTAAATGTTTTTTTCAAGGTCATTTTCCTGAACTTTGTCATTTGGGATTGTATGTGCCCTCTACTATGACATTGGGCATCGGCCTTGGCAGACGACGTTGATGGCATGTTATCGTCTATGTCATGACTAGTGGCAGCAGCTTCAGCACTAGGAGGAAGTGGTTCTTGATCTTTCTCTATTTTATTTTTATCGGAGAAAGTTTGGTCCTCCATTTATGTTATATTGATATATACGTGCGGCTAAGGTGCACACAAACACAGAAAATAATTTTTTATTTTTGTTGGAGACTAGTGCACTTTGTGGGTTACACCACCCTTTAAGAAATGAGCCAGCTGGCCCTTTACTTATGGGACACAGGCGCACGCTTGCCGCTGCTCCTTTGTTGATGCACGTGCAGCTACAGCCCACACAATTCACAAACACAGAAAATATTTTTTTATTTTGTTTGGAGTGCCCTTTGGGGGTTACAGCACCCTTTAGCGGTCAATCCAGCCAGCCCTTTATTTATGGGACACAGGCGCACGCTTGGCACTACTTTGTTGATGCACGTGCGGCTACTGCGCACACGGGCCCTCATTCAGACCCGTACGCAAGTGGCCGTTCGTACGTTGGGCGAACGTAAAAAAATATTTAAATTCAGGCACACGCTCGTATTTTCGTTCACATCAAAACATCCTTCCCAAACTCAGGCGACCCCTCCTCTAACTAACGAGCGTGCCAAATAGCGAGCGTACATCCCCGAAGTGGTTTGAAGGGAACGCACGCACTAGTACTACCCGGAAGTTGGACTGTCACATTTCGATTAACTGCTCGTTTATTCTGCCTCCCTCCCTCAATCGTAACATGCCAATCAATATATCAATTAGCTTAATTGTTTTTTTGTTTTTTTTACACAATGTTTGTGTTTATCCGCAGAATACGTACGGCTTAAACATTCGCTTTTAATTGTCAAAATACATGTTAGCCCCTATTAAATAATTGGTCTATTTGTTTTTAGACCCGCATATTTCCTGGAGTTCATTTCTTTATGTAAATTTGCTTACGCATGTCACTGCATTAAGCCTATCATAAGTCTCCACAGATTTCTGGCCCTGTCGAACACATGACTCATACACTAACCAATAGAATTGCTCCTGTTAATTTCCTAAATACATTAGCCAATCATAAAATTTGGGAGCACTTTATCAAAAATGATTTTTATGAAAAACTCCATTGCCATCATGAGAGCCTCCGCATTCACCAGGCGCGAGCTGCTGGTGCTTACGGAGGTGATGGATAGGCGGATTACCAGCCAGCCTCCACCCATCACCAACCGCGAGAAGCGATCCGCATATGCGGAGGTTCGGGCCCGCCTGCGCTCCTTCGGCTCACGCCGCCATATCGGGCAGCTGGAGCGCAGGTGGTCGGACCTGCAACGGCGGACGCCCCGCTTGCTGGCATGCTTTCGCATGCAGATCGCTCAAAGTAAGTTTAATGGATTGTGGATTTCATGTTTGTCTTTGTGGCCCTAACTGCATGGCCATGTTTTCCCTGTCTTTCATATTTATTCATTCTCCTCATATCTGCATGGCCATGTTTTCCCTGTCTTTCATATTTATTCATTCTCCTCATATCTGCATGGCCATGTTTTCCCTGTCTTTCATATTTATTCATTCTCCTCATATCTGCATGGCCATGTTTTCCCTGTCTTTCATATTTATTCATTCTCCTCATATCTGCATGGCCATGTTTTCCCTGTCTTTCATATTTATTCATTCTCCTCATATCTGCATGGCCATGTTTTCCCTGTCTTTCATATTTATTAATTATCCTCATATCTGCATGGCCATGTTTTCCCTGTCTTTCATATTTATTCATTCTCCTCATATCTGCATGGCCATGTTTTCCCTGTCTTTCATATTTATTCATTCTCCTCATATCTGCATGGCCATGTTTTCCCTGTCTTTCATATTTATTCATTCTCCTCATATCTGCATGGCCATGTTTTCCCTGTCTTTCATATTTATTCATTCTCCTCAATTTTTTTTTTTTTTTTGGGGGTGCATTTGAAATTGTTTTTGTGCGCGGATTTGTGTTGGAACTAACCCCAATTTGTTTCCCATCTTTTAGGGGCCCAGCGAAGACTACGCCGTCAGCGTCCCGCCAGACGGCGATCACGGCCACTCTCCCCCACCCCCAGCCAACACTCCAACTCCACTCCTTCCCCTATTCCCCACTCCTCCCCAGCCTTCCTACACCCTCAGCCAGATTTTTCTGGACTCCTTCCCCTCCGTCCCAATTCCCCCTCTCCTCCAACCACCCCTCTTCGAATGACCCCCTCCCCGGAGTCGGTCATTACACCGCCCCGATCTTTGGGGAATGGACCCACCTCCGAGGAGGACGATGGAGGGCCTTCTGTAGCTGGCGTTGGGTCTTCCGGTATGTTTTTTTTTGCACTTTTTTATCGTCACAAACTGTTTGTATGTATTCTTCTTTTTTTTTGTTTTTTGTGTTTATTTTCCAAAATTAAGTGGTTTTGGGCGATTGCCGTAACCTGTTACTGCTGTTTTCAACATACACATAGCACACCTGTCGGAATTTGGACATAGGCCTTGTATTTTTGTCCTACACCATTTTAGTGTGATGAGTTTTATTGCATTTTTTTAAAAATGGTTTTTGATTGTGTTTTTTTAATTTTTTTAAAATGTGGTTTCACTATTGTTGTATTAATCCCCAAACTTTTCTCACCCACAGAGGAACAGAGGCTTCGGGCCAATTTATCCAGCTGTGTGGCCCAGATGCACAGCCAAATCATCGGGGTGCTGGTGGTCCTTGACCGTATGTCGGTCCTCCTTAGGGAGTAGTTTTTTTTTTTTCACCATTCTGTAAATAAATTGTTTTGTTTGAAGTTACGTTCTGGCTCATTCGTTTTGTCAAAACCACATATTGTTAACCTGACATAAGTAGAGTGTTCCTTCAAGGATTTCAAGTTTTGGACAATAAGAGTGTGTGTTGTATTTTTTGGTCAAACAGCCACAACAAACACCTAACAGTACAAATCTGATTTCCCTTTTTTGGTGTAGTCACAATTAGATATTTTGACATTTTACAGGTTCCTAGTTGGTGTGCAAGCAGCTTAGGGCAATATTACGAAGCAAAAGGATTGTACAGGCTTCCTTTTGGTGTTGGTTTGGACCCTGAAGAAAGAAAAATTTTTTGCTCAAATGGCGTCAGTACTGGATTACCCCTTAGTCAAATGTAACGTGTGTGAACCTGGTTACACTTGGTGGTAACATTCCAAAAAAGGAACAACATTTCACTCTCAAAACATTTATTAGCAACATAACTGAAAATTCAAAGTGGTCACTCACAAACAAAACACACAGTGATAACCTCAAATACAACACATAACAAAAAACCAACATCACAAAAAAAAAATCAAGAACTGGTTGACGAAGGACCATGCCAACTTGATTCCACATATATGGCGTGGCAATAAGTGTTCCAGAATATATCCACAAAATATCCACATACAGGTTTTGTAAGGGTAGCAGGAAGTAGTCATCGTTGGAGTGCCCAAGATTATGGAAAAAAACAGAAGAGGGAGAAAAAAATGAGGCAAAAATTAGATGTTCTCAAACAAACCCAACCACATTAGGTATCAACACTGTTTTTTGGCAAATAATTACCTAAAAAATCTGGCCACCACATCATCGCGTATGGCCCCCCCACATACTGACCTCCGACCAACCTCGGGGGGGCCATCCTCAGGTAAGGCATCCTCTGGCTGCATTGGGGCACCACTCCTTATGGCGATGTTGTGAAATATCCCACACAGGACCACAATTTTCGAAACCATATCCGGCAAATACATGAGTTCGCCACCAGAGCGGTGGAGGCATCTGAATCGGCCTTTTAAAAGGCCGATACAGCGCTCCACCACTTGCCTGGTGGCTGTAAGTGCAGAATTATACTCACTTTGTGGCCCTGGTGTGGGAGCCAAATAAGGAGTGAGCAGCCAGGGCGTGCAAGGGTAGCCACTGTCTCCTGTGAAAATGAAAAGACAACATCAGGCTCACTCTGTATGAAGCTTAACATTGTTATGTACTAAAGGTCTCCACTTACCCAGAAGCCACGCATCACCAGCTTGTAGGTTGGTTAATTTGTGCCATATCCCTGATTGCCGGATGACGAAGGAGTCATGTGCACTTCCTGGTAATTTTGCATTCAGGGACAGGATCTGGAGGGAGGCATCACATACCACCATTACATTGAGGGAGTGATAGTGTTTCCGGTTCCTAAATATTGCCTCCAGCCGTGCTGGAGGCTGAAGTGGTATGTGAGTACCATCCACAACCCCTATGATGTGTGGGAAGCCAGCTATTTGGTAAAAATTGGCCTTGGCCACACTAAGGGCACCCATATCCAAAGGCATTTGAATAAAATGATGGAGGTGCTTGAAAAGTGCCTCCATCACTGCCCTCAGGATCCGGGAAAAGGAGGATTGTGAGATGCCAGCCACTATTCCCACCGTTGTTTGGAACGATCCTGAGGCACAGAAATGTAACACCGCCATTAATTGCGTAAGTGGTGGAATTGCTGTAGGACTGTCAATTAGCCGCTCAAGATCACTCTCTATTAATGAGAGAGTGTCTATGATGATTTTTGGAGGAAGACAGTATCATCTTAAAACCTCATCATCTGGCATTCCAAAAAGGGTGACATGTGTTCGAAATATCTGGGGCCTTGCACGCCTACGATGCCTACGCCTGGGACGAGATTGAGGTTGGTCGGCTTCCGGGAACAGGGCCAGAACAATCCGACCCATATCAACCTGAAATGACAACATTGGAATGTCAGCCTTTTTACCCCACCCAATAAAAATACATGTAACTTTGCTTGAAAATTCCATCCATTGATGCTTACATGCCGGGGTATTGTCATGATTTGTTGTAACTGCAAATAATAACAACAAAAATATACATCATTTTATGCTGGCCATGTCATTATCACAAATTTAAGCAAGACAAAACATAAAAGGGGACACACACACATTTGGGCAAAGAGCAAAACGACGTTACGCACACTACGTCAAATAGAGGCCAAATGTAAGCAACCAATGCTCCAGTCAAAAAAAAACCTTTTTAAGGGATGAATACACATTTCACAATGCGCTAATTAGTTCGCAAATACATGGCACAATATTAAGTAGTAAAAATGCGCAAATTAGATCGCAAATACATGGTACAATAGGAAGTAGTAAAAATGCGCTAATTAGTTCGCAAATACATGGTACAATAGGAAGTAGTAAAAATTTGCTAATTAGTTCGCAAATACATGGCACAATAGGAAGTAGTAAAATGCGCTAATTAGTTCGCAAATACATGGCACAAGAGGAAGTAGTAAAAATGCGCTAATTAGTTCACAAATACATGGCACAATAGGAAGTAGTAAAAATGCGCTAATTAGTTCGCAAATACATGGCACAATAGGAAGTAGTAAAAATGCGCTAATTAGTTCGCAAAAACAAGGCACAATAACGCCGTATAAATAATGTTCAAAAAACACAGAGTTCGATTTTGCACAAAACAAAGTTACATGTGGAAGGCCAACCAAAGTTGCGTGCAGACAAACAAGAACATTTCCTAAACAGTTTAACACATGAACTTACCAAGAGCTAATATATAAGAAACCGGACCAAAATGTCTTTGGGGCAGAGCCAAAATAAAACCTAAGAGAGATGAAATGACGGTAAAAACTTATTAGAAAAATCGACACCAGAATGAGAGACAAATTGACCCAAAGTTATACTTCCCCAAACTTACCAAAACTAGAAACGAACAAAAAATTCAAAATGGAAAAAAAAGGAAAGGAAAACAAAGAAAATCCGAAACAATAAAATAAACCTCAAAAAACGCAATATCCGAAACCAGCCAACAATCAACTCCAACCAACGTAACCTCCAACATTCAATAAACGCCACCTCGAGTCGAGACGGCCCAAGCCATAAATAGTGTTTCGTTTCCCGCACAAATTAAGGAAGGATCAGAGGAACGCACAATCAATGATGCGGCCGCAAAATAAGGACGCATGTATAAATACGTCACGAGACAAAAACACAATTCTGGTGTATTTCTAGTTTGAAGATCACACATGGATACAAACCAGGAAAACAATGGACAACAGTCAGGCGGTAAGTATTTTATGCATTTTGACTCAATGATTAATTATAAACATAATATTGTGCAAGTTGTGAAGTTGAGAATTCTGCAAATTTACCCAAATAGGTGAGGAGGATGACATGGAAGAGGCTGCTGGGCCCAGTATTCCGGGCAAAGCTGCCAAAAAGAAAAGGCAGCCACAATTCACAAGAAAGGAGATGGAGGTTTTGATACAGAAGTGTGTGGACATCCTGCCACAGGCAGACAGGAATATGAGTGCAAGCCAGAAGTGGAGAATGTGGGAATAGGTAGCCGTGGATGTCAATAGGGTGGGTGATTATGTCCGTCTAGCCTGGGATGTAAAACGGCGGTAAGTAAACACTTGACCACCCTAAAACCAAAAACCAAATCAAATAAAAAGTAATGGTTCCAATTTAACCCACAGATGGCAAGACTTCAAATATCGCCTGAAACAAAAAATGGCACACAGGGCTAGGCATGCAAGGGGGACAGGTGGAGGTCCCACCCCTGTGTCATTGGAGTTTACTGATTTAGAAGAGCTGGCACAGGGGTGTGTGCAGCCTGTGGAGGTGTTTGGCGTGTCCAACATGGATACGGACATGCCAGACTTTGCGGCTCCTCATGTTGTCCCAGGTAAATGTTGTGATGTCACCAACTGTGAAATGTTATTGTGCCAATATGTCGATTCTAATGTGAGCCTTTTCTCATTTTTCCAACAGAGACACAGGCGGATGAGTCTGCTCCAGAGGGGAGCCTTGGCCGCAGAATTTCTGCAGGCTCTGCAGGGGAGGAACCAGTACATCCGGCTGAGGACCCTGCAGAAGCCAGTCCAGGGCAATCCCCCTCGCAGGCAGTGTCCCTCCTCACAGAACTCAATTTAAAATCGGATTTCCATACGGAGATTCTGCAGAGGATGGACGCCAGTCTGGTACGGGTGGCTGAGGCCCTGGAGCAAAATGCTGCGGCCAACGTGACCATTGGTCAGGCCCTGGTGGAAAATACCAGGGCCAACATCCGCATCGCCACTGCCCTGGAGCAGCTCGTTCGCCAGCACATGGTGGAACCGACCTCCCTTCCTGCCGGAACATCAGGATCCTCCACCTCTGGCACAACATCAACCAATCCTCCAAATGTGCCTAGCCCTGTGCCTAGTCCAGAGGCCACAACATCTGCCTCTGGACAGGCCAGCCCGATGACATCCCGGACCCGGTCTGGAGCCCTCCCTCCCCCAGCCAAACGGGCGAAAAAACGGTGACACCATTGGCTACTTTTCCCACACTCCTTCTGTGCTTGCCTCATATTCCTTTCTGGCCAAAACTTCCCTCTCCTTTCATGTGAATTGTTTTTAATTTTTGCCTTTACGTTTACCCAAAAATTATTGTTTGCACAATTAATAAATATTGTGGAACACTGCCCAAAATGTTGGAGTTCAATATGTGTTTTTTTTTTTGGGTGGATACCAATAAATTTTCCAGAAATGTACGACTTTGTATTCTGACATTATTGAAAAAATGGGTTACTTTTAATCCGGGCCCACAAGCCAACAACGTTCAAACTAAAAAATTACACATTGTAAAAAAAGTGCTCGTTAAGGAACGTTTAAAACATTACCTAAGGAGGAAAAAACACCTTGCAAACACAAAATGAGGGACCAAACCTAAACATGATGACATTATTGTTACAATAGTCCAAAAACGAACACATTGCGGCCAAAATACACCCCCACAAATGTACGCTAATTGATTGTGTAATCCTGACATTAGCAGCTATGATTTCCACCTGCGTTCAGTTTTGTGCTATCCAAAAAAATTGCTTTCAAAACACATACCAAGCCGGTTTTCAATCCAATACTAATTGAGTTTCTGACAAGCTGTGATTAATCGATGCAACATCGTGGAGTGCCGGGACGGAGGAGAAGGCCATCGCCACTGTGGTCGAGTTATCCAGCCCCTAAGCTGTGCGAGCATTTTGAAGGGAAAGAGGATCATCCAGTGACGTATGAGTTGGTACGAACACATTTGACGTTCGCATTTGTTAATGTATGTACGCCCCAAAAACGCCTCGCCACGCCTGCGTTTTTCCATCTCCACCCCTGTCAACGCCCAAAAACAGCCTGTTCTGTCAATCACATTTGACATGTCACTTCCTGTACGCTATTTGACGAACGACACAAAAAAACCTCGCAATCTGCCGTACGCACATGCGCAGTGTAACACCGACGCATGCGCGGTTACTCAACATCGGAACGCAGCGAGCGTACTGCCTCTAACGAACGGCTCTGAATCAGGGCCACAATTCACAAACACAAAAAAATATATATTTTTATTTTATTTGGAGTCCCCTTTGGGGGTTACAGCACCCTTTAGCAGTCAATCCAGCCGGCCCTTTATTTATGGGACACAGGCGCACGCTTGGCACTACTTTGTTGATGCACGTGCGGCTACTGCGCACACAATTCACAAACACAAAAAATATATATTTTTTTATTTTGTTTGGAGTGCCCTTTGGGGTTTACAGCACCCTTTAGCGGTCAATCCAGCCGGCCCTTTATTTATGGTACACAGGCGCACGCTTGGCACTACTTTGTTGATGCACGTGCGGCTACTGCGCACACAATTCACAAACACAAAAAAATATATTTTTTTATTTTGTTTGGAGTGCCCTTTGGGGGTTACAGCACCCTTTAGCGGTCAATCCAGCCGGCCCTTTACTTATGGGACACAGGCGCACGCTTGGCGCTGCTCCTTTGTTGATGCACGTGCAGCTACAGCCCACACAATTCACAAACACAGAAAATATTTTTTTATTTTGTTTGGAGTGCCCTTTGGGGGTTACAGCACCCTTTAGCGGTCAATCCAGCCGGCCCTTTATTTATGGGACACAGGCGCATGCTTGGCACTACTTTGTTGATGCACGTGCGGCTACTGCGCACACAATTCACAAACACAAAAATTATATATTTTTTTATTTTGTTTGGAGTGCCCTTTGGGGTTTACAGCACCCTTTAGTGGTCAATCCAGCCGGCCCTTTATTTATGGGACACAGGCGCACGCTTGGCACTACTTTGTTGATGCACGTGCGGCTACTGCGCACACAATTCACAAACACAAAAAAATATATTTTTTTATTTTGTTTGGAGTGCCCTTTGGGGGTTACAGCACCCTTTAGCGGTCAATCCAGCTGGCCCTTTATTTATGGGACACAGGCGCACGCTTGGCACTACTTTGTTGATGCACGTGCGGCTACTGCGCACACAATTCACAAACACAAAAAAATATATTTTTTTATTTTGTTTGGAGTGCCCTTTGGGGGTTACAGCACCCTTTAGTGGTCAATCCAGCCGGCCCTTTATTTATGGGACACAGGCGCACGCTTGGCACTACTTTGTTGATACACGTGCGGCTACTGCGCACACAATTCACAAACACAAAAAAATATATTTTTTTATTCTGTTTGGAGTGCCCTTTGGGGGTTACAGCACCCTTTAATGGACAAGCCAGCCAGACTTTTACTTATGGGACACAGGCGCACGCTTGGCGCTGCTCCTTTGTTGATGCACGTGCAGCCACAGTGCACACAATTCACAAACACAGAAAAAATATATATTTTTTTTGCACTTGGGGGGAGCACCCCTGACTGACAGAGCACCCCCTGGACAACACTACAGCACCCCTTTAGGACTGGGACACTGCACAGGACTTTGGAGTGGACACAGCCCCTATGGACAACTGACTGCACAACACAGTCCAGCCAGCCCCTATGGACTTTGAAGTAGTGGACACAGCCCCTATGGACAACAGCAGCACAGCGCAACACTACACTGCACTACACTACACTACACAGCCCAGCAGCCCTAACTCCCACCCTCCCTCTTCACTGTCCACAGCCGAGTGAGAAAATGGCGCTGACGCGGGTACCTTATATAGGATCCAAAACCCGCGAGACCCGGAAGGCGGGATGATGACGTTTTGCCTCGATTTCAGATTCGAGTCAGGCGGGAAAAGTCGAGCCTGACTCGGATCGGCCTCGGATCGGGGGGGCTCGGGGGGGTTTGGATTTCAGAAATCCGAACCCGCTCACCCCTAGTTGACACAAATGTGGATGACAACATGGAACAAAGAGGACCCACTGGACTCCTAATGGTGCATACACACGGTCAGATTTTTCTTCAGATCTGAACGATAACGATTAAAAAAATCGTTCAATCGTTCATATCTGAAGGAAAATCTGACATATCTGAAATGTCTTAACGATGAACGATGCGCATTCCCGATGGTCAGATAACGATATCTGACATCTGATGTGTTTGCAGTCAGATTTGGACGATTCCATTCATTTTAATGCAGTCAAAAATCGTTCATAGTTCAAATCGTTCAGCTCGTTGGTAAAATCGTTCATCAAATCGTTCAGATCGTTCAAAACGTTCAATCGTTCATCTGACACATCTGACAAATCTGACCGTGTGTATGCTCCGAAACACTAAAGCTGCATACACATGTAAAGATTTTCTGTCCAACCATCCAACTAGTTGATTGGTTGGAATGAAAATCTGGTAAGGTATGAAAGCAAATGACAATCAGCAATTTGTTCCCAAATGCCGGAAAAGGGACAAAAACTGTTTGAACAAATTGTTTAGATCAAACTTTTAACAAAATTATCTGACCGACCATTTTCATCTGTTTTCAGGCATTTAGGAGCAAATTGCTGATCAGTTACTCCCATATGTTTAGGTGACCAATAAATTGGGGAGCAACAAATTTACAGGTCCCAGCATGCCCTGGCAGCCAAGGGTATGTTGGGGTTTGTAGTACTACAGTTGCTGGCATGCCCAACCATTTAATGGTGTCATGGGCATACTGGGACTTGTAGTGCACCAAGGAAAACTGGATATTTTATCTATTTTTTTTCCTCAATTAGCCAAAACCCACCACCCAGTATTGTGGGAATAGCCCTAGTACAATCAGGTTTTGGTGCACTATTTTTTTGCTGGCCTGATCAATTCTCCTAGTGAGTACAGACCAGCCTAGGGCTTATGGGTTTTATAGCATGCTGCCAGTTTCCCTGCTCTTGTGCCACAAGCCCTGGCATAATCTGTTGCAGGTAACAGAAATTTGAAAGGGACCCAGTGCCCCCCGCACACTCCACTCCCCATGATTTTGCCGCTAACAGGACTAGTGCTAATTTACTTTTGGGTAGAAACCACGTTAATGGATTCAATTGGTTTCTTTAGTTTTCTACAGGTATTGTAAAGCACAGTCTGTGTTAGTGACCATCATAACCCTCAGCACCAATCTTGCTTTAGGGGGAGGCAGCGACAACAAATACGCCTTCTAAGAGCTGAGGTATAGCATGGCGCTGCGGCATCTGGAACAAGCGCGCACTGCGCTTCCTCCTCTCCCTCAACAGTATTGAAATGTCTCTGTGGAGATGTTGTAGCCAGCATCTGAGGGGCAAGTTGTAGTAAGAAAAAAAACAGTATGAGCTAGGGATGTACGTCGACCCCCGTGTTTTGGTTTTGGATCTGTATCTCCTTCGTGTTTTGGATCTGGATTTGGTTTTTCCCAAACCGCCCTTGTGTGTTTTGCTTTTTATTCTGTATTTTTTTTAAAAATGGATAAACGGCTAAAATCACATAATTTTGGATTTTTTTTTGTTCCTACAGTATTAACCTCAATATCATTAATTTCCACTCGTTTCCAGTCAATTTTGACCATCTCACAGAATATTGTTCACCAACATATGCCAAACCAACTCCGGTACGTTCAATAGAAAACAATACAACACAGAAATTTACTAAAAATCGTATGTGGAATATCCTTGCTCAATTAGTTTTGTTAAGCAGTTCCGCAAAATCTCCCCAACCATTAAAAACAGTGCTCCGTGCCTGCGAGTCAGAAACAGTTCAGGTCGGATACAGTGTCGGTCAGATACAGTGCAGGACACGGGGCCTGATTCAGAGCCGAACGCTCTGACCAGAGCACTCGCTGTGAATCAGGGCCCTCCTCCATGAAAATGGAGCGGCCTCCTGGCCACTCGCATAGCTGTTGGTGACCACCCACAGCATATGCGAGCGTCCATGATGATGGTCGCGATGGTCTTGACCATCGCGACCATCGGGCTTGCGACGGAGCCCCTGCGGTAGGGTCTCGCTGCCGCAAGCCCTGGAGTGATTTTGGCTCTATATAGAGCCAAAATCACTCCCACTGACATCACTAGTGATGTCAGTGGGGCTGGCTTCAGACGGTAGGTGTTCCCATGGGAACGCCTCCGTCTGGCAGGCATGCCCACCAAAGGGGGCGTGCTGTCAATCAACATCGACAGCACGCCCCCTTTGGTGCGAGACCCGGAGCGATGGAGAGCCCGTCGCTTGCCGGGTCTCACGCATGCGCACGACGGAGCTCCCTCCATCGTGCGCATATGCAATGGGGGAACATCGACCCGCTTGCGAGCGTCCTGCGCTTGCGAGCGGGTCTGAATGACCCCCACAGTGTGGATTGGATACAGTGCAGGTCAGATACAGTGAGGGATACAGGGCCTGATTCTGTAAGGATCAGAATTGCAAAGCTGCACTCTGACAGCTTTGCAATTACAATCCTTTGCAGATATGGTAATGCAGCAGGAGGCATCACGCCCCCTGTGCACTACTTAACCGAGCTGTGTTGTTCAACGCAGCATCAGTTATTCTGCGTACCATCGGACGGCTGCGGTGACCCATAGGTTTAGAGGAAGTGGCCAGGAAATCTCTGTCAGCTGACAGAGATCCTGGCCTCTTCCCTCCCCCCATAGGAAAACGCAGGGTGGGTTCCAGTTGTCTGAAAACCACCCTCCCCAGCCTACACCATGACCACAATAGAAATAGTAATATAATAGAATTTTACTAGCGCTGCATGTTTTCTCAGTATCACAAATTAAATAATTAGTACCACCTGTGGATCTTTTAACATGTGTCAGCCAGTAATAAATACACCTATGCACCAACTAGGAGATCTGGAAAATATGCACTGTTAGAGGTGCACTGATATAGACCATCTATAAGCTTAATTATTAATACTGGATAAAAATACACTATCCAGTGCATAAGCAGACCAATATGTACATATATGTCCAGGGCAGTGCTAGGTTCTTCTGCTGCTCCCCCAGAATCCCAGACTTTCTCCAATGCTCTGGAATGTTGCTCACATCTGAAATAAAAACCTTCAGCTCAGGCAGTATGGCCCTACTGTCGTATCTAATGGCTTACTGTGATCGCTGGTCCTGTATATGCTGGAATTATCACACACAATACACTTTGAATGACACATATTAAAGCTGGTTAATTACTAATTCTGCCCTCTTCATGAACTGTCCACACTCACTCTAAAATCAAGCATTTGGAAACCCCCTCAAGAAATCCTGCGTTTGCCACTGCCCCCAACAGCGGTGACATGCCTCCGTTTCGGGTAACGGAGGTTGTCGCCACCCCCTCCCCGCCTCTAAACGGCAGCAGACTGTCAATCACTGACAGTGTGCTGCCAGTTTGCAAGTGGACTCACAGACCCGTTCTGCAAATGCGGAGAATGGGTCTGACGTCTGCACAGATTCCCAAACATCGGCAATCTGCATTCAGCAGTGCACGCTACTGAATCAGGCCCACAATGCGGGTCTGATATAGTGCGGGATACAGTGTGGGTTGAATACAGTGCAGGTCAGATACAGTGCAGGGTACAGTGGGCCTGATTCAGACCCGGTCGCAAGCGCTGTGCGCTCGCAACTGGGTCGATGGTGAGCCAGTGCGCATGCGCACGACGGAGCCGGCTCCGTCGTGCGCATGCGCGAGACCCGGATAGCGACGGGCATTCCGTCGCTCCGGGTCTCGCAACAAAGGGGGCGAGCTGTCGATGTTGAGTGACAGCTCGCCTCCTTTGGTGGGCAGGCCGGAGGAGTGGCTGCCCAAACGGAGGCGTTCCCATGCTCTGTTAGAGCCGAAATCTCTCTGGGGCTTGCGGCAACGAGACCCTACCACAAGGGTCTCGTCGCAAGCCCGATGGTCATGATGGTCTTGACCATCGTGACCATCTTCCTGGCCGCTCGCTATAGCTGTGGGTGGTCACCCACAGCTATGCGAGCGGCCAGGAGGCCGTTCTAAAAAGAAAAAAAGACTGGCCCTAATTCGGAGCGAGTGCTCTGTCAGAGCGATTGGCTCTGAATCAGGGCCAGTGTGAGTCGATTACAGTGCATGTCGGATACAGTGCAGTTTAAAGTGCAGGTCGGATACAGTGTGGGTTGAATACAGTGCGGGATACATAGTGGGTTGGATGAAGTGCAGGTCAGATATAGTGTTGGATACAGTGGTGGGTTTGGATACAGTTACAGTGCTGATCGTATACACTGCGCGTCTGATATAGTGCGGGATACAGTGTGGGTTGAATACAGTGCAGGGTACAGTGTGAGTTGGTTACAGTGCGGGTCGGATACAGTGCAGTTTATAGTGCAGGTCGCATACAGTGCAAGTCTGATATAGTGCAGGTCGGATACAGTGTGGGTTGAATACAGTGCGGGTCGGATACAGTGTGTTATACAGTGTGGGTTGGATACACCAGTAGTGCACCTACTGTGACAGCAGTGTCGGCAGTGCGGGGTGCTGGCAGTGTCCTCAGTGCAAGAGTGCCAGTGGTGTCCTCAATGTGGGGGTGCCTAGGTGTTGAGGTGTTGGCAAAATGGGGGTGCTGGCAGTGTCCTCAGTGCAGGGTGTCGGCAGTGTCCTCAGTGCAGGGTGTCGACAGAGCAGGGGTGCCAGCGGTGTCCTCAGTGCAGAGGAGTGCTGACAGTGTCGGCAGTGCGGGGGTGCCAGATCTGTCCTCAGTGCAGGGGTGCTGGCAGTGTCGGTAGTGCGGGTGCCCTCGGTGTGGGTGTGTCGGCAGTGTTGGGTTGCTGACGGCGTCCTCAGTATGTGGGGCAGCAGAGCGGGGTGCTGGCAGTGTCCTCAGTGCAGGGTAACGACAGTGTCGGCAGTGTGGGATGCCGGTGGTGTCCTCAGTATGGGAGTGCTGGCAGTGTCGGCAGTGTGGGGTTGCTGACGGTATCCTCAGTACGTGGGGAGTGCGGGGTGCCAGTGGTGTCCTCAGTGTGAGAGTGCTGGCATAGATAGTTATACCATCGAATGGTTTTATGCAATGGCTAATAGCCATTGTGTCACTTGATTTTTATGTTGAAAGCCTGGCAACCATTTGATGCCAGGCTTCCGATGTGCATCCTTAACACAGACAGCTATGAGTGAAGCAGGGGGAGGGGCAGAGTTCAAGGGGAAAGAACAGAGGTCAGGGGTGCAGGAAGAGCTGTGCCCTACGGAAACAGAGGGCCTGATTAAGACCCGGTTGCAAGCGCTGTGCACTCGCAACCGGGTTGATGGTGGGCAAGTGCGCATGCGCACGACGGAGCCGGCTCTGTCGTGCGCATGCGCGAGACCCGGATAGCGACAGGCACTCCGTCGATCCGGGTCTCGCAACAAAGGGGGCAAGCTGTCAATGTTGAGTGACAGCTCGCCCCCTTTGGTGGGCGGGCCGGGGGAGTGGCTGCCTGAAGGGTATATTATTATTTTATTGAGATAACATCAAATTTTTTTCCAATCTGTTTTATTTAATTCACTTTTATCATTTCTATGTCTGTTTTCAGTCAATAGAGTTTAACAATAATTACTTTTAAAGTCAAGAGAAAGGCTCTTAGATTTGGGTACCCACCTGCCAGATATATCTGCAGATGATGGTCGTTCATACACACTGAACGACCATCATCTGCTGCAGCGGGTAGGGGGCGTGGCCTAATCGCGGGAAGCGTGGCCATGCCCCCTTCAGGGAAAAAAAAACACCATTCCGACGCAGCGCTGCATGCTGGGGAGGGGGGACCTGTGTGCCCCTCAGCCCGGCGCACAGCCAAAGGGGGGCGCAATCACCATGATCACTCCACCTCTTTGGCATAGTAGACTGCTCGGACTGCTGCTTAGCAGCCTCGGACAGTCTCCCAGTGCAGCCCAGCACACAGCAGCGTGTGCTGGGCTGCTGTGGATGGGGAGCTGTGCCGGACCCGGGTAAGTAGTACCCACTTGCGGCTCCCCCCCCCTCTCTGCACCCCGTACACACTTGCCGATGGACAGATATGTCTGCAGACATATCTGTTCATCGGCTGTGCAGCACAGCCAATGCGATATGTCTGTGAACGACGTAGTTCACAGACATATCGTCTGTACACACTGGCCGACGGGGGCACGATATATTGGCCGATCAATTGATCGGCCTATATATCGGCCAGTGTGTACCCAGCACACTGCAATACACTGTAATCTGTGTGGCCTATCCGTTAGCAGATGAATTGAACGACTGAACGATATATCGTTCAGTCGTTCAATTTATCTGCTATGGATAAGCCCTGAACGATGGCAGATGCGAACTCCCGCCACCGATAAATTTAATCTTTCATCTCTCCAACATGTTGGTCAATTATCGCCTATTGCTGCCAGATATTAGAACTATCTGGCAGTTTATATGCGGTAAACGACGAAAGGCGAAAAATATTAGCAGCAGCTACAGAGAAAAAAATCCACTCCCTGAATGATGTCATGCGATATCGTTGTACGTGACAGATATCTTTCAGCACAGCCACCGGAATGTGACAGATATCTTTCAGCACAGCCACCGGAATTTTCAGTAGATATCTTTTGTCTTTCATCTTTCAGAAGACCTTCTGGTAATGGATAGGTCCTTACTGCAATAGCAATAAGATAATGCTGCCATAGATGATTTCTCACGTGCTTCAGTCTGTATGTCAGGCTGCATTAGTAGAAAGAAATAAAATACTGTAGTACAGCATATAGATTCAATTCTCTGTCTTCCCACAAGCTATACATTATTCAGTTTTACTTTGCTGCCCTGATTTTGGTCCTTACATATATATTTATATATTAATATTCCCCATCATGCTGTTATTTCTAAGTAACAGAGGCCATATCTGCCTTAAGCAGGGGGATGTCGTGAATTAAAACTCTAACAGTAATATTTACCTATCTGAATAACTATGTCCAGTTCAATATTTGCAGAGCTCATTCTGTCATTTCTAAATCACATTTGCCATGAAGGATTTATTTTAGCCTCCTCTGCAGACTTGCTATCATGCACACAACTCACACTGTCTTCCAGATACACTTTTGTGGAAAGTACATCTCCTGTGGCTGCTGCTGTTTTACCTGTTTCCATTTTGACAATATACAATATACTGCAGTTTGTTTCACAGAAAGAAGAACTGTGACATACACCAGTGGTGACCCAGGGCCAGTACAATTAGAGATGACTCTCCAGGGGTAGTGGAGTGGAGGACTGTTATTGACAGTGAAGTGCTTCAGAAGTACTATATACGCCCATCATGACGAACAGCGGGATGTATCAAGCAACATATCTTTTCAGTGTGGTGCTAAAATAAAAATGTATAGTAAGCTTATATATTAAGGGAATTAAGTATAGGACCCTATATTCTGAATGAGCATTATGATGACATGTATGGCTCTAAAACTCATTACAATCTGCCGGACTGCTTAGTTTAAAACACAGGGCCTGATTCAGAGCCGAACGCTCTGACCAGAGTGCTCACTCTTAATCAGGGCCCTCCTCCCCAAAAATGCAGCGGTCTCTTGGACCCTCGCATAGCTGTGGTTTACCACCCACAGCTTATGCGAGCGTCCATGATGATGGTCGCGATGGTCAAGACCATCGCGACCATTGGGCTTGCGACGAGACCCTGCGGTAGGGTCTCGGTGACCGCAAGCCCTGGAGTGATTTTGGCTCTATCAGAGCCAAAATCACTCCCACTGACATCACTAGTGATGTCAGTGGGGCCGGACCCAGACAGTAGGCGTTCCCATGGGAACACCTCCGTCTGGCAGCCACGCCCCCGGCATGCCCACCAAAGGGGGTGTGCTGTCAGTCACCATCGACAGCACGCCCCCTTTGGTGCGAGACCCCAAGCGCTCGCTCGCCGGGTCTCACGCATGCGCATGACGGAGCTCCCTCCGTCGTGCGCATGCGCATTCGGGCACCATCGACCCGCTTGCAAGCGTCCTTTGATCGTGAGCGGGTCTGAATCAGGCCCAGAATTCACTGCCCATTGTCCTCTTCAGTTGGGAAGATCTGCCCACAGTGACAGTGCCTGAGTAAGGTCCATATGGACCTGGAGCTTAAATTTATGCAAAGCCTACAGAGTGCTGCCATTAGGGGTGTGACTAATGCCACGGGGGGGGGGTGTGGGGGGGGGTGGCTAGCGATGTTGAGGGTGTATATATGAGTATTATATATAAATACTAGGTTATTGGTCCCGGCCAGTGACGTGCAGTGAGGTAAATGGCTGGGGAGACACTGGCTAATATCAGAGCCAGATTTAAATGGCTGGGGAGCCAGATTTATAGATACATACAGTATATGAACTCAAGGGTTCATGTGGGGATTATACAGCAGTATATACAGCAGTGCTGGGAATTTGGAGAATTTTGATCAGGGATGTGCAGAAAAGGTAGACAGAGGAGGCAGTGCCTCACCAACAATACACTTTTTACTCCAGAGTTTTGATTATGAAAATGATTAGAATAATACAAAGAAGATATTTATATTATTTTATTGACATTGTTCTTATAATTCTTATAGTCAAAACCAGTGCTCGAAGTGGGAATTTAGAGGTGGGGGTATGGAGAATGAATCTCTTCCCCCCCCTCCCCTTGGGCCCCTGCTTCCATATCACCCCATTGTACGTCTCACCCCCCCACTCTCCCTGCCTGCTCCCCTCTCTCACACCCTGCCCTTCTCACTAATTCCCTCTCTGTCACCCCCTACAATACTAACTGCCTGCCTCCCTCTGTCTACCCCTCTCTCTATTCCCTCTCACATCCTCCCCTCTCTCTATTCCCTCTCACTACTTACCTCTGTCCTGCGCTCAGTGCGCTGCTGGAACGGAGCTGCCAGGACTCAGGAGCACCAGGTCCCACGTTGCTGGTGCAGTTGTGCGAGCCAATGAGAAGCTGCCACTTGGCAGCTTCTCATTGGCTGGCAGCCGCGAGCCGTGATTGGCTTGCGGCCGCGAGCCTTGCGATTGGCTGGCGGCCAGTGTGTGCTGACTGTAGCCGGGACCGGATGCTTTGTCCCGGCTACATGCCAGCGTGTCTGCTGCCGCCGATCGAGATGTGTCCCCTGCGGGGCACATCTCTACACATTTCCACCGCTGTTCCTGCGCTGGGATGCCATACTGCATCCCAGCGCTGGTGCTTTCTTTTCTGCGGCTAAAATGAAGTGGGGTCGGGAAGTGGCGGTATGTCATACCGCCGTATACCGCTCCACTTCGACCACTGGTCAAAACTCTGGAGTATACCTAAGTATGACAGGAAAGGCTCTGCCTCACCTGACCACACATCACTGGACCCGGCATACGCCGAACCCAAACTCTGACTCATTGGCACTGCCAGTCTTTCCACACTACCATTCCTGACTCCCTGGCACTACCAGTGAGACAAGAATTATAAACAGAGACAAAGATTTAAAGTACTATTGAGTTTGGGATTGTTGTTCCTAGAGTCTGGGAGAGTCAGAGAGCTCGAGATTTTTGTAGAAGGGGCATTGACTGGAGTACTGGTCATGTATGATGTGAGTGTCAGAGAGATAGCTATTGAGTCAGTGCAGAAGTATGATCCGGTCGGATCAGCAGTGTAGGGGGCGGAGCTGTCAGTGACTCACTCCGAGTAGTGCTGCTACTGCCAGGGCTCAGGGGGAGTGCACTGACTCAGGAGAGTCAGTGAGAACCCTGATCTGCAGTGCTGGGCTGCGGGGGGGCGGAGCTGTCAGCGACTTATTCTGAGTCGCTGGCACCCCTGCTTACTACAGCTCTAAAGAGCGACACTCTACTGAGTTGAGCCATGTGGCTCAACTCAGTATGGTGAATTGATCTGCCTATCCCTAGTGGGTAGCATGGGGTGCAGTGCCCCATGCTCCACTCTCTCAGGGAGCACCCCAGCCAGAATGGTTGGCTGTATTTCCCCTTCGTGCTAGGGATCTGGAAGTGACGTGAGTGAGGGCGGAAGTGCAGTTCCTGCCCATGAGAGCCAGCTAAAGAAGTACTTTGTCCCCACTTAAACAAGTTTGTTGTCCCCACGCTTTGGGCACGGTGGCTCACTACACTCGCCACATGAATATATTCCCCCTCTATGCCCACTTGGATGGCAGGGAATGACGCTGGACACTGGCTGATGACGTCAGGGTCCTCTCCGTGAAGGTGATTTAGACATTACCCAGCCAGAATACACTGCCGCAATCCCATAATACTCAGCAAAGTTGCCAAAAGCATGTGCTTAGCTCTGATTGGACGAGCACAGCACATAATAATTAAAGAGCCTCTGATTGGAGGAGTACAGCAAATGCTCCTCTGACCCCTGGAACAGTTTTGGTGGACTGTGGATTCCATTTGCCTGCATGGTCCCTGTCTGTGTAAGTATCCACACTGTCTTTACTGTCTCCAAAGCCCCTTTCACCTCTTGTCTCTCCCTCTCTGGACAGCTCTTACCTGCCCCCACTCCCTGCTCCCACTACTTTCTCCTGTCCTTACCCAGGGCTGAAACTAGGATTTTTGGGCCTGATTCAGAGCCGGACGCAATTAGCGCTCGCTCGTCCAGAAAATAGGGGTGGCTATTCAAATGAACCGTTCGCTCTTTGTGGTCTGTTCACGCCTCTAGGTCTGAACGAGCGAACAAAACTTGCGGTCGTTTTTTGGAAAAATACGCCCCCTGGCCGCTCGCATCCTACGTCATGTCCGCTATTTATTAGATTAATCGAGTACATCGTCCAGGGTATGAACTGCTCGCTATTCTTGGGGTTGGTTTTTCCTACCACAATCATGCGAGCAGTTCTGACTATAAAATAACCCAGTGACGTGGTCAATGACGCTGCTGTATTAATTATGCACACCCATAAAACGCCCGTTTTGACCTTTAAGCACGCCTGCGTTCGGATCTCCACTCCCCGTATTCAAGCACCTTCCCCTGTTACCACCCACATACGCCTCTTTCTGTCACTCAAATTATCAGGCATTCGCTATTTTGCGAGCACATGAATTTCGACCGCACTGACTGGTTCACGCATGCGTATAACGATCCGTACGCATGCGCAGTTGGGCAAACATCGCTCGGATCGAACGAGCGGCCGCTTACGAGCGGCTCTGAATCAGGCACTTTGTCACCAGGGGCAAGACAGTAATTTGGTGCCCCCCCCCCCCGGTAATTCCCCCTGCAGCAGTGCCCCTATAGTAATGTCCCCTGAGTTAATGCCCCTGTAGTAGTGCCCATATAGTAATGCCCCTGTAGTAGTGCCCATATGATAATGCCCCCATAGTAATGCCCCATAGCAATGCCCCTGTAATAGTGCCCATATTGTAATGCCCCCATAGTAATGCCCATATGTTAATACCCCATAGTAATGCCCTTGTAGAGCCCATGCTCCCATATTAATGCCCTTGTGGTAATGCCCATGCCCCCATTATAATGCCCCTGTGGTAATGCCCATGCCCCCATTATAATGCCCCTGTGGTAATGCCCATGCCCCCATAATAATGCCCCTGTGGTAATGCCCCTGTAGTGCCAATGCCCCAATAGTAATGCCCCTGTAGTACTCATGCCTCTGTAGTGCTCATGCCCCAATAGTAATGCTCCTGTAGTGCTCATGTCCCTGTAGTGCCCATGCCCCCATAGTAATGCCCCTGTGGTAATGCCCATGCCCCCATAGTAATGCCCCTGTGGTAATTCCCATGCCCACATAATATTGCCCATGTAATGCTCATGCCCCATTAGTAATGCCCCTTATTGCCCATGCCCCCATAATCATGCCCCTGTGGTAATGCCCATGCCCCCATAGTAATGCCCCTGTGGTAATGCCCATGCCCCCATAATAATGCCCCTGTGGTAATAGTAATGCCCCTGTGGTAATGCACATGCCCCATAGTAATGCCCCTGTGGTAATGCCCATGCCCCCATAGTAATGCCCCTGTGGTAATGCCCATGCCCCCATAGTAATGCCCCTGTGATAATGCCCATGCCCCTGTAGTGCAGCTTATTAAAAAAAAAATACTTACCTTGAACCCTGCTCCTGCATCCAGCATCACATCCGGTCCGCCGGCTGCCCCTTTGCACTATGGGGGAGACGTCATGACGTATCCCCCATAGTGCCCGTGGGGAGAGCCGGAAGCTGAAGTTCGGGAGAGAACTCCAGCCTCCGGCTACACCGTGTCGCTGCAGAGAAGGAGCCGGGCGCCCGCTGGTAATAAATATTACCAGCAGACGTCCGGCTTGGAGCCTCTCTGCAGCGCCGGGCTGGAGGTCACTGGCATCGGGTAAAGCGGCGCACCCAGTGCACGTGCACCTCTAGTCCCCCCCCAGTTGCGGCCCTGCGTTACCTTCTGACCTCATTGCACATCTCCAGCCTGCCCCCCCCTCACTCATTACATCTCCTGACTGTACCTTCCAGCCTCACTGAACATCTCAAGCCTGCCCCCCCGCCCTCACTACATCTCCTGTCTCTACCTTCCAGACTCACTGCACATCTCCAGCCTGCCCCCCCCTGTTCTCACTACATCTCCTGTCTCTACCTTCCAGCCTCACTGCACATCTCCAGCCTGCCCCCCCTGCTCTCACTACATCTCCTGTCTGCACCTTCCAGTCTCACTGCTCATCCCCAGCCTGCCCCCCTGCTCTCTGCCTTCTGCCTCACTGCACATCTCCAGCCTGCCCCCCCCTGCTCTCACTACATCTCCTGTCTGTACCTTCTAGCCTCACTGCACACCTCCAGCCTGCCCCCCCGCGCTCATTACATCTCCTGTCTGTACCTTCTAGCCTCACTGCACACCTCCAGCCTGCCTCCCCCCCCAGCTTTCACTACATCTCCTGTCTGTACCTTCTAGCCTCACTTCACACCTCCAGTCTGCCCCCCCCACGCTCACTACATCTCCTGTCTGTACCTTCTAGCCTCACTGCACACCTCCAGCCTGTCTCCACCCCCCCGCTTTCACTACATCTCCTGTCTTTACCTTCCAGCCTCACTGCACATCTCCAGCCTGCCCCCCCTGCTCTCACTACATCTGTCTGTACCTTCCAGCCTCACTGCTCATCCCCAACCTGCCCCCCTGCTCTCTACCTTCCTGCCTCACTGCACATCTCCAGCCTGCCCCCCCCCCCTGCTCTCACTACATCTCCTGCCTGTACCTTCTAGCCTCACTGCACACCTCCAGCCTGCCTACCCCCCGCTCTCACTACATCTCCTGTCTGTACCTTCCAGCCTCACTGCTCATCCCCAGCCTGCCCCCCTGCTCTCTACCTTCCTGCCTCACTGCACATCTCCAGGCTGCCACCCCTGCTCTCACAACATCCCCTGCCTGTACCTTCTAGCCTCACTGCACACCTCCAGCCTCCTCCCCCCCCCCCCACTCTCACTACATCTCCTGTCTGTACCTTCCAGCCACTGCTCATCCCCAACCTGGCCCCCCTGCTCTCTACCTTCCTGCCTCACTGCACATCTCCAGCCTGCCCCCCCCTGCTCTCACTACATCTCCTGTCTGTACCTTCTAGCCTCACTGCACACCTCCAGCCTGCCCCCCCCCCACTCTCACTACATCTCCTGTCTGTACCTTCCAGCCTCACTGGTCATAACCAGCCTGCCCACCCCCACTCTCATTACATCTCCTGTCTGTACCTTCCAGCCTCATTGCACACCTCCAGCCTGCCTCCCCCCCCCACTCTCACTACATCTCCTGTCTGTACCTTCCAGCCTCATTGCACACCTCCAGCCTGCCTCCCCCCCCACTCTCACTACATCTCCTGTCTGTACCTTCCAGCCTCATTGCGCACCTCCAGCCTGCCCCCCCCACTCTCACTACATCTCCTGTCTGTACCTTCCAGCCTCTCTGGTCATAACCAGCCTGCCCCCCCCCCCACTCTCACTACATCTCCTGTCTGTACCTTCCAGCCTCATTGCACACCTCCAGCCTGCCTCCCCCCCCACTCTCACTACATCTCCTGTCTGTACCTTCCAGCCTCATTGCACACCTCCAGCCTGCCCCCCCCACTCTCACTACATCTCCTGTCTGTACCTTCCAGCCTCATTGCACACCTCCAGCCTGCCTCCCCCCCCCACTCTCACTACATCTCCTGTCTGTACCTTCCAGCCTCATTGCACACCTCCAGCCTGCCTCCCCCCCCCACTCTCACTACATCTCCTGTCTGTACCTTCCAGCCTCATTGCGCACCTCCAGCCTGTCCCCCCCCACTCTCACTACATCTCCAGTCTGTAACTTCCAGCCTCATTGCACACCTCCAGCCTGCCTCCCCCCCCCACTCTCACTACATCTCCTGTCTGTACCTTCCAGCCTCATTGCGCACCTCCAGCCTGCCTCCCCCCCCACTCTCACTACATCTCCTCTCTGTACCTTCCCGCCTCATTGCACAGCTCCAACCTGCCCCCCACTTGATTTCTGCTGCTGTCAGCATTCCAACCCCATCTGTGCGTATGTTCCATATATTGCTCCCTTGTCTGTCACTCCCTTTCTATCCCTATCTTCAATTTTGTATGTATATGTTTGTGCTCTCCCCACCTTTATGTATTTGTGCATCTGTCTCCTCTTTGTGTGTCTCTGTCCTTATAGTTCCTCATTTGTTTGACAAACCACCTTTCCTTTTGTTCTGTACATTTTTTTCCCTTCTTATTCCTCTTCTACTCTATTCACCACTTTACTTTATTTCTTCTCTTCTTCTGACATCCTGATATTTGCTGAAATGAATGGAGGAGCAATTCTATCCAATGCCACATAACTGAGTATGTTAGGCAAATCTTTTTATTTTAATATTTTTTGCTTAGGTACAGAATAGGAACCTATTTATACATTATGGGTCTTATTCATCAAGATCAAAATCCCAATAGTGAAATGAGCTAATGGGCTTTGACCATGCCAGGGAATGTAGTTAAGTGGTTGACAGTTATGCTGTCGACAGTCAAAATGTCAACAGCATAATGTCGATCACAGAATGCAAATACTGTAGCAATGTTACTTAAAGCATATACTGTGCAGGCATTATAACTGTATATAACAATTATAATGCCGACACAGTAAAATGCTTTAAATAACATTACTACTGTGTCTGCATTCTGTTGTTGGCATCATGCTGTTGACATTTTGACTCATGACAGCATAATTGTCTACCAAAGATATCCATCCCCATGCCAGTCAGGGATTCCTCAGTGAAGAGACAAGTACTAAAGTACTTTTTTTTTTAAACAACAAAAAGCTCTGTTACTAATGAAAATGTACTGAGAGGGAGAGGGGCCCTGAACCAGTATCTTGCATAGGGCCCCATAAATTCTTAATCCGGCTCTGAATGTTAGAGACGAACTCCGCCCTGCCTCTGCTACTGCACAGCAGTCGCCGGGCACTGGGACCCAGCAACTTTTCCACAGAGGTGTGACCTCTGACATGCGACTTCTGCACATGCGCTGCACCTCTAAATAGTCCTGAAAGTGTGGAAGCACCATGAAACCCCAATATCCATCAATATCCATTGTGCCACCACCGCTTAATGCGTATATATTTAGATCCCACTGCACCTAAGCTACTGTAAATATAGCAGATCACAGTGTACTACACTGGCGCACTGGACGGGCACCCCCTGTCTTAAATGCCCCACACCACCTGAAGGCTTAAGTCAGCCCTGCCATGGCTGCTATGGCATGATAGCACTTGGAGAACCACAAATACCAGCATGCCCTAGAATTAGGGGCTTGCTAGGACCTGCAATGTACTTAACAAGAGAGACACACACACACCATGCCATTTCTCCAGGATATCCATGTACATGTAATTCCCTGCATTGCCTCTGGTTCCAGTTAGACTGTGTGACTAGGCCTAACAGTATGGGCACAGCCATCTTGACTCTGGTCATGTGATCATTCCTTCATCAATCTGGTTCATGCAATTCTCCACATGATCTCTGTACCCCATCTGTTCCCAGGACAGCCTATTTAAACTCTTCCAGTTCACCTGCACATTGCCAGATCAACAAGTCAGTCATGACTTCTTGGTTCCTGTATTCCTTGTTACCTAGTACTGCTGGATTCTCTCTGCAAGTTACAGTTATTAATTTGTTACTCCTGTGTTCCTACTTTGCTAGGATTCCATCCACAGATCTACTCTTCAGTGTGTCATTACTTTTTGTGCATTCCACCTGAGGAACTAGCTAATCATTCTGCCTGCTAATTCTACCAGAGACTCCCAGCTTGGTTTATCCTGCTTCCAGCATTCACCTACTCTGCAGCACTACTGCTTCAGGCAAATACCAGTCCCAGTCTGGTTACCCCTGCTTCCAACATTTACTATATCAGCTCTGCAGCACTATGGCATCCAGCATCACCAGTTCCAGCCTGGCATCCAGCATTACCGGTACCAGTACCAGCATCCAATATCACCAGTCCCAGCCTGGCATCCAGCATAACAGGTCCCAGCCCAGTCAGAGGTATAGCCAGTTACAAACCAGCATCCATATTGTCTAACCAGTCCCAGTCTGGTACCTGTGAGTGTTAAGGTGCCTACACACATAGCGATGTGTAGGATTTCCCTTGAAACTCTCCCGGCAGCTCCCCTGCAGTCCTGCTCATGATTTGGCACACGATTTGGTGTATGTACAAATGATCCATCGTGCATTATTTCTTTTTTTTCAGTGCATCGTGTCCCAGATTGTCAGATCTGCCCTAAAGCACGGTAGATATGAAGATGCGATGTGCGACCAGCAGGGACGCGCATCGGCATCGTGATCATGAGTGGACACTTGCGATGAAGGGCACATTTTACACGATTTGTCATCACGATATGTCAAAATCGGGCAAATCGTGTAAAATATCGCTATGTGTGTAGGCACCATTAGCCGGTCCCAGTCTGGCATTCAAATTGTCTAGCCAGTCCCAGCCCAGTACCTGTGAGTGTTAGCTGGTCCCAGTCTGGCATCTACACTACCGTTTTTCCTTATTTTTGAAAGAAAAGCACTCTATACATTGTTAATGTGGTTAATGACTAGACTAGCTGCAAACGTCTGGTTTTTAACGGAATATCTACATAGGTGTATAGAGGCTCATATCCAGCAACCATCACTCCAGTGTTCTAGCGGTACATTGTGTTTGCTAAGCGTGTTAGAAGACTAATGGATGATTAGAAAACCCTTGAAAACCCTTGTGCAATTATGTTAGCACAGCTGAAAATGGGTTTGCTCATTAGAGAAGCTATAAAACTGGCCTCCTTTGAGCTAGTTGAGTATGTGGAGCATCACATTTGTGGGTTCGATTATACTCTCCAAATGGCCAGAAAAAGAGAACTTTCATGTGAAACTCAACAGTCTATTCTTGTTCTTAGAAATGAAGGCTATTCCATGCGAGAAATTGCCAAGAAACTTAACATTTCCTGCAACGGTGTGTACTACTCTCTTCAGAGAACACCACAAACAGGTTCTAACCAGAGTAGAAAGAGAAGTGGGAGGCCCCGGTGCACAACTGTTCAAGAAGACAAGTACATTAGAGTCTCGAGTTTGAGAAATAGATGCCTCACAAGTCCACAACTGGCAGCTTCATTAAATGGTACCCGCAAAACGCCAGTGTCAACGTCTACAGTGAAGAGGCAACTCCGGGATGCTGGCCTTCTAGGCAGAGTGGCAAAGAAAAAGCCATATCTAAGACTGGCCAATAAAAGGAAAAGATTAATATGGGCAAAAGAACACAGACATTGGACAGAGGAAGATTGGAAAAAAGTGTTATGGACAGACGAATCGAAGTTTGAGGTGTTTGGATCACACAGAAGAACATTTGTGAGATGCAGAACAAGTGAAAAGATGCTGGAAGAGTGCCTGACGCCATCTGTCAAGCATGGTGGAGGTAATATGATGGTCTGGAGCTGCTTTGGTGCTGGTAAAGTGGGAGATTTGTACAAGGTAAAAGGGATTTTGAATAAGGAAGGCTATCACTCCATTTTGCAACGCCATGCCATACCCTGTGGACAGTGCTTTATTGGAGCCAATTTCCACCTCCAACATGACAATGACCCATAGCACACCTCCAAATTATGCAAGCACTATTTAGGGAAAAAGCTGGCAGCTAGTATTCTGTCTGTAATGGAGTGGCTGGCGCAGTCACCAGATCTCAACCCCATTGAGCTGTTGTCAGAGCAGCTTGACCATAAGTTACGCAAGAAGTGCCCATCAAGCCAATACAACTTGTGGGAGGTGCTTCAGGAAGCATGGGGTGAAATTTCTTCAGATTACCTCAACCAAATTAACAGCTAGAATGCCAAAGGTCTGCAATGCTGTAATTGCTGCAAAAGGAACATTCTTTGACAAAAGCAAAGTTTGAAGGACAAAAGTATTATTGCAAATAAAAATCATTATTTCTAACCTTGCTAATGTCTTGACTATATGTTCTATTCACTTTGCAACTCATTTGATAAATAAAAGTCAGTTTTCATGTAAAACACATTGTCTGGGTGACCCCAAACTTTTGAACGGTAGTGTATATTGTCTAACCGGTCCCAGTCCGACATCCAGCACTACTGGTCTCATTCCGGTCATCTTCCAGTTCCAGTCCAGATCCAATACTGGTACCAGGATGGTCATCTTCCAGTTCCAGTCTGGCTCCAAAACCGGTTCCAGTCCAGTTATTCAAATAAAGGACTTTCTTTTTTACTCTACAGTTTAAGCACCACATACACAGTCATCCCTCATATCAGCTTCATCAATACCACCCAGTGGTCAAAGTCCCTGCGCCCACACAAACAAAACCCTGATTTCTGACAATTTAGCTCCAAAAGATATATAAGTTTTGTAACTTGACAGCGGGAACCGATGCCATGTTCAGATGGTGTTGATTTCCAGACCCCTGCTCTTTCCCATGAACATGAGGTCCAGGTTGTGAAAAGGGATCCTTTTTGATGCCTTCACAGAACACCAGTTTCTTTGTAAGAATGTGCAGTTCATGCATGTGTACTGACACTGCCAAGTCAGACTTACTTAAGTAGCAGTGTTAAGGATTGCAGAGACAGCTGATTTTTGTGTCAGCTGTCCCTGCATCGGAGCAATGTTGAAATGCTCCAGTGTTTTAGTATCCACCATTGCTACTTGCAACAAGTTAGATACTAAGGGCCTGATTCAGAGCCGGACGCTCTGACCAGAGCGCTCGCTCTGAATCAGGGCCCTCCTCCATTAAAATGGAGCGTCCTCCTGGCCGCTCGTATAGCTGTGGGTGACCACCCACAGCATATACGAGCGTCCAAAAAGATGGTCGCGATGGTCTTGACCATCGCGACCATCGGACTTGCGAGGGAAACCCTGCGGTAGGGTTTCCCAGCCACAAGCCCTGGAGTGATTTTGGCTCTATCAGAGCCAAAATCACTCCCACTGACATCACGAGTGATGTCAGTAGGGCCGGCTTCAGACGGTAGGCGTTCCCATGGGAACGCCTCCGTCTGGCAGGCACGCCCACCAAAAGGGGCGTGCTGTCAGTCACCATCGATAGCACGCCCCCTTTGGTGCGAGACCCGGAGCGACAGCTTGGCTGTCGCAGTCCGGGTCTCGCGCATGCGCACGACGGAGCTCCCTCCGTCGTCCGCATGCGCAGTGGGGACATCGACCCACTTGCGAGCGTACTGCCGCTTGCGAGTGGGTCTGAATGACCCCCTAAGTTAGCACTGCCGAGGTCTTAATTAATCCCTTGTGTTATCATAATATAATTAAGGGTGGCATCAATGTGGAATTGGTAAAGGTTATTTATTTCTGTATTTTTTTTATTTAGAATTTGTAGGAATAAATACCCTCCCAGGAGTAATGCTGGCCATACATCAGCAATTTATTGGGGCAATTCCCCATCTTGCTGATGACTGAGTTGGGTGATCGGCAAAATCCAACATGTTGGACAATCTCCATTTAGCTGATATCGCTGTAAAAATAATCGCAATTAGCGAGTTCGGGATTTTTAACATGTTTTATTTTGCTGATCCCCTGAGAAATCACAGATCACCGGAGTCCGCAGCTCGGCAGATCTGATCATTATTTGGCAGATCGGAATTGGGAGATTGGGGATTCTGGCGACTGATGTATGGCCTGGATATGCTGTATTAGAGGGTAATCATTTTTAATGCCTCAGGATGTCTGTGGCAGGTGCACAAACCTGGCTCCAGTACATGTAGTTTATAAGAAGTGGGCACTCATTCTCATTTTCACCAAATAAAGTACAGCTTTGTAAAGATGCAATGTTTCAGTTATATTTCATTACCATCTTTTATAGAGAGTGTTTAACTATAAGATACTGTAACAGAAAGTGCACAGACTTCCAACATGACCACAGTATTGCATCTTAATAAAACAAGCACATACATGTTCTTTCTTTGAAAGGCAACATTTTCTGCCACCAACAAAAGATAAAAAAGGATTTCTGATAGAGTCATGTTTTATTTATTAGACTTTAGCTCTGAGATAGAAAAGTGTCTTCTAAGACTGAGAGCTAAGGCATATTTAGGATGTTCACCACTGAACTAGCCGTGTACACATCTGGATGCTGATTAGTTTTCTTTGAAATAAACATTTTTATTCCGTTTACTGAAAAACTTATTAATTTAGAGCATAAAAATAACAAAGCTTCTATCGACTGACTTTGTAAATTCAGCCCTTCCAAGTGTAACCATCTCTCCCTCCCAGATACTGCAAGGTACACTGCAGCAGAAAAAAACATCTTGAATATAATAAAGTTCCTTGCCAGTTTGACTTGGGAATGCAAGAAGCAAAGGGAGCTACAATATAACAAAAAGCAAATAAAAAAG
This sequence comes from Taudactylus pleione, assembly GCA_031769625.1. Lineage (NCBI taxonomy): Eukaryota > Metazoa > Chordata > Amphibia > Anura > Myobatrachidae > Taudactylus > Taudactylus pleione. Next base: position 8,910,375 of record JAUIMM010000350.1, on the reverse strand, counting down.
TTTTAATGGCAATAGGTCAAATGCTACAGCATTTATTACAGTTTTCCATATTAGCAACTTGTAATCCTGATGTGTAGCAAAGTCATTGTTTTTATTACTATAATATTGATACCTACCTTGGGAAAGCAGATCCTTAAAGTTGTGTACACATTAAACGATGTGTACCCAGCACGATCTCGTGAGCGACGGGACCCGGTGGGGGTGCCGGCATCGGCAAGTGCATACACACTTGCTGATGCCGGCAGCGACGGTGTGATGGCGGGTGGGGGGGGGTAGCGTGGGCCATGCTGCATTCGTCAGCATGGCATCGCTAGAGACAACCTCAGATCTTTCTGTATGTACAAAAGATCTAAGGATGCGACGAATGACCCGCGGGAGGGCGTTTCGGGCATCGTGCGTACACACTGGACAATATGAACGATTTGTCGTTCCGATGCGTCGGAATCGGTCAAATCATTCAAGGTATCGTCTAGTGTGTAGAGACCTTTAGATGTTTCTGATGATATCCATTGCTGAATTTTGACAATGTTAGTTGTATTCCTTGGTAGAGACTATACATGGCATGGCTGTAAGGGTTTTAAAATGTTACTAAATAACTCTTATTTTATTTATTTATTAACAGCTTCTTATATAGCGCAGCATATTCTGAACACTTGAAGGTGGATCTGTCAGCAGGTAAGACATCTTGACTTTAATTTAATGTAATTATTAGTGAACTCTTTTATTTTTCTTTATTTTTGTATTATCAATCTTCCCAATGACATCACTTGCAGCATGGCATAGTCATAATCTAAATTGTTGAAATCAATTTCTGAATTGAACTACAGGTCACCCGTCCTAAGTTGATACTGGTCTCACAACTAAAGGGGCCTATCCATTACACGACCAGGAGGTTTTGGTTTTGGAGTTTTTTGTCGCATTGTTCACAAAATCGGGTAATGGATAGCCGGCAAGCACCAGCGATGCGCGTGCACACTGGGTCCTTGCCAACCCTGACGATCTACTGAACATGCCCGTCAACCTAATGATGCTCGTCAGGTTCGGCATGTTCAGAGATAGGAGGTCAGGCTCCTGCACTGAATGATGTTCAGTAAACGCCGTTCAGTGCGGGCACTGCACCTTGGCGATCTGAAGGTCTGAATGCTAGACGTTCAGTCTTTCAGGTCACTTAGTGGATAGGCCCCTTAAGCTCAAAAAATTTGCAGTTGTTACTACTTTATGGTATAAATATATATATTATCTAGCACCAGTACAAGAGACAACTATTGTTTATTAAGCCACAATCAGCAAGGCTGCACATCGAATGTTTGCACTTTTGCAGTCTAGAGGCTGGGTACAGTCAGGGGCCACCACTGATGTATGTAAATGACACAGCCTTATGATCCTCACTAGCTGAAGTACCTAGCATTGCTTGGGATTAAATCTTCAAGTTACTAAATTTTATTATGTGATGTTATTCAAATCCATCAAGTGGCAGGCCCAGAACAGGCTCCCTAGGTCAGAGTCAGGGGCCACTCCTCTCTCCCCAGCGGCCGCCAGCAGACTGAAGGCTAAATACTGGTGGCCGCAGCATCAGTAGACTCTGGGCACTAGTCTGTGCCCAGAGTCTACTGTGCATGCGCAGGTCGCCAGGGAAATGGCACGGCCGATATTTTCCTGGCAATTTCCTCACTGCCCATGTGCAAAACGTTGGGAAAATGTCCACGACTGAGACACCCGACACGAGACCTCGGAGAGGTATTAGAAAATATGGGTGCAGGGTGTGCGGTGCGGGCCCCCCCTGGACCCAGGGGCCCATGTGCACCGCACACTCTGCAGCCATTATAGATACACCCCTGGTCAGAGTTCTGCCTGGTGCACTCCGCAGTGAGTTCCAGCTGGGACCCCAACCACTCCATTAGACATCCCAGACAAATTGCCACCCCTCTGTAAAATTTTCATCCAAATCCATCCAGTGGAAGGCCCGGAACAGGTTCCCTGGGTCAAAGTTCTGCCCAGTGTACTGCAACGGGAGGTCCGACCTGGACTTTAACCCCCTTGTACAGTGGTGGCCAACCTGTGGCTCTTGAGCCACTTGCGGCTCTTCCATTGTTTTGATGTGGCTACCCTGACTGACTGCCTCCTCTGATATGTGCACAGCTGTTCAGAGGAGGCTCATCCTTTGTTGCAGCAGTCTGCTCTGCTCCGAAGGCATGTATGGGCAACGTGGTGTTGTCACTCCGCAAACAGGAGGCGGAGCTCAACTTGTGACTGAACCTGCGGCCACGAGGAGGATGCAGTCGCAGATGCCAGAGCCTATCTACATGACACAGACAGTCCGCAACAAGGTAAGAGCTGTGGGTTTTTTATATTTGTTTTTTAATTTTATTTGTGACATTTGGGGAGGCTGGAGAGACCCGTGAAGTGGAAGGGAGGAGTGGGGGAAGGTAACTAGACTGGAGAGGCCCGAGGAGAGAGGGGGGCTGGAGTGACACATGGCGGTCTGCTGGATTGACAAATGGGGGGCTAGAGTGACACATGGGGGGTTGCTGGAGTGACAAATGGGGGGCTGAAGTGACACATGGAGGGGTTGCTGGAGTGATAAATTGGGGACTGAAGTGACACATGAGGTGGACTGGAGTGACACATGGAGGAGCTAAATTGTATTATGTGAATCTGTACTTTTTTTTTTGTCGATGTATTTTTTATGGATCTGTGTTTTCAGTGTATTTTATGTGGATTTGGCTTATTCAGTGTATTTAAGTGGATGTGGATATGTGTTATTTGTGGATGTGGCTTTTTCACTGTATTTTATGCGGATCTGGCTTGTTGCATTGTATTTAATGCGGATCTGTTTTTTTTCAATGTTTTTATATTGTTTTGGCTTTTTAAATCCCTTTAATAGTTACCTCCACAGTGATTGTGTGTATGCGCTTTTACATGCTCCTATAAACATCATACCAGGGGCATGGCCTAGCTGGCACAAAGCCACGCCCATTTTGTACGTGCGACCTTGTCGCGTGCATGATCTTGGCTCTTTGACATACCTACAGACATTTTTGGCCTCTGGCTGGTTGGCCACCCCTGCCCTAGTATGTCTTCGGTGATACCATGTTACCACTCTGCAAAGTTTTTGTCCAAATCCATCCAGTGGAAGGCTCAGAACAGACTCCCTGGGTCAAAATTCAGCCCAGCATACACCAACAGGAGATCCTAACCCCCTTAAAACCTGGCCAGAATCCATCTGGAACACCTAGCACTGGTTTCATCCCAATCAGTTTGGGGGGGGTCCGAATGCATAATTGGACAAACAAACAGACCAATGAATTTTATATAAAAGCTGATAATATACCACTATATACTTATATGAAAATGTAAGGGTAAATGTGAAAACTGTTTATAGTTTAACCACAAAAATCAATGTGCATTTTTTAATGTCTGGATTGCGGAATCCTCTTCCATCTTGTACTTTCTTTTTCAGTAAACCATTCTACTTTTTATTAAATGACATGATACATTTCTGTGCTGTTATCTGTGAATAAAGAAATTACACTGAGGTTTATAGTAAATTACTTTCTCATCCATCTGTTTCTATGTTTTGTATTCATGTTCTGTGATGGGTGACGGATGATTGGTTAACATTGATCTCTACACTGTTCTTATTAACACTGCACATTCTGAGATTGTATTCCTTTACAAATACATAGAAGATCTATCAATGCCTCAAACAATTAGGTCAGTATCCCATTCTCTGAATGTTTGAAACTCAGAATATATGACATAGTTTATTCAAATCTTATTTAGAACAGAGCTGAAAATAGTAAGACCAAACAGATAAATTCATCAATAGCACCCAGGGTACCTGCTGAGGAATTTCGAATTGATGTCATCAAGTAAAAATAGAATTATATTAATAATATTAATTCATCTTGTGAATCCCTAATGATCTATGTAGAATGAAAATAATATCACCACGCAATTACAGAATTAGTAATTATGTATTAAAGCACAGGTCTATCAAGTCCAACCCTATATAAGTTTTCATTACGATCTCTTGCATTCACACAACTTAACAAGACTGTCGGCTTCTAGGGACTGCATCGGCTGCAGCTCCTAGAAGCAGGGTAGGGCTGCCATCATAGCAGGGGGGTGGATTCCCATTGGAAGTGCTCTCTGCTGTTGCAGTCCAGACTGGCAGTCCCAGGGGGAGAAAACACCTACCTCTGGGACTTCCTGACACAGCATAAGATTAGCAGGGAGCGATTCCACTAGGAAATATTTATTAATCACAGCAATGTGCATCTATTGCCTGGCACTGCTGCTATTGAGCTTTTTGCCATCTAATATTTCAGTGATTTTCCATATTCTTTTTCCCTAATATTATTCCATTTAAAGTGTGATTAGCATAGTTATAACCTCTGACTAAGGGGCTGATGCACAGTGAGCACTATGCCAGTTGGTGGGACATATTTTTTTGTGTATTTTCACACTATGCGATGTTATCTAGTTCACCCAGAATTTTTTTTAAAACACATACCCATATGAACACAAATCTGTAAACAGAAATATCAAGGTGATAGGAACCACATACAATACTATAAATAAAATGACAAAGAGGGGTTAGAATCAAAAATCAACCCATGATTGGTTGCGATAATACAAGATTTGCAAAAATTGGTGCCATATTTTGAACAAGTGTTCATTTGATTTAATGATTTTAGTAAGTAGTGAATTCTGATATTAGTTTGGAATAGGTAATTGTGAACAGAGTGGTAGTGTTCAAGGAGGACAGATTGGTGGATTGGTTGAATAAAATTGAAGGTACAGTACTGTTAATTATATTAGATCAGAATGATTGTAATTTAAAAAGGAAAAATATAGAAAGTTATGGATGTCTACAAATAATGCATGTTATATTTAAAGGGGAAGGGGTATGTATAAAGTTATATAAACAAAATGATTAATACCTCAATGAATAGTATATATTGTTTAAATTAATAATATAATATAATGAATATAATATAATATAATGAATATAATATAATAATAATTATAATAATATAATGTGTGTATATAGGGGTGAGCGCGTTCGGTTTTACTCGGTTTTACTCGGTTCTTATCGCCACTGTACCGCAAATTCGGCTCGATTTTATTCGCTATCCAAAACACATGTTCGGCGATAGCCAATAAAAAGATCCGAGTAAAACCGAACCCGCTCACCATATATATATATATATATATATAAAATATATATAATGTATAAATTAATAATACCTCAATGGTTTATAGAGTATATAACTGGTGGTGCAGCCTGGGAGCAGGTAAATGGTTCAAGTGTCTTCTCTTCCGTGCATCTTATAGATTTAAAGGTCCCAGATACAGTAAAATAGACCATTTACTGATAGGGAATCTAATACAGTACATTGCAAAGTGATTCTGTCCACTCATACTCAAATCAGACCCCTTATCTAAAGGGTAGTGTATCCAACTGCAGCAAAATAAAAATCAAAGTCTGCACAAGCGGACCCCTGAACCCATTGTGAAATCAAAATGGAAGAATTTGTATTTAATCTATCTTCTTATATTCCATAAAATATAGAGATGGAAGTTCATTCAATTGGGATGTCCTTTGCTTAAACATACTGTATAAGGGTTTATTTACTAAGCATCGAGTTCTGAAACGCAGTACTTCCAATCGTGTTTAGCCATTTTTAGCTAGTAAAATCATTGCCTTTAAATTTCGGGCATAAACACTATCGGATGTGGTGAGTTTTAGAACCCAATGCTTAGTAAATAGACCCAATAGACAGAATATTTTTGATTTTGAAATTGAGTTGTTTACAATTCAAAGTCAGACGAAATTAAAAATATCTTTAAAATGAAGAGTTATGGAGAGAGGATGGCCATAACAAAATAAAAGCTATTTTGTTCCTCCATCTACAAATCAATACATTATGAATTTAGAGAGATTGGTTAAGCGTGACACAAACCTTTATTTTCTTTTTACAAATGCAAAATTCACTAATTTATCAAAGCAAGAAATATTATGCTCTTAAATCATTAGGCAAAAACATTCAGATTGTATGTAAGGGGGGTTTGTGGGAATGATGAATTATGTAGATTATGAATCATGTAGATTATGTTAATGGGATCAAGCGGCAATTTTATGTGACCTCTTGCTACAAACCTTTGATGTTGTTTCCACTTTTCATACAAAAAGTAAAATGATTCAGTCATTCAATTGGGTTGTAGGAATGGATGGATCAATGATTACACTGCAAAAATTCTAGTTCACGAATATTTGAAAATTCCATTAATTTAAAGCTTGCCAAATATATACAAAACTAGAATTAATCTCCCAGGGAAGTCCATCATCTATTCTCGTAATTCTCTCTGTAATCCATTGTCTCAGTATGTTATGTTGTTACAGCCAGTTATACAACACATTGCATCCATTATTAAAGATACTACACTTTTTTTTATAAAGTGGGACATCTTACACCAGTCCTTGATAATTGTCTTCTTGTCACGATTAATGTCGCCAGCCTGTATGCCAATATCCTTCACGATGGATGGATGTATGAAGTAAGTGATTATGTTACCATCAGCACACACTCCAAGGTGCCACCTATTGTTTTTTTTGTTATTGATAATCGATGTGATTCTTCATAAGTTCTTTTTTTTTTTTCCCTCCAATTGCAAGAGGCTTCAATGGGGGTCAAACATGGCCCTATCATATGCAAATATCATTATAAATAAACATGAAAATACCCCTGTTTTGTCCAATTGTATATTTTCAGAATTTATTTCATTTGATGTTCACTTTATTGATGATTCCTTTTTTGGATTGGTGGTGAACAATGACTTGTGGAATTTATCAACAGTTTAAATTCCTTGGCTTCCTTTTTTAGATTTAGATTAGTTTTTAGTTCTTGTACCATTAGCTTTTTTGTTGTTTGGTAATGCAAACTAGTAATAATTTATCATCCATTTTAATGAAGGAAACAGACAATATTAGTTTTCTTCCACAAGAAGGCATTAATTTCTCTCAACTTCTGTGAGTTGTTTGTATCACCTACAATAAGGATAATTTAACATAAGCTTTGAGATCTATCAGCAAAAAATGTGGAATGAGGTTATGATGCCACTCATATAAAAGGTTCTTAATAAATGCTTGGATATAAACAGAGAGGAATTATTTAAACCTAAAGGAAAGAAGCATACTGTATGTCACAATCAATAGTATTTATCAGTAACTTCTTCACTGCATCCAAATTTCTATTACTAAAATATTGACAGCCATTACTTGATGCCAGTATATATCTGTTCAGAAATATGTTTATTGCAATAGTTATATACCAGCATCAAGTAATCTTCATAAACACTGTCTCTCATGAGGACAGCTTAGAAGAAACTGTTTTGACAATCACAGTTTTCAAGGAACATGGTGAACATCTGTAAACTACAGATGTGTCCTTATACATCTAGGCTCAATACACCATGTGGTGCGAGATGCCTGGTGTGAGTGAGCCGCCAGGTCCTGTGTGACTCTGTTAGCGCTGGCAGTGGCGGTTGTAGGGGCAGACCAACAGGGCAGTCGCCCGGGGCGCCGGCCCCTAGAGGGCGCCACTGAGTCCCCAGAAGGTAAAATTTTTTTTCCCATAATAATAATAAAAAAACCCAGCGCCGGTCTCTCCCGCATTGCCGGGCGCCCGCTGATATTTGTTTTCAGCGGGCACACGGCTCCCTCCCTGCAAAGGCAGCCGAAGCTCACTCTAGAGCTCCGGTTCCCGCATAGAGCACTATGGGAGGGACGTCATGACGTCTCTCCCACAGATCCGTGGAGCCAGAGCTCACTCCAGAGCTCCGGCTCCAGCAGAGAGCACTATGGGAGGGACGTCATGACGTCTCTCCCATAGATCCGTGGTGGAGCCGTGGTCAGATCGGACGGCAGCGGACACAGGAGCGGGGCCTAAGGTAAGTATTGTGTTTGTATTTTTTATTTTTCAGAAGGGTGGCATGTGGGCATTACTACTGGGGGCATGTCTATAAGGGGGCATTACTACTGGGGGCATGTCTATAAGGGGCATTACTACTGGGGACATGTCTATAGGGGGGCATTACTACTGGGAGCATGTCTATAAGGGGGCATGTCTATAAGGGGTATTACTACTGGAAGCATGTCTATAAGGGGCATTACCACAGGAGGTATTACTACTGGGTGCATGTCTATAAGGGGCATTACTACTGGGGGCATGTCTATAGGGGGGCATTACTACTGGGAGCATGTCTATAAAGGGGCATTACTACTGGAAGCATGTCTATAAAGGGGCATTACTACTGGGGGCATGTCTATAAGGGGCATTACTACTGGGAGCATGTCTATAAGGGGGCATTTCTACTCTGGTCATGTCTATAAGGGGGCATTATTACTGGGGGCATGTCTATAAGGAGGCATTACTATTGGGGACATGTCTATAAGGGGGCATTCCTACTGGGGGCACTACTATAGGGGGCACTAATGGGGGCATTCCAACTTTGGGTACTACTATTGGGGGCATTCCTACTGTGGGCACTACTATAGGGGGCATTATTACTGGGGCTCTACTAATGTGGGCACTACTATAGGGGGCACTACTATTGTGGACATTGTATTAGGGGCACTACTACTCAGTACTGTGGGCCTTGTGTATAAGGGGCACTAATTTGGGCATTGTGTAAAAGGGGCACCACTGTGTGTCATAACATGAATAAGGGACTAATGTGTGGCATAATTTGAATTGGGGATACTGTATTGTAAAGGGAATTACTGCATGTGGCATAATGTGCTATACAGGGCATTACTGCGTGTGGCATAATGTGTTATAAAAGCCATTACTGCATGTGGCATAATGTGTTATACAGGGCATTACTGTATGTGGCATAATGTGTTATACAGGGCATTACTGCGTGTGGCATAATGTTTTATAAAGGGCATTACTGCGTGTGGCATGTGTTATAAATGCCATTACTGCGTGTGGCATAATGTGTTATAAAGGGTATTACTGCGTGTGGCATAATGTGTTATACAGGGCATTACTGCATGTGGCATAATGTGTTATACAGGGCATTACTGCGTGTGGCATAATGTGTTATACAGGGCATTACTGCGTGTGGCATAATGTGTTATACAGGGCATTACTGCATGTGGCATAATGTGTTATAAAGGCCATTACTGCGTGTGGCATAATGTGTTATACAGGGCATTACTGCATGTGGCATAATGTGTTATAAAGGGCATTACTGCGTGTGGCATAATGTATTTATAAAGGGCATTACTGTGTAAGGCGCATTACTGCACATGGCAATTATTCGCCACGAGGGGAGAGCTTGGGGGAAGCCCAGCACCTTCATAAGTGTTGGGCACGCCCTACAGTGTGATGAATTGGGGGTGTTCCGCAAGGACACGCCCCCTTTCCGGAAGCGCGTGTGCTTTCAGCGCATGTAGAGGAACGTCATCTACAAAAAGTTTTTTTTGGGGGGGGCGCAACTGAACTTTCGCCCTGAGCTCCACAATGTCTAGAACCGGCCCTGAGCGCTGGACCCATTTTTTGTGTCCTTTTTTACTGGAAATGCACCTTAGTTGCAATGTGATGGGACCAGGACACACCTGGAGATTGTACTGATGTATTTGATATATGACACTTGTATATCTGTGTGCGACTGAGTCTGTATACACAGCACAATGGAACGTGGCGTGGAAAAAAATCAGCAGCCGCTACATCGTGGCACTTCATATATAGATTGAAAGACTCAGTTACACACACATGTGACAAGTGTCACATATCAAATAAATCAGTGCAGTCTCCTAGTACATCCTAGTCACATTGCAACTAAGATGCATATTTGGCAAAAAAAGATGCATAAAAAAAATGAAGCCCGGCGCTAGCAGAGTCGCATGGTACCTAGCACGCCGAGAGCAGACGTTTGCCGTGACTGCAGCAATGACATATGAGGACACATCTGTAAATCGGAAAGAAAATATGAGAAAGTGAAAATAGAGGAAAAATTGAAAAAAGTGAAAAAACAATCAGACATTATTTAATAAATATAAGGAAAAATGTGTACACTACAGACTGAACAAACTTGTATATTTATTACTGCCTGCAGCATCCAAACTAATGTTCTTGAAAAAAAAAATTGTCCTCCCCAAGATGCCAAGAATTGCTTATACAGTAGAAGAGCACCAAATGTAAAAAACAAACTAGTCTTAAGTTTCATTAAACCAAACGCCAACAAAATAGAAGAGTAGTGGCTACATGTAAAGATACCTGGGGGTATATTTACTCATCAATTTTGACTCCATTTCGTATATATCGACTCAAGCGGTTGCTTTCCATGGCAGCGGCTGCTGATGGCAGTGGCTGCTGATTGACTAAGAGCGGCCACTTCCATGGTAATAGCTGCTCCATTATGGTCAATGGACCTGACCGGCAATGACCTTAGGCCATTTTGGGTGGCAGCGGGCTCTATCCGCTGCCTGTCCATGGGCTCGCAATCAGTTTTTTTTCCAAGACCTTGGATTTCTACTGGAGAAGAGGATGGACCTCCTCAGTTGTATATAAGTATGCAGTGTGAGCAGGGCCACAACAAAGAGGGATAAAGGGGGCATGTGACCCGGGTGCCGGACTTGAGGGGCTGCCGGGGAGAGGCTGCCAGGAGGCTAGGTTGCTGCTCTTGTGGGTTTGGCACCACATCCCGGCCTTGAGAGGCACAGGGACACCGTCAGTCTAATGTGGTGCCAGTCACAAGTCAATCAGTGCTCGCGGACCGGCAACCAATCAGCAGAGGCTGCCTGTCTGTGAGCTCCAATTGGTTCACCAGCGGTGTGACATTAAAATGTTGGCAGTACTGACAGTTCCCCAGCATGGGGCAGCCCCATCCCGCGCCACCCCGAGATCAACCATCGCACGGCCCTGGCAGGTAAGAGAAGGGAGATGGGGCCTTACTGTGGGATAATGTGTAAGGAGTCTTACTGTGGCATAATGTGTAAGGGGCCTTACTGTGGCATAATGCAAAAGGGGCCTTACTGTGGCATAATGTGTAAGGGGCATTACTGTGGCATACTCTAAAAGGGGCTTTACTGTTGCATAATGTGTAAGGGATACTGTGTCATAATGTCATCATTTGTTATAAGGGGCATTACTGTGTCTCAAAACTACACACCATTTTCTTCCTCTATGTTGTATTTTTTTGAGGGGGGGGCCGCCAAATTATTGCCTTACCCCGGGTGGCAAAAAATCCTGCTGGTGAGTGAGTGAATTAATGTGTAATAAAGATATACAATATTTGGTGTTCTGTGTTTTTTTTTATATTTTTTTCACTGGGAGTACAGGTGTCACCGGCCTGCTGGCACTTATAGTTCTAAGTGCCATACAGCAGGCTAGCTGCTCTAGTTCCACTGTGAAAAACAATATTATTACAATTATTATTACAATAATTTACCCATTACCGCTGCACCCACTGGCCAGGGGTGCAGAGAAGACCCTGGTTAATGCTTGGGAGGAGGGACCCCATTTCTTGGGGGTTCCCACTTTTCAAGGATTGCCAGCCCTTAGCTGACCAGTTTGGGGCTGCTTTAATGCTTTGCCAGGAGGAGTCCACGCAGTGTGTCCTCTTGTTGTGGTTCAGCCTTGTGCTGGTTCATGGAAAATAGGGGGAAGCCCACACCGCTCTTTACTCGATTTTCCATGACCAGACTAAAAGGTCCAGGGCTGGTTATGGATTTAGGGGGGACCCCACACCATTTTATTTTACATTTTTTGCTATTAACCCTTTTTTAATCCCTAAGAAACATAATAGTAATCTCTGCATGCTTCTTTTTAACAGGATTTTTTAGTTCTATTTGCATTTGATTTTGAAATGGAACTCAAAATCGAATGTTTTTAAATGAGCGTTTTGGAGAGTGCATTATAAAGTACATTTTGAGTAATTTTCAGTAGATTTCAATAGACTTAAAAATCAACCCAAAATTGATCTTTAGTAAAATTACCCCCTGGATTCTACAACCGACTGACCCGTGCAGTATGCTAGAAAATGAACGTGAAGACTTCCAAATGACAAACAATTGTCACATTATCCTCAAACAGGACCTCATTAGAAATAAAATCAACACTAAAATAACGGATTTAAGGACATTTTCCTTAATTACCATTTTTTTTGTATTCATTAACACAGGAGATATCACTGATATCTCCTTGCTAAGTCTGTCTGCTTTAATTTCCACACTCACTATTCATCCAATTCCGAAAATTATGCATTTTTGGAATTTGATGGTTTTGCTATACACCACTCTCAGATGGCATATAGCGGGTTATACTTACCTGGTTTCAGCATGAGCAGGTCCTTCTCGGCTCCCTCTGTTGCTCCCTGGTCCCTCCTCTGGCTTTGGCTGCTGCTATGACGCAGACTGTGTTCTCTCGGCAGAAAACAGTAAAGTTAAAAAAAATAAATAAATTAACCCAGTAAAGTTAAAAAAAACATAAAAATAAATCTTCAGCAGGAGGTCGGGGACAGCGGCTGCAGCTCAGGCGGCCAGGTAGGTGAGGGAGGGGAGCGGAGGGGGGGGGGGTTCGGGGACACACAAAATTACCGCAGCTGTAATTAGTGCTGCACGAATGCGCTGTTTTTGTGAACGTAACGGCGCATGTGCAGCACTGATTACAGCTGCGGTAAGTTAGAGCAGACAGGGAAAAGTATCTATTTCCTGAAAAGCTGTAATCGCAAAAATGACAGCTTTTCAGAATAGATACTTATGGAGAGGAGGAATGATGAATTCCTCCGGTAATTAGGTAGAACTCTAATTAGGTAGAAGTTCTAAACCTAATTACCTCCATCGATTTTTTAGTTATGATGAATAGGCCCCAAAATCACCTTTCATACTAAAGATGTTATATACCTGTTACAATGACCCTGTGGGCTACAATATATTGGACATTCTATTAGAAATTTTCAGATCAATATTAAAGTACACCTGAGAAACATTTCAAACAAAATTACCAACTACAGCATCCCAAAAGGAAACATATAAGTGATCACTTCACACTCTCCTTTACAGGTATGTCAAAAGTTCCAATTCCATAGGAGGTAGGTGACTACATTTAAAGGTTACCAAAGAAAAATCCAAATGGATCTTTGAAATGGAGACATTGGGCCCAATGTGGATGGTTCCCACGGATATATGCAATCACCTACTGCTTCGTCTCATGGGAGTATCATGGGAATGTTGTGGGCATGATGGCCATCTTCCGTGCTCATGACTGAAGATGGGACACCTGCTTCAGATAGACCTTTTGCACCCAGCATGGAGCAAAGTGCCGATACTAATGATGAAGGCTGCAGATGGAAAAACAGTAAGTGGGCCGACCATCCACGTGAACGCAACCAGTGGTGCAGAGAATTGAGGAGTGGGTACTATTTGCCAGAGCTAAATGGAGCTGCTCAAAGGGGGCCAAGGTCCACTGCTGCCCCCTTTCTGTCCCCCTTACCTGTCAGCAGCACTGTGTCACGGCCAGGGTTTCTCGGCATGGTAGTCACCGGGTATTACCTGTGAGGTCGTTATGATGGGGGGTCTCTGGCAGCGGTACTGGTGTTTGGCGAGGGACATTGGCTATGCGTGGTTCTGTGCGGGCACATTGTCACTAGGCCTGGTGAGGTCTGGCGGTGTTTCCGTCCTTTGGCATGGGCGCCGCCATCTTGCCTGCGGCCATGTGATTCTGGCTGTCCAATCCTGGTAGATCATGTGCTCATTCCAGCCAGTCACAGCACAGCACTGAGTATTTAGGAAGGTCCAGAGCCTTCCTTCCTTTGCCAGTGCAATGTGTTTCTCAGCTGCGGCTGAGAGAGAGAGTACCTGTGCCTTATCTGCCTGCTTGTTATATGCTTCTAGCCTGAACCTTGCCTGCTCCAACCTGCTGGACTTACCCTGCACCCTCCATATACCTTCTTACCTGCCTGAGTACCTGAACCTGCTGTTTCCCTGCACCTTGCTCAATTTCACTCCCAGCTGGACTTCACTACCTCTGTCTGCATCAGTTACAGCTCATCAAACCTGCATTCAGTTACAGCTCATCATACCTGCATTCTGTTTTCAGCTCACCATACTTATTTACTGGACTGTTCCTGCCTGTCACTATCTGGACATTTCCCCATTAACCCTCACTACAGTTATCAAGTCCACTTTAGTGCTATACCTGGACTTTTTCATTTGCCAGTCGAATGTTTTCTAAGTCACTCATTAAAAACTCCACTTTTTCATTTAAGTCTGCTGCTGTGTCTGCTCCTATCACCACCCCGGGTCCACAACAAATACAGAACCTCACAAACTGTCTCCCCAGCCCAGCACACAGTGCTGTGTGCTGGGTTGCAGTGAGTGCAGGGAAGCTACTGCCACTGATCAGCAGCAGCAGTCTCTCATCTGTGTGTGGGGGGAAGCGATCACACCCCCTCCCTATATATTCCCTTGGCTGAGCGGTACAAAGGTACCAAGTCCAAGACTCACAGGAAGTCCTTGATTTTCAATCCTCACCCACTGCTTATCTGAATCCTTTCAAGACCACTCTAAAACTCTACTAAGAGACACTGCTTCATAATAGAAGTGCTTTTCCCCAGTGTAAAAAAAAATAAAAAGTGAAATAAAATTATCATTCCTCAAAAAATATAAATAAATATTTTTTTCTTTTTTTGTGTGTGTGTTAGCAACTTAGCTGAGCTGTTATTGTTTGGTGACACTGCCGGCCAGACTGCAGTTTATCATTCACGTATTGTGACACTATAAGTCATAGCGCAGTGTTTTACTCTTATTCATAAAAAATATTGTGACACTGTAAGTGGTAGCGCAGTGTTTTAGTCATAAACATTTTTGCGACACTGTAAGTGGTAGCGCAGGATAATATTCAACTTTTCACTTCTTTCCTCAATCGTGAATAAATTATTAGTCTACACTTCAATTACAAGACCACAACAAAGTACTAAATAATATGCGTAATATATAAAACATATTGACATCACTGTAAGTGGTAGTGCAGTGCAGTGGCAGGCTGGGCCGGGGGGCAGGGTACCATGTGCCCCCCGGGCCGCAGCGTCATGCGGGCCGTGGGCAGTCTGTGTCACTGTGACACAGACTGCACCGCGTGTGTAGCGCTGACCGGACGGAGTTCGGTCAGCGCTACACAGCACAAACACACAGCCGCCGGAGCCGGCAGCTGTGTGTTTGCTGTAATCAGCAGCCACTGAGAGTCTGTCAGACTCTCATCGGCTGCCGCTGCTCCCACTGCGGGAGCCATCTTCCGGCTCCCGCAGTGGGTAATGGGAGAGCCGTCGTCATGACGATGTCTCTCCCATAATGCAAAGCGGCCAGAGGAGCCGGTGGAAGCGTCGGGACCAGGAGCGGGAGTTTCAGGTAAGTGTTTTTTTTTATTTTTTTATTAAGACTCTGTCTACTGGGGGCACTACCAGTGGGGGGGGATTACTATGGGGGCACTACCAGGGGGGGATTTCTATGGTGGCACTACCAGGGGGGGATTACTACTGGGGGCACTACTAGGGGGGTGGATTACTACTGGGGGCACTACATGGGGGGGGACTACTACTACTGGGGGCACCACAAGGGGGGGACTACTACTACTGGGGGAACTACAAGGGGGGACTACTACTACTGGGGGAACTACAAGGGGGGCTACTACTGGGGGCACTACAAGGGGAGGGGACTACTACTAGGGGCAATGCATACGGGGAGGGGACTACTACTAGGGGCACTACATAATCCCATATGGACCCGCCTCCTCCCTGAAACACTTGAGGGGGGGGGCAACGCCGTAGCACGCACGTTCTTCGGGCACCCTGGCTACACGCTACTCCTCTGCCAGGGCCGCCTGCATGCATTTGCCCCCCCAGGCTAAAAGTTGCCAGCCAGCCCCTGGTGCAGTGTGTCATTCTTTTCTTATTCATAAAAAATCTTGTGACACTGGAAGAGGTAGCACAGTGTGTTATTCTTAAAAAATCTTGTGACACTGTACTTGGTAACGCAGTATGTTATTTTCTTATTCATAAAAAATCTTCTGCCACTAAGTGGTAGCGCAGTGTGTTATTCTTTTCTTATTCATAAAAGATACTGTGACACTGTAAGTGGTAGCGCAGTGTTTTATTCTATTCTTATTCATAAAAATTATTGTGACACTGAAAGTGGTAGCGCAGTGCGTTATTCTTTTCTTATTCATAAAAAGTATTGGACATTGATTGATACCGCAGTGTAATATTTAAAATTGGTACAAATTGATGTGTGTGCTGTACCCCAGTTAATTTGTATTTGTTGATATGGAGTATGATCAGTTGAGAGGAGAGCAGGAATCACATACTAGTGCTGGAGCTGCTGCCAGTGCCACCAGTCATAACAATACTAGTCCGTCTACATCATGTACTAAAGCTGATGTCCAAGGGTATACAGGGCTTAAGTCAGGGCATCTAAAATCAAAGAACCAATCTTTTACAGTGGTAAAGAAAAAACTAAAATGGAAAGACATAAAATTGGCAATATGCCTTTCACCACACAAAGTGGCAAGGAAAGGGTGTGGCCTTTATTTATCACTGGTGGTTCTGCCTCTTAAGATGATGTAAGCACAAGTGAACATGCTGACATAGAAATCAAGGATGCTTCTGTGGACGCGCACCAGGATGAGCAGGATATTTGTATAGCTGACACTAATAAGTATGTTGATGATGAGGATGTTTTTGATGAGGATGTTGTTTGTGTAAATCAGGCACCAGTGGAAGAAACAGTTGTTGCCCATGATAAGGAAAAGTCCATTGTCATGCCTGGGCACAAGACAAAAAAAATCCACTTCTTATATGTGGAATTATTTCTACCCAAATCCAGACAACAATTGTCAAACCATCTGTAGCTTTTGTAAAGCCAGAGTAAGTAGAGGTAAGAACCTTAACCATCTAGGAACCTCCTCCCTGTTACATCAACTGCAGCGCATCCATCCAAAAAGTTTTTTCAAAATTCAGAAACTTTAGCTAAAAAAGTACCAACAAGCAGTCCAGCATCAGCTAGCTCCCTTCTTTCTGCTAGATCCAAGCACCTGCCATTTTCACCACCAACACCTTCATCAACAATGTTTGTTTGGGCCCCCACAAAACAAGCTACCAGTGGGCAGCTGCCATTGCTGCCAATGATCTCTACATACACAAACTGGCTTTACAGAGCCAAGATTTTGTCGCCATCATCATCCAATTCCTTACCCTCATCAGTGTGTACATAATCTTCTCACAATATTAATTTGCCCCTGCTGGTATCCACCATTACCGATGCCTCTGTAATTTTTGGATATAATTGGCATAGAGTTAATTTTGATGGACATCAGCTTTTCCACACTTTGAGGAAGTAGCTTCCTACGCTGATTGCTGACAAGGTTTGTGGCTGTGCCAAAAACTCTTTCTGAGTACACACTGGAGGGTGGGCAGCTCAAGTAAAGCAAAGCCAGTTTGTGCAAAGTCCTCAAAATTACCTTTTTTTTCCTGCCAGTAGTCAAACGGACTGTCTGACATGCCTATTTGGACGCTATCATTAAAAAATGTTAAATAGTCCTCAACCATTCTTTGAATGGTGACCGCATCAAATGGAGTCATGGTAGTGGTCTTGTTAATTGTAGGCAATTCTTTTAGACCAGACCAGATGTCAAAACTTGGTTGTGTAGACTCATCTGCATCACCAGTGGGCCTTTTGGGAAAGTTTAGTTTTTTTTGGCAGATGCACTTGCTGGAAAAACCAAAGGAGAAGCCATTACGTGACTTAAACATTAAATCTTAAGTTTGCTCTGTTCAGCTTGTCCACATATCTGTTGTTAAGTGGACTGTGGGTACAACGGCATTTTGGAGTCCACTAATTACGTTTTTTTTAACGTCCCTGTACAGGTTGGGAATTGCTTTTCTAGTGAAGTGGAATCTAGATGGGATTTGGTAGCAGGACACAGGACGTCAATTAACTGTCTTAAACCCACTGCATTATTGGTGGATATTGGATGCACATCTAATACCAGCATAGATGTTATGGCATCAAAGATCTGCTGTGCAACTGGATGACTGCTGTCATACTTGCTCCACCTTGCAAAGGATTGTATAACAGTCAATTGTTTTTTAAAGTACTACTAGTAATCTTCCTGGTCCCCTTCTGGGATGAAATTCACTCCCAGCAGCAGTAGCAGCAGCAGGAATAGCGCTCAAGGATTTTCCTGGGCAAGGACTGATGTGAATGATCTAAATATTTTTTGTTAATGCCTCCCCTCCTCCTCTCCCCTCCTCCTTCTTAAATTTGCTTCAGAATCAAAAACTGAAATTAAATTTACTACAAATCAAATCTTACTTTCCCTGTCTTCAACTACATACATACTCCATCTTCCACAGACCTTTAGATTAATGAAAACATATGTTTCCTTATGTGCCATGTTGGAAATTGAACTGCCACAGCTGCTGCAATCTTTGGCATGCAGATGCTGAATGCCAAAGATGTCCAGAAATGTTTATTGCCACAGACAGCATCTCCTGCAAGTTGATTTTGTGGGCAAAACATGGGACATATTGTTCACCCATGCTCTCCCCTCCTCTCTCATAAATTTGCTTTGGAATCAAAAAATTCTAATAAAATTTACTACCAATCAACCCTTCATTGCCCTGCCTTCAACTACATACATACTCCATCTTCCTCAGGCCTCTTGATTAATGAAAACATATGTTCCCTTATGAGCCATGTTGGAAGTTGAACTGCCACGTGGTTGTGCCACCCACTGCTGCTGCTTAGCTTAGTCAGCCAGCTAGCTTGGTGCAAAGTTTGAGCCTAAATCGGATGAAAACAATATTGTGAGCTTTGAGGTGGTCAAAATTGACTGGAAACTAGTGGAAATTAATATTATTGAGGTTAATAATACCGTAGGAACAAAAAAAAGCCCCAAATTATGTGATTTTAGCAGTTTTTATACATTTAAAAAAAAAAATACAGAACCAAAACAGGCAATGGCGGTTTTGGCAAAACCAAATCCAGATCCAAAACACGAAGGAGATACAGATCCAAAACACGGGGGTCAGAGAAGATCCCTACATCTAAATTCACATATACTCTGGCCATGTGTATTTCATCCCAGTTGGTAATCTGTTTGGATAATAAAAATATTTAGCATCAATCCATGGCACTCCACATTGCTAAACTACTCTGCAAATAGGTTACGGGACCAGGACTCAGTGCAGTAGCCTTAAATTAATAGGTTATGGTGCCCACACACTGACTCTGCTAGGGTCATATTTTTCATTATAATTCCCATCATAGGGTCTGATTCAGATTTGGGAATACAGCAAGAAAGAGCAAGTAACTGTGCACCTGGGTAAAACAATGCTGCGCTGCAAGGGGAGCAAATGTAAAATGTGCAGGGATTATTAGGGATTATTGATCCAGATATGAGAATTACAAAGGCAGGGAAGAAACTTTTGCTAGTGCTTAGTGCTATAGGGAGGAAGATTATATTACAAGGCTGGATTGCTGCAGATGCTCCCCAAATACTTTTATTTCTAAACAAACTTAACTTTCTATTTAGAATGGACTGGATAGAAATGCTTCTGCTGAGGGATAAGAGCGCGGAAAGATTATTCATAACCTTTCAATTTTATGTAAATACCCTTCCATTAACAGTAAAACTACAAAACCACCATAGTCTTAAAAATTCAACCAGATTAGCAGTGCAGGACCAACTGATCTCACTAGATTAATTAATGGGGTAATGGTAGGTCTTTCACCTGGGTTTCCGTGTCAATATTTTAGTCTGTGCTAATTGCGGCCATGATTATTTTTATTTTATTGTTAATAATATTTATGGTTGCATGTATTTGTTACGCAATCTACTGATGATATGATATATTATAAAGTCTGTTGTCCGGCAATGCAATGTATTGCATTCAAGATATATCGTATGAGAAAAAGTGAATGTCTTGACAATGTCTCTAAATGTATTGAGGATATTTCAGTTATTGTGAACTATTGTTGAAAAATGTTTCACTGTGCAGAGAGATTATATTTAGGAGGGGTGTGTCCAAACTAGGGGTGAGCGGGTTCGGATTTCTGAAATCGATCCGAGTCCGATCCGAGTCAGGCTCGACTTTTCCCGCCTGACTCGGATCTGAAATCGAGGCAAAACGTCATCATCCCGCCTTCCGAGTCTCGCGGGTTTTGGATCCTATATAAGGTACCCGCGTCGGCGCCATTTTCTCACTCGGCTGTGGACAGTGAAGAGGGAGGGTGGGAGTTAGGGCTGTGTAGTGTAGTGTAGTGTAGTGCTGCTGTTGTCCACTACTTCAAAGTCCATAGGGGCTGACTGTGTTGTGCTGTGCTGCTGTTGTTAATAGGGGCTGTGTCCACTACTTCAAAGTCCATAGGGGCTGGCTGGACTGTGTTGTGCAGTCAGTTCTCCATAGGGGCTGTGTCCACTCCAAAGTCCTGTGCAGTGTCTCCCAGTCCTAAAGGGGTGCTGTAGTGTTGTCCAGGGGGTGCTCTGTCCATCAGGGGTGCTCCCCCCAAGTGCTAAAAAAATAATATATTTTCTGTGTTTGTGAATTGTGTGCGCAGTAGCCGCACGTGCATCAACAAAGTAGTGCCAAGCGTGCGCCTGTGTCATAAGTAAAGGGCCGGCTGGCTTGAACGTTAAAGGGTGCTGTAACCCCCGAAAGTACACTCCAATCCAAACCAAAAAAAAATTATTTTCTGTGTTTGTGAATTGTGTGCGCAGTAGCTGCACGTGCATCAACAAAGTAGTGCCAAGCGTGCGCCTGTGTCATAAGTAAAGGGCCGGCTGGCTTGACCGTTAAGGGTCCTGTAACCCCCGAAAGTACACTCCAGTCCAAACCAAAAAAATAATTATTTTCTGTGTTTGTGAATTGTGTGCGCAGTAGCCGCACGTGCATCAACAAAGTAGTGCCAAGCGTGCGCCTGTGTCATAAGTAAAGGGCCGGCTGGCTTGACCGTTAAGGGTGCTGTAACCCCCGAAAGTACACTCCAGTCCAAACCAAAAAAAAAATTATTTTCTGTGTTTGTGAATTGTGTGCGCAGTAGCCGCACGTGCATCAACAAAGTAGTGCCAAGCGTGCGCCTGTGTCATAAGTAAAGGGCCGGCTGGCTTGACCGTTAAGGGTGCTGTAACCCCCGAAAGTACACTCCAGTCCAAACCAAAAAAAAAATTATTTTCTGTGTTTGTGAATTGTGTGCGCAGTAGCCGCACGTGCATCAACAAAGTAGTGCCAAGCGTGCGCCTGTGTCATAAGTAAAGGGCCGGCTGGCTTGACCGTTAAAGGGTGCTGTAACCCCCAAAGTACACTCCAGTCCAAACCAAAAAAAAAATTTATTTTCTGTGTTTGTGAATTGTGTGCGCAGTAGCCGCACGTGCATCAACAAAGTGGTGCCAAGCGTGCGCCTGTGTCATAAGTAAAGGGCCGGCTGGCTTGACCGTTAAAGGGTGCTGTAACCCCCGAAAGTACACTCCAGTCCAAACCAAAAAAAAATTATTTTCTGTGTTTGTGAATTGTGTGCGCAGTAGCCGCACGTGCATCAACAAAGTAGTGCCAAGCGTGCGCCTGTGTCATAAGTAAAGGGCCGGCTGGCTTGACCGTTAAAGGGTACTGTAACCCCCAAAGTACACTCCAGTCCAAACCAAAAAAAATATTATTTTCTGTGTTTGTGAATTGTGTGCGCAGTAGCCGCACGTGCATCAACAAAGTAGTGCCAAGCGTGCGCCTGTGTCATAAGTAAAGGGCCAGCTGGCTTGACCGTTAAAGGGTGCTGTAACCCCCGAAAGTACACTCCAGTCCAAACCAAAAAAAAATTATTTTCTGTGTTTGTGAATTGTGTGCGCAGTAGCCGCACGTGCATCAACAAAGTAGTGCCAAGCGTGCGCCTGTGTCATAAGTAAAGGGCCGGCTGGCTTGACCGTTAAAGGGTGCTGTAACCCCCAAAGTACACTCCAGTCCAAACCAAAAAAAAAATTATTTTCTGTGTTTGTGAATTGTGTGCGCAGTAGCCGCACGTGCATCAACAAAGTAGAGCCAAGCGTGCGCCTGTGTCATAAGTAAAGGGCCGGCTGGCTTGACCGTTAAAGGGTGCTGTAACCCCCGAAAGTACACTCCAGTCCAAACCAAAAAAAAAATTATTTTCTGTGTTTGTGAATTGTGTGCGCAGTAGCCGCACGTGCATCAACAAAGTAGTGCCAAGCGTGCGCCTGTGTCATAAGTAAAGGGCCGGCTGGCTTGACCGTTAAAGGGTGCTGTAACCCCCAAAGTACACTCCAGTCCAAACCAAAAAAAAAATTATTTTCTGTGTTTGTGAATTGTGTGCGCAGTAGCCGCACGTGCATCAACAAAGTAGTGCCAAGCGTGCGCCTGTGTCATAAGTAAAGGGCCGGCTGGCTTGACCGTTAAAGGGTGCTGTAACCCCCAAAGTACACTCCAATCCAAACCAAAAAAAAATTATTTTCTGTGTTTGTGAATTGTGTGCGCAGTAGCCGCACGTGCATCAACAAAGTAGTGCCAAGCGTGCGCCTGTGTCATAAGTAAAGGGCCGGCTGGCTTGACCGTTAAAGGGTGCTGTAACCCCCAAAGTACACTCCAGTCCAAACCAAAAAAAAAATTATTTTCTGTGTTTGTGAATTGTGTGCGCAGTAGCCGCACGTGCATCAACAAAGTGGTGCCAAGCGTGCGCCTGTGTCATAAGTAAAGGGCCGGCTGGCTTGACCGTTAAAGGGTGCTGTAACCCCCGAAAGTACACTCCAGTCCAAACCAAAAAAAAATTATTTTCTGTGTTTGTGAATTGTGTGCGCAGTAGCCGCACGTGCATCAACAAAGTAGTGCCAAGCGTGCGCCTGTGTCATAAGTAAAGGGGCGGCTGGCTTGACCGTTAAAGGGTACTGTAATCCCCAAAGTACACTCCAGTCCAAACCCAAAAAAATATTATTTTCTGTGTTTGTGAATTGTGTGCGCAGTAGCCGCACGTGCATCAACAAAGTAGTGCCAAGCGTGCGCCTGTGTCATAAGTAAAGGGCCAGCTGGCTTGACCGTTAAAGGGTGCTGTAACCCCCGAAAGTACACTCCAGTCCAAACCAAAAAAAAATTATTTTCTGTGTTTGTGAATTGTGTGCGCAGTAGCCGCACGTGCATCAACAAAGTAGTGCCAAGCGTGCGCCTGTGTCATAAGTAAAGGGCCGGCTGGCTTGACCGTTAAAGGGTGCTGTAACCCCCAAAGTACACTCCAGTCCAAACCAAAAAAAAAATTATTTTCTGTGTTTGTGAATTGTGTGCGCAGTAGCCGCACGTGCATCAAAAAAGTAGTGCCAAGCGTGCGCCTGTGTCATAAGTAAAGGGCCGGCTGGCTTGACCGTTAAAGGGTGCTGTAACCCCCAAAGTACACTCCAGTCCAAACCAAAATAAAAATTATTTTCTGTGTTTGTGAATTGTGTGCGCAGTAGCCGCACGTGCATCAACAAAGTAGTGTCAAGCGTGCGCCTGTGTCATAAGTAAAGGGCCGGCTGGCTTGACCGTTAAAGGGTGCTGTAACCCCCGAAAGTACACTCCAATCCAAACCAAAAAAAAATTTATTTTCTGTGTTTGTGAATTGTGTGCGCAGTAGCCGCACGTGCATCAACAAAGTAGTGCCAAGCGTGCGCCTGTGTCATAAGTAAAGGGCCGGCTGGCTTGACCGTTAAAGGGTGCTGTAACCCCCGAAAGTACACTCCAGTCCAAACCAAAAAAAAAATTATTTTCTGTGTTTGTGAATTGTGTGCGCAGTAGCCGCACGTGCATCAACAAAGTAGAGCCAAGCGTGCGCCTGTGTCATAAGTAAAGGGCCGGCTGGCTTGACCGTTAAAGGGTGCTGTAACCCCCGAAAGTACACTCCAGTCCAAACCAAAAAAAAAATTATTTTCTGTGTTTGTGAATTGTGTGCGCAGTAGCCGCACGTGCATCAACAAAGTAGTGCCAAGCGTGCGCCTGTGTCATAAGTAAAGGGCCGGCTGGCTTGACCGTTAAAGGGTGCTGTAACCCCCAAAGTACACTCCAGTCCAAACCAAAAAAAAAATTATTTTCTGTGTTTGTGAATTGTGTGCGCGGTAGCCGCACGTGCATCAACAAAGTAGTGCCAAGCGTGCGCCTGTGTCATAAGTAAAGGGCCGGCTGGCTTGACCGTTAAAGGGTGCTGTAACCCCCGAAAGTACACTCCAATCCAAACCAAAAAAAAATTATTTTCTGTGTTTGTGAATTGTGTGCGCAGTAGCCGCACGTGCATCAACAAAGTAGTGCCAAGCGTGTGCCTGTGTCATAAGTAAAGGGCCGGCTGGCTTGACCGTTAAAGGGTGCTGTAACCCCCAAAGTACACTCCAGTCCAAACCAAAAAAAATAATATTTTCTGTATTTGTGACTTGTGTGCACTGTGGCTGCACGTGCATCAACAAAAGAGCAGCGCCAAGCGTGCACCTGTGTCCCATAAGTAAAGAGCCGGCTGGCTCATTTCTTAAAGGGTGGTGTAACCCACAAAGTGCACTACTCTCCAGCAAAAATAAAAAAATATTTTCTGTGTTTGTGTGCGCTTTAGCCGCACGTATATATCAATATAACATAAATGGAGGACCAAACTTTCTCAGATAAAAATAAAATAGGGAAAGATCAAGAACCACTTCCTCCTAGTGCTGTTGCTGCTGCTGGGAGTTGTTCATCATCCCAGAGAGGAAGTAGGAACATCACTACTTTTACTAAACAATTGACCCTCCAACAGTCCCTAGCGATGAGGATGAAGTACGACAGCAGTCATCCTGAAGCAAAACGTATAACTGAGGCCTTGACTGCTATGTTGGTGTTAGACGTGCGTCCGGTATCCGCCATTAGTGCAGTGGGATTTAGACAATTGATGGAGGTAGTGTGTCCCCGGTTCCAAATCCCGTCTAGATTCCACCTGCATCCTCAAAGCAGCAGCGACAAGCGTGCGTCTGTCTGTTAAAGGGTGGTGACACCCTCAAAGTGTGCTACACAAATAATAAAAATATTGTTCTTTTTTTTCGGTCTTTGTGAAATGTGTGGGCTGTAGCCGCACCTGCATCCTTAAAGCAGCAGCGACAAGCATGCGTCTGTCTGTTAAAGGGTGGTGACACCCTCAAAGTGTGCTACACAAACAATAAAAATATTGTTCTTTTTTTTCTCTTTGTGAAATGTGTGGGTTGTAGCCGCACCTGCATCCTTAAAGCAGCAGCGACAAGCGTGCGTCTGTCTCTTAAGGGGTGGTGACACCCTCAAAGTGTGCTACACAAACAATAAAAATATTGTTCTTTTTTTTTCTGTCTTTGTGAAATGTGTGGGCTGTAGCCGCACTTGCATCCTCAAAGCAGCAGCGACAAGCGTGCGTCTGTCTGTTAAAGGGTGGTGTAACTCTCAAAGTGCTCCAAAAAATAAAAAACTATTTTTTTAATGTGTTTGTGACTTGTGTGCGATGTAGCCACACTTGCATCCTCAAAGCAGCAGCGACAAGCGTGCGTCTGTCTGCTAAAGGGTGGTGTAACTCTCAAAGTGCTCCAAAAAATAAAAAACTATTTTTTTAATGTGTTTGTGACTTGTGTGCGATGTAGCCACACTTGCATCCTCAAAGCAGCAGCGACAAGTGTGCGTCTGTCTGTTAAAGGGTGGTGACACCCTCAAAGTGTGCTACACAAACAATAAAAATATTGTTCTTTTTTTTTCTGTCTTTGTGAATTGTGTGGGCTGTAGCCGCACTTGCATCCTCAAAGCAGTAGCGACAAGCGTGCGTCTGTCTGTTAAAGGGTGGTGTAACTCTCAAAGTGCTCCAAAAAATAAAAAACTATTTTTTTAATGTGTTTGTGACTTGTGTACGATGTAGCCACACTTGCATCCTCAAAGCAGCAGCGACAAGCGTGCGTCTGTCTGTTAAAGGGTGGTGTAACTCTCAAAGTGCTCCAAAAAATAAAAAACTATTTTTTTAATGTGTTTGTGATTTGTGTGCGATGTAGCCACACTTGCATCCTCAAAGCAGCAGCGACAAGCGTGCGTCTGTCTGTTAAAGGGTGGTGACACCCTCAAAGTGTGCTACACAAACAATAAAAATATTCTTCTTCATTTTTCTGTCTTTGTGAATTGTGTGGGCTGTAGCCGCACTTGCATCCTCAAAGCAGCAGCGACAAGCGTGCGTCTGTCTGTTAAAGGGTGGTGACACCCTCAAAGTGTGCTACACAAGCAATAAAAATATTCTTCTTTTTTTTTCTGTCTTTGTGAATTGTGTGGGCTGTAGCTGCACTTGCATCCTCAAAGCAGCAGCGACAAGCACGCGTCTGTCTGTTAAAGGGTGGTGACACCCTCAAAGTGTGCTACACAAACAATAAATATATTCTTCTTCTTTTTTGTGTCTTTGTGAATTGTGTGGGCTGTAGCCGCACTTGCATCCTCAAAGCAGCAGCGACAAGCGTGCGTCTGTCTGTTAAAGGGTGGTGACACCCTCAAAGTGTGCTACACAAGCAATAAAAATATTCTTCTTTTTTTTTCTGTCTTTGTGAATTGTGTGGGCTGTAGCTGCACTTGCATCCTCAAAGCAGCAGCGACAAGCACGCGTCTGTCTGTTAAAGGGTGGTGACACCCTCAAAGTGTGCTACACAAACAATAAATATATTCTTCTTCTTTTTTGTGTCTTTGTGAATTGTGTGGGCTGTAGCCGCACTTGCATCCTCAAAGCAGCAGCGACAAGCGTGCGTCTGTCTGTTAAAGGGTGGTGTAACCCTCAAAGTGCGCTCCACAAACAATAAAAATATTCTTCTTTTTTTTTCTGTCTTTGTGAATTGTGTGGGCCGTAGCCGCACTTGCATCCTCAAAGCAGCAGCGACAAGCGTGCGTCTGTCTGTTAAAGGATTACATCGGTGACAGCATCCAAGTAGGCATGTCAGACAATCCGTACCTGTACTGGCAGGAAAAAGAAGCAATTTGAAGGTCCCTGTACAAACTGGCTCTATTTTACCTGAGTTGCCCCCCCTCCAGTGTGTACTCCGAAAGAGTGTTTAGTGCAGCCGGGAACCTTGTCAGCGAAAGGCGTAGGAGGTTGCTTCCACAAAATGTGGAGAAGATGATGTTCATAAAATGAATTATCAACTCTTCCAGGGAGACCAGCCTCCAGAACGTACAGAGGGACCTGTGGTTGTGGATTCCAGCGGGGATGAATTAATACTCTGTGAGGATGAGGATGTGCACAACACTGAAGAGGGTGAGGAATCGGTGGATGAGGACGACATCTTGCCTCCGTAGAGCCAGTTTGTGCAGGGACAGATTAATTGCCAGCTTGTTTTGTGGGGGCCCAAACGAACCAATCATTTCAGCCACAGTCGTGTGGCAGACCCTGGCGCTGAAATGTTTGGTTTGTTAAAGTGTGCATGTCCTGTTTATTCAACATAAGGGTGGGTGGGAGGGCCCAAGGACAATTCCATCTTGCACCTCTTTTTTTTCTTTGCATTATGTATAGTTTGGGGCCTAGTTTTTCAAACTGCCATCCTGTCTGCCACTGCAGTGCCACTCCTAGATGGACCACGTGTTTGTGCCGCCCACTCTTAGCATAGTCATCCAGCTACCTCGGTGCAACCTTTTGGACATAAAAACACTATTGTGAGGTGTGAGGTGTTCAGAATAGACTGGAAATGAGTGGAAATTAAGGTTATTGAGGTTAATAATAGCATAGGAGCAGAAAAACCCACAAATTCTGTGATTTTAGCTGTTTTTATGCTTTTTTTCAAAAAAATACAGATCCAAAACACAAAACCCAGAACCCAAAACACAGAAGGGTGGTTTTGGCAAAACCAATCCAGATCCAAAACACGAAGAAAGATCCAGATCCAAAACCAAAACACGAAAAGTGGCCGGTGCACACTCCTAGTCCAAACTAATATCATAATTGTAGTGTAAAAATAAAGCTGTCCAGCATTTGTGGGCTACATGCAAAAGCAGCCAGTATTTACCCTGTATGCTAAAAAGAAAGTATGTATTTGCACCTCATGCATTGCAACATAGTTTGTCCAGGTACATAGTTACTTGCTCTATCTTACTGGGAAATCAGGCTCATAGAACGTAAAATGATCATTTATCACTTACATTTTCAAAATATTATAGAGGCACATAGGCAGGTAATAGTGGGCTGGAGTGGTAAGTCTAGCCACATGCCTGTAAATCCACATTTTGTGGAGTTTATGAACAGTGCTTGGATGACAATGGTAAAATAATTCTTCTGTGCAGTATAGTAGCATAGAAAAGAGAAAACTTAAGGTCATGTTCTGCTGGTAAAACATAGAAAATTCCATGGACAAATGCGAAAGTAGGTGACAAATTTCTGGAACAGAATTGAAGTCTTTTGTCATCTCTACAGGGTGAACTCTCAGATGGACATTAGCATAGCAATTACAAATAAATTACCCCTGTAAAATCTTTGTAACTATATAATTGTGTACTTTATGTATCATTTGCTCATTATATAATGCTTAAAACTTTAAGAGCAGTAAAATAAATATAAAATGTATGCTTATGCTGATAAAGCCCCTTACTGTTGAAGGATTGTGCCTTGAGCATCAGCAGCTGTGTTTTACAGATGAAATATTTTATTCTATAGATTCTCAAACAATTCACAGTTTGTATGGTGAGCACAATTACCCTTATATTAGATTAGGTACACGATGACTGCGCTCAGAATCCCAGCGCCGGCATCCCGACTGGGTTACAATCCCAACAGAAGCAGGTAAGTATACTACACTGCCCCTCCCTCCCCGTGGTCTAAACCGAACCCCCCGGCATCCTAACCCAAAGCCTCCCCCCGCAGCCTAACCCCAAACCCTCCCCCTAGTGCCTAACCCTCCCCCTAGTGCCTAACCCTAACCCTCTCCCTATTGCCTAACCCTAACCCCCCAGTGTCTAACCCTAACCCTCCCCCTAGTGCCTAACCCTCTCCCTAGTGCCTAACCCTAACCCTCCCCCTAGTGCCTAACCCTAACCCCCCTAGTGCCTAACCCTCTCCCTAGTGCCTAACCCTAACCCTCCCCCTAGTGCCTAACCCTAACCCCCCTAGTGCCTAACCCTCTCCCTAGTGCATAACCGTAACCCTCTCCCTAGTGCATAACCCTAACCCTCTCCCTAGTGCTTAGCCCTAACCCTCCCCCTAGTGCCTAACCCTAACCCTCTCCCTAGTGCCTAACCCTAACCCCCCCTAGTGCCTAACCCTAACCCTCTACCTAGTGCCTAACCCTCCCCCTAGTGCCTAACCCTAACCCTCTCCCTAGTGCCTAACCCTCCCCCTAGTGCCTAACCCTAACCCTCCCCCTAGTGCCTAACCCTAACCCCCCTAGTGCCTAACCCTCTCCCTAGTGCCTAACCCTAACCCTCCCCCTAACCCCCCTAGTGCCTAACCCTCTCCCTAGTGCATAACCGTAACCCTCTCCCTAGTGCATAACCCTAACCCTCTCCCTAGTGCCTAGCCCTAACCCTCTCCCTAGTGCCTAACCCTAACCCTCTCCCTAGTGCCTAACCCTAACCCCCCCTAGTGCCTAACCCTCTCCCTAGTGCCTAACCCTCCCCCTAGTGCCTAACCCTAACCCTCCCCCTAGTGCCTAACCCTAACCCTCCCCCTAGTGCCTAACACTAACCCTCCCCCTAGTGCCCAACCATAACCTTCTCGCTAGTGCCTAACCCTTACCCTCCCCCTAGTGCCTAACCCTCTCCCTAGTGCCCAACCCTAACCCTCTCCCTAGTGCCTAACCCTAACCCCCCTAGTGCCTAACCCTAACCCTCTCCCTAGTGCCTAACCCTAACCCTCCCCTTAGTGCCTAACACTAACCCTCCCCCTAGTGCCTAACCATAACCTTCTCCCTAGTTCCTAATCCTTACCCTCCCCCTAGTGCCTAACCCTAACCCTCCTCCTAGTGCCTTACCCTTCCCCTAGTGCCTAACCCTCCCCCTAGTGCCTAACACTAACCCTCCCCCTAGTGACTAACCCTAACCCTCCCCCTAGTGCCTAACCCTCTCCCTAGTGCCTAACCCTAACCCTCTCCCTAGTGCCTAACCCTAACCCTCCCCCTAGTGCCTAACCCTAACCCCCCTAGTGCCTAACCCTAACCCTCTCCCTAGTGCCTAACCCTAACCCTCTCCCTAGTGCCTAACCCTCCCCCTAGTGCCTAACCCTAACCCTCCCCCTAGTGCCTAACACTAACCCTCCCCCTAGTGCCTAACCATAACCTTCTCCCTAGTGCCTAACCCTAACCCTCCCCCTAGTGCCTAACCCTCCCCCTAGTGCCTAACCCTAACCCTCCCCCTAGTGCCTAACACTAACCCTCCCCCTAGTGACTAACCCTAACCCTCCCCCTTGTGCCTAACCCTAACCCCCCCTAGTGCCTAACCCTCTCCCTAGTGCCTAACCCTAACCCTCTCCCTAGTGCCTAACCCTAACCCTCCCCCTAGTGCCTAACCATAACCCTCTCCCTAGTGCCTAGCCCTAACCCTCCCCCTAGTGCCTAACCCTAACCCTCTTTTTAGTGCCTAACCCTCTCCCTATTGCCTAACCCTAACCCTCCCCCTAGTGCCTAACCCTAACCCTCTCTCTAGTGCCTAAACCTAAACCTCCCCCTAGTGCCTAACACTAACCCTCCCACTAGTGCCTAACCCTAACCTTCTCCCTAGTGCCTAACCCTTACCCTCCCCCTAATGCCTAACCCTAACCCTCTCCCTAGTGCCTAACACTAACCCTCCCCCTAGTGGCTCACCCTAACCCTCCCCTTGTGCCTAACACTAACCCCCTCTAGTGCCTAACCCTCTCCCTAGTGCCTAACCCTAACCCTCTCTCTAGTGCCTAAACCTAAACCTCCCCCTAGTGCCTAACACTAACCCTCCCACTAGTGCCTAACCCTAACCTTCTCCCTAGTGCCTAACCCTTACCCTCCCCCTAATGCCTAACCCTAACCCTCTCCCTAGTGCCTAACACTAACCCTCCCCCTAGTGGCTCACCCTAACCCTCCCCTTGTGCCTAACACTAACCCCCTCTAGTGCCTAACCCTCTCCCTAGTGCCTAACCCTAACCCTCTCCCTAGTGCCTAACTCTAACCCTCTCCCTAGTGCCTAACCCTAACCCTCCCCCTAGTGCCTAACCCTAACCCTCCCCCTAGTGCCTAACCCTAATCCTCCCCCTAGTGCCTAACCCTAACACTCTCCCTAGTGCCTAACCCTAACCCTCCCCCTAGTGCCTAACCCTAACCCTCTCCCTAACCCCAATTCTTATCATCAGGATGCCGGCAGCTGGGATGCTGGCACTGGGATTTTGATTGGTGATGGGATTCCGGCGCTGGCATACTGAGCGCCGGCATTCCGACAGCCGTGATCATGACTACATCCCCTTATATTATTTTAAACACTAATTTAACATTTTACAAATTATTTCATGTGCTGAAATTGCACTCAATAATAAAATATGAAACTGCACATTAATAGTTGATCTAGCACCGGATTTTTTTATATTGCTTTCTGATGCAGCATATCTTTCAGATAAATGGCGTGATCTCAAAAGAAAACAAATACTTCATCTACACTCAATTTATATATGCATACAATACAAAATTAGAAGAAAGGTTACTCTTTATTAAAGTTAATTTGTAAAAATATCCAAGTAATATAATATATACCACACATACAAGAAAAACTAATTCTTTATTTACAATGTTTGTGTGGTGGTGTGGGACAAAAACTCTGGAATGGTTGTCAAGGAGAGATATATATGCCCCAGGTTTTTAGCTTCTATCTGGTAGACAGAAGCTGATTATTAGCCTTTACTTTCAGACTACCTGTGAGAAGCTGATAGAGACTTGTGTCAGTCTCTCTCTGCCTGGGGAACAGGCCAGAGGTCTGTTAAGAGACGCTGTGATAAGTGCTTTGCTAAAGACTTCTGTTTTGTGAGTGAGGTGTTCGGTCCTTCCACTCTGAGAGAGAGGGAAGCATTTTGTTTAGATACAACTGGACAGACCAGGATTTACTTTTATGGACATATTAAGGCTCATATATTTTAAAATAGTGGGTTCTTTTTGCAGTTGGTATTACAGTGATCTAGAGGGTTTGTGTTGATATGTGTGTACTATTTATGGTGGAATGCAGGTTATAATTGCAAGCACCAGAGGAATTCAGATACAGCAGGCAGCCTTAGTACTTAACTAGGTGTTTGATTTATTAAAGTGTAGTAGATGTGTTTTTTTATAGCCATACTTACAGTTATACACTCAGTGGAGTGGATCTGGATGGAGTGGAGCGTGAGCGGGACATACAGAGGACCGACTGGTCATGTATGAGGGTAGCAGCGCAGGAATATGCAGGATACCCACTGAATATATGTAAGTTTTATGCAGAGTCCCTGGCGTTAAGTGGAACACGTTCATGCTTCACTGTGATGCTCTTACACGGTCACAAGATGGAGCTGCACATGCACAGAAGACCAGATTTCAGCCATCTTGGTAAATTGTAATGCACTCCACATTTCAACAGCTTTAGATGTTAGAATATTAAACTGGTCTTGGAGGGGAGCAGGCATTATTCTGGGCTGGGCCGAGTGTGGATATTACATGCAGTGTGGAATGGACTGAGTGGTGAGGAAATAACAATTGGCTTGCATTACAGTGGGCTGGGGGGAGTGGAGAGTTTGTGTTTCTACAGTGAGGTGGGATTGGTGTGGATAATACAGAGAGATAAAAGTGGATCCTGGGATTTTTAAAGGGGTGTTCTTAGTGGAACAAGATAAGATTCTTGGATACAAACATGTTAATCAAGCCACACAAACAAATATCAGTTAAAAAGTAATTTATTACAAAGTAAAAGAAAATATATTATAATACTTATATTATAAATACTTAACTTACATCTACTTAGGACATAAATGGTTCATTTCCAGGAGCCCCCTCCAACACCTTGGAGCTGGAATCTCGCACATCGTGAAAAAGTCAAAGGCTACTGAATCTCCTTTGTCCTGAACTTTTTATACCAGCCTGCCATCAGCCTGCAGACACCACTTACAAATATGGGTATAAATCTGTATCAAGCTACTCTACTGGTTAAATACTGATACGAAAGCTATAACAAACTACGCATGTGTATAGACCTAAAGACAACGCCTTGAGGATTTATGACATGTCTAGTTTTCACATTCCTTTGTACCACCTAATGCTGACCACTATCTAATGCCTGGTACATTAATAAAATCACTGCACACAACATGGCTTTCAGCAGCCATTTTCTGCTTTCCCATTACAAGTGGGTTTTAAAATGACTAGGTTATTAGTGAGCTGAGGGAGTGAGATGGGAGCAGTGGAAGTTATTGTATATTACAGTGAGTAGGAAAGGGATTGATGGGTTCGGGATGGGTGGGAATAATATTGTGGGAAAAAAGAAAGGATTCCTTTGTGGAATCCTCAGTCGCAAAGCGATCACAGGGTTTGCAGCTGGCTTAGGGGTCTGCCAACAATCTAAAACCTTACAAGAAAAGAGATCTAAACAGTGCCTGCATTCCCCTTGATCAAATAAGACAATTTAAAATAATATAAATAAAATATATATAAAAAAGAAAAAGACAGGTGCGCCCCTCAATCAGTCAATATAAACTGGTTTCAAACTGGCAGCTCCACCAGCAGGATCTGCTACCTTCTAATAGGGGAATCTAGAAAGTATGGAAGGAGCGGTTGTTTGAATAACCACACATATGTTTAAAACCAATTATTTAATAAAACTTTTAGCATACTAAATACAATGCAAAAAACAATAAAATATAGTGCAATATCTGCTCAAGCTCTAAAATCAATATATTGATTCCCAATCTTTTTTCAGAAAAGAGTATGTTGGATCCAAACAGTAAATCAAAAATTCATATAACTTTGGCCTGTGAGGATCCACCCGAGAAAGGGATTATTCTGATTTGTGTATTCCAATTCATCTCCCACTTATTGAAATGCCAGTTCCTATATGGGCATATTAATACAATGTCCTTTTTAGCTGCAATATATGAAGAAATAAGTGGATATGTCCTGGTATAAACCATCTGTGTCTCTGGCATGTGTTGTTATCCCAATATTGGGCTAAGGAGCTGATTCAGACCCGCTCGCTAGGATGCGTTCACTCGTAGCTGGCCGATTGTCGCAATCGGCGCATTGCGTATGCATCACAGTGCGCGCGTGAACCAGTGCAAGAGATCGGGAAGCGTTCGCTCATTGCGCATAGACTGCCCAGCAGAGTGAGTGACAGAAGGAGCCGTTTGTGGGTGGTGACAGGGGCCGGCTGTTAGAAACGAGGGAGTGGACATGCGAACGCAGCTGAGCGTCTGAACGCCATTTTCAGAGGCGTGCATATTTAGCAGGCAGCGTCATTATACACGTCACCTGTTTGTATTTCACACTGAAGTGATCGCAGTGCTTGCAGCGGTGTATAGTCAACCTCAAGCACTGCGATCGCATCCAATGGATCCCGATGTAACGATAGGTTGCATACACTTCCTGGAGATGACGTGCGCAAGTGGGCGTCTTAAGACTGGCTGGTGGGTGTCTGTATACACACAGTGATCGCACGCCAAGACATAGTGGGCATGCTTATGCCTTGCGATCGCCTACCGTGCCGTCACTTAGCTGAATTTGCATACGCTGGGTGCGGGCGTACGCATCTAGCAAGCGGGTCTGAATGAGCTCCTACATCCTTTGACTGGGTGCCGTATATACAAACATACACAAAAATAATTAGGGTTTGTAAGCTGCACAAAGTACTCACTGGTCTGTGTTCCACATGTGAGGGCTTTCAACCGCTCGTCAGCAGGAGCACAGACCAGCCGCTCTATGAAATGTGACAGCCGGACTGTGCGGTGAACAGTACAATCCCAGGGATCCATAAACGTGTCCGTGTACTTAGCGCTTAGGCAGCCGCTCGGCAATTCTTCCCAGGCTTAAGGATGCAATAAGCTGTAAATCACTGTTGGAGTCCCGACTTCAATTACCCGGAGAAACGCATCAAGGACGGAGAGATTACTCTACTAAAGCTCCTTTCATTATCCCACCTACAGTGATTTACCGATTATTTCATCCTTAAGCCCAGCCAGGAAGAATCGCCGAACGGCTGCCCCAGCGCTGTCACACTTCATCGAGCGGCTGGTCTGTGACAAGCCTGAGCTCCCGCTGACGAGCGGTTGAAAGCCCTCACATGTGGAACCCTCACAGACCAGTGAGTACTTTGTGCATACAAACCCTAATCATTTCTGTGTATGTTTGTATATACGGCACCCAGTCAAAGGACTTAGCCCAATATTGGGATAACACATGCCGGAGACACAGATGGTTTATACCAGGACAAATCCACTTATTTCTTCATATGTGGCAGCTTTAAAGGACACTGTATTAATATGCCGATATAGGAACTGGCATTTCAGTAAGTGGGAGATCAATTAGAATACACAAATACAACTCGATCAATGTATTAGTGTGAGAGTTTTACTGCCAAACTCTCATATTTCTCACCCTATTACATTTGGCCCCACAACCTTCACAATTGTAATACCTATTTATTGATGCAAAATAAAACAATAATACAGTATAGTGTAAATAAATATGTACATAAAGTTGCTACTAGACAAATGAATCAAGACAATAGTATGCAGCTTATTAATTGTAATAAATGAGAGAATAGAGTGTAAAGGGGCCTGTCCCTTAGGCGAACTGAAAAACTGAACGACTAGCGTTCAGTCCTTCAGGTCGTCTAGGTGCAGTGCCCGCACTGAACGGCGTTCACTGAACGTCATTCAGTGCAGGAGACCGACCTCCTATCTGAGAAAATGCCAAACCTGATGATCGTCGTCAGGTTGACGGGCATGTTCCACAGATAGTCGGCGTCAGCAAGGACCCAGCATGCACGTGCATCGCTGGTCCTTGTCGGCTATCCATTAGACGACTTTGTGAACGTTCCGACCAAAACCTCCTGGTTTCGGTCGCATTGTTCAGAAAGTCGTCTAATGGATAGGCCTCTTTAGAGTAGGACAATAACTAAATAATAGAGCATGTTCAGTAATGTGCTTGTGTGTATGTGTGTGTTTGTGTGTGGGGGCATAATATCTATCCAAAGTAATAAAGAAACAGGGAATTCATCATTGATGTCCAAGACATGCTCACCGTTTGATTCCTGTCTCAGGGCCTGATTCTGACCCGCTCGCGAGCGCTGAGTGCTCGCAAGCAGGTCGATGGTGCCCTAGTGCGCATGGGAGCTCCGTCGTGCGCATTCGCGAGACCCGAATAGCGATGGCCAAGTCGTCCCTATGGGTCTCGCACCAAAGGGGGCGTGCTGTCGATTTTGGTGGGCGTGCCCACCATGGGAACGCCTACCGTCTGGGGCCGGCCCCACTGACATCACTAGTGATGTCAGTGGGAGTGCTTTCGGCTCTTATAGAGCCAAAAGCACTCCTGGGCTTACGGCAGCAAGACCCTACCACAAGGGTCTCGTCGCAAGCCCGATGGTCGCGATGGTCTTGACCATCGCGACCATCTTTTTGGCCGCTTGCATAATCTGTGGGTGGTCACCCACAGCTATGTGAGCGGCCAGGAGGCCGCTCCAATAATAGGTAGGACAGCCCTGATTCAGAGCAAGCGCTGTTGTCAGAGCGTCCGGCTCTGAATCAGGCCCTCAGTCCCTTATGAAAAAAGCCACCAAATTATCAATCAATCCTACATATTCACAATCAGATGGAGCAAATACCAAAAAATATCTCACTGCCTGTGGACTGCAGTAATCTACATGAGTATCCCAGCAGTGGAGAGAGAACGTGAGTTTCTCTCTCTAGGGTCAGCACCCTCTGATGTTAAAAGCAGCAGAGGTAATACAGTTTGATCAGGAGCAGTGGGTATATTGCATTCAACTGGGAGATGTAATGATGTCGACACATTACAGTGGGCTTGTGGGAGGGCTTGTGGGCTCCTTCTGCTCTAGAGGAGGTTTCTGTCCTCTCTGAACTCACCTTGCATTACAGTGACTGGGGTTGGTGAGGATGTTACAGTGGGATAAACATCGTGGAGAGGTGGCATTTTTACACTGAACTTAAATATTGGGATATTTGTGGGCTTGGAGGAGTAGGATGGGAGCATTAGAGGGGAATATATATTACAGTGGGAAGGAAAGAGATGAATGGGTGGGCGTATATTACAGTGGACTGGAAGCAGTGGGAACATTGCATTCAACTGGGAGATGTAAAGTGGCATACACATTACAGTGGGCTTGGGGGACGGTGGCCTTAGGGTAACTACAGTGGCTGGAATTGGTGAGGGTATTACAGTGGAATAAACATCACGAAGAGGTGGGATTTGTACAGTGAACTTATGGGATATTAGTGAGCTAGAAGGAGTGGGATTGGAGCAGTGGAGTGGAATGTATATTACAGTGGGTAGGAAAAGGATGAATGGGTAGGGGTATATTACAGAGGTCTGGAAGCAGTGGGAACAGTGCATTTCATGGGTAGATGTGGAGAGGAGTTGGGTATAAAATACAGACGGCTTACAAGAAGCCGTTTCAAATCCCAACAAGAGTAGCCCAACAGATCCAAATCCAGACGCCGGCTCGTAAGTATCTTTAACCCTCCCCTCTCAGCCCCCAACCCTAACGCTCCCTTGGGGGTGCCTAACCCTAAGACTCAGGTGGTGGTGCCTAACCCTATGTCAGCCCGTGGTGCCTAACCCTAACTCCCCCTCCCCGCACCCTAATCCTAACCCTCCCGGGGGGGTGTCTAACCCTAACCTCCCCCTGGTGGTGGCTAACCCTAACCCCCCCTTCCCCTAGCCTAAACCTAACCCTCCCGTGGGGTGCCTAACCCTAAGTCCCCACAGGAGTGCCGAAACCTAAAAGCGGCTAACATGTCGCGATACCCTGCTAACCTACGTTTGGTATGCCGGGCGTCGGGACTTCAACGTGGGGCTAATGATAGGTGTCGGTATTTAGACGCCTATCTTTAGTCCCATGCAGGGCTTTCAGTGTTGGGGTTCTGGCAGTCAGCATTTCGACCTCTGGCATCCTGATTACATCCCGTGGAGAGGTGGGGACATTACAATGGCCTGGAGGAGTGGTGTGTGGTTCTGGTATTACAGTGTGCTGGTATTTATGGGGATATTACAGTCATCTAAAAGTTGTGGAGTAGTGAGGAAGTAATTTTACACTGTCTTACAGTATTGGGCTATGATGCTGTCCCCTCACAACACAAAATCATATTGTGCATTTTACAGTGATCCCTCTGCAGAAAAAAATAGTTTTTCCAGGTGCAAGTTTTGCTTCCAGCATCTGCATCTAACCGGCCTCTAACCTGTAATGTACATATATGATTTCTCACAAATGAAGGGTGAATAGTTTCTATTGCAATAACCCATTTGCAGAAATTGCTTTTTTTGTTAAGCAATTAAGTTCTATCCAAATGTCCATTTGTAGCTACAATGAGAGACCCAGAGCATGGCAGTTTAGGTTTATGGTTTTGTTTTTTTAAGAGATGGCATTAAAACCAGGGAAAATAAGGGAAATAACTTGACCAATGCTCAGCAATTTTAGATGTAAGACCACAGCAGACTTAAAACTATAAAGTGGAAAGTGAGGGTGAAGTAAGAGAAGAGGCAATGCCGGAAAGAAAAGAAGACTACAGGGTCAGATAAAAAAAGAGAGACACAAAATTGACCGACAACTACAGTAGATGATCATTGGCTGATTGTGCTGATCACACTCTTTAAAATGAGGCTGCATAAATGTATCGACTACCAATAAGTTAA
The DNA here is from genome assembly GCA_031769625.1 of Taudactylus pleione. Taxonomy (NCBI): domain Eukaryota; kingdom Metazoa; phylum Chordata; class Amphibia; order Anura; family Myobatrachidae; genus Taudactylus; species Taudactylus pleione. The sequence goes on along the minus strand of JAUIMM010000350.1, from coordinate 8,871,517 downwards.
TTCAAGAGGAGACTAATATTGAGTGAAATCCAGTTCTAGAGAATAATAAAGAAACAGCAGCTGTAAAGGTTCTATCTAATGTATAAATTAAAGCATGAAAGCACTTGAGCATTGCAGAATGCAATATCATGGTTTAGTACAGTATTAAAATTCAATTCACAGTTTGTTTGCAAGATAAACACAAGTCGTCAACTGTTACAGGTTTTCCTTAGTAACTGAGGGCCTGATTCAGAGCCGCTCATAAGCGGCCGCTCGTTTGCTCCGAGCGATGTTCGTACAACTGCGCATGCGTATGGGTTGTAATACGCATGCGCGAACCAGTCATTGCGGTCGGAAATTGTGTGCTTGCAAAATAGCGAGTGCCTGCTAATTTGAGTGACAGAATGAGGCGTTTGTGGGTGGTAACGGGGGAAGGTGCTTGAAAACGGGGAGTGGAGATCCGAACGCAGGCGTGCCAAAAGGTCAAAACGGGCGTTTTAAGGGTGTGCATAATTAACAAAGCAGCGTCATCGACCACGTCACTTGGTTGTCTCTTAGCCTGAACTGTTCGCATGATTGCGGTAGGAAAATCCAACCACAAGCACTGCGAGCAGTTCAGATGCCTTTCGATGTGCTCGATTAATCAAATAAATAGCGGAGATGACGTATGATGCGAGCGGCCAGGGGACGTCTTTACAAAATAGCGAGCGCATATTTTGTTCGCTCGCTCAGACATAGAGGCGTCAGACCACAAAGAGCAAGCGCTCAATTTAAATAGCTGGACCCTTTTTCTAAACGAGCGAGCGCAAATAGCGTCCGGCTCTGAATCAGGCCCTGAAGTCATTGGTGCAAAACAATACACACTCCCTAAATTCCACAGTACATCCTCTTCAGATATATATATTATATATATCTATATATCTATATATATATATATATATATATATTGAAAATAAAAACATATTCAAAATAAAAACTCAAATGTGTATTTGTGTGAAATAAGACATTCTCATCAAGGCATATGGCTGCCTGCATTTTGCATTACTATAGATATCAGAGCTGATGAAGTGTTGAGAACAAAGCAAAAAAAGGAGCAACTTTACACCTGGACAAACAATTCTGCAATGCAAGAGATGTAAATACATTTATTTTTTGCATGCTGGATAAAAACTGGCTGCCTATAACCCACCAATACTGGACAGCTGTATTTCTATATTGCAATTACTGTAGAGGTCAGTTAGGACTAGGGGTGTGCACCGGCCACTTTTCGTGTTTTGTGTTTTGGTTTTGGATCTGGATCTTTCTTCGTGTTTTGGATCTGAATTGGTTTTGCCAAAACCACCCTTCCATGTTTTGGGTTCTGGGTTTTGTGTTTTGGATCTGTATTTTTTTTAAAAAAGCATAAAAACAGCTAAAATCACAGAATTTGTGGTGTTTTCTGCTCCTATGCTATTATTAACCTCAATAACCTTAATTTCCACTCATTTCCAGTCTATTCTGAAGACCTCACAATAGTGTTTTTATGTCCAAAAGGTTGCACCAAGGTAGCTGGATGACTATGTTAAGAGATACGAGTGGGTGGCACAAACACGTGGCCCATCTAGGAGTGACACTGCAGTGTCAGACAGGATGGCAGTTTGAAAACTAGGCCCCAAACAGTACATAATGCAAAGAAAAAAAAGAGGTGCAAGATGGAATTGTCCTTGGGCCCTCCCACCCACCCTTATGTTGTATTAACAGGACATGCACACTTTAACAAACCAATCATTTCAGCACCAGGGTCTGCCACACGATTGGTTCGTTTGGGGCCCACAAAAAACAAGCTGGCAATTAATCTGTCCCTGCACAAACTGGCTCTATGGAGGCAAGATGTCGTCCTCATCCTCCTCATCCACCGATTCCTCACCCTCTTCAGTGTTGTGTACATCCTCATCCTCACAGAGTATTAATTCTAATTCGTCCCCGCTGGAATCCACCACCACAGGTCCCTCTGTATGTTCTGGAGGCTGGTCTCCCTGGAAGAGTTGATAATTCATTTTTATGAACATCATCTTCTCCACATTTTGTGGAAGCAACCTCCTACGCCTTTCGCTGACAAGGCTCCCGGCTGCACTAAACACTCTTTCAGAGTACACACTGGAGGGGGGGCAACTCAGGTAAAATAGAGTCAGTTTGTACAGGGTCCTCCAAATTGCCTCTTTTTCCTGCCAGTACAGGTATGGACTGTCTGACATGCCTACTTGGATGCTGTCACCGATGTAATCCTCCACCTATCTGTCAATGGTGACAGTATCATATGCAGTGACAGTAGACATGTCAGAAATTGTTGCCAGGTCCTTCAGTCCGGACCAGATGTCCAAACTTGGTCCTGCCTGCCCTGCATCACTGCCAGCAGGTTGCTTAGGATACCTAAGTTTTTTACTGGCAGCCCCAGTTGCGGGAGAAAATGAAGGAGCTGTTGACGTGCCACGTTCCGCTTCAGCGGACGGTGTTTTCATCAGCAGGTCTTTGCACCTCTGCAGGCTTGTGTCGGCTGGAAAGAGAGACACCACATAGGCTTTAAACCTAGGATCGAGCACGGTGGCCAAAATGTAGTCTGATTTCAACAGATTGACCACCCTGGAATCCTGGCAAAGCGAATGAAGGGCTTCATCCACAAGTCCCACATGCCGAGCAGAATTGCTCCGTCTTAGCACCTCCTTCACTTTCTCCAGCTGCTTCTGCAAAAGCCTGATGAGGGGAATGACCTGACTCAAGCTGGCAGTGTCTGAACTGACTTCACGTGTGGCAAGTTCGAAGGACTGGAGAACCTTGCACAACACGGAAATCATTCTCCACTGCGCTTGAGTCAGGTGCATACCCCCTCCTTTGCCTATGTCATAGGTGGATGTATAGGCTTGAATGGCCTTTTGCTGCTCCTCCATCCTCTGAAGCATATAGAGGGTTGAGTTCCACTGCGTCACAACCTCTTGCTTCAGGTGATGGCGGGGCAGGTTCAAGAGTGTTTGCTGGCACTCCAGTCTTTGGCACGCAGTCGCTGAATGGCGAAAGTGGCCAGAAATTTTTTGGGCCACCCAAAGCGTCTCCTGCACGCCCCTGTCGCTTTTCAGAAAATTCTGCACCACCAAGTTTATTGTGAGCAAAACATGGGACGTGCTGGAATTTGCCCAGATGTAATGCCCGCACAATATTGTTGGCGTTGTCAGATATCACAAATCCCCAGGAGAGTCTAAGTGGTATAAACCACTGGGCGATGATTTCCCTCAGTTTCTCTAAGAGGTTGTCGGCGGTGTGCCTCTTACTGAAACCGGTGATACACAGCGTAGCCTGCCTTGGAACGAGCTGGCGTTTCTAAGATGCTGCTACTGGTGACGCTGCTGTTGCTGCGTAAGGTGATACATCTACCCAGTGGGCTGTCACAGTCATATAGTCCTTAGTCTGCCCTGTTCCACTTGTCCACATGTCCGTGGTTAAGTGGACATTGGGTACACCCGCATTTTTCAGGACACTGAGGACACTTTTTCTGACGTTTCTGTACAGTCTCGGTATTGCCTGCCTAGTGAAGTGGAATCTAGATGGGATTTGGAACCGGGGACACACTACCTCCATCAATTGTCTAAATCCCACTGCACTAATGGCGGATACCGGACGCACGTCTAACACCAATATAGCAGTCAAGGCCTCAGTTATACGTTATGCTTTAGGATTACTGCTGTCGTACTTCATCCTCCTCGCTAAGGACTGTTGGAGGGTCAATTGCTTAGTAAAAGTAGTGGTGTTCTTACTTCCGCCCTGGGATGATGAACGACTCCCAGCAACAGCAGCAGCAGTAGGCGTAGCAATGCAGGATCCTCCGGAGGAATCCCGGATAAGAGAGTCAGTCATGCCAGTGACATGGCCTGCAGGACTACTTCCGATCCTGATTAAGGAGGAAATTGACGAGGAGGGAGTTGACGGTGTGGTTTGCAGGCGCTTGGATACAACAGGATTTAGTTGTCCCTGGACTGCTTATGGTCATAGCCAAAGTTTCTGAACTTGACAGTAACTTTTTATGAACGCTCTGCAGGTGCCGAATAAGGGAGGATGTTCCTAGGTGGTTAACGTCCCTACCCCTACTTATTTCACCTTTACATATGGTACACATGGCGAGACAGTTGTTGTCAGGATTTGGATAGAAATATTGCCAGGCCAAAGAGGAGGAATGTTTGGTCTTCTGCCCAGGCATGACCGTGATGGGCTTTTTCATCCCATGGGCAACAACTGTCTCCCCTGGAGCCTGATTTAAACAAACCACATCACCATCAGAATCCTCCTCGCCAACTTCCTCCTCAGCGCCAGCTACACCAGTATCATCATCCTGTTGTACTTCAACAGTGACATCTTCAATTTGCATATTAGCAAGTGGACTGTGGGTGCTCCTTTCAGCACTTGCAGGGGGCGTGCAAATGGTGGAAGGAGCCACCTCTTCCCATCCAGTGCTGGAAAGGTCAGGCATCGCAACCGCCACCACACTTGGACTCTCCTTGGGGATTTGTGATATCTTCTTAGAACGCACAGTTCTTCGCTGTGCTTTTGCCAGCTTAACTCGCTTGATTTTTTTAGTGGGAGGAGGGCTTCCATCGTCATGTGAAGCTGAACCACTAGTCATGAACATAGGGAAAGACCTTAGCCGTTCCTTGCCACTCCGTGTTGTAAATGGCATATTGGCAAGTTTACGTTTCTCCTCAGATGATTTAAATGCTTTTTTAAGGTCATTTTCCTGAACTTTGTCATTTGGGATTGTATGTGCCCTCTACTATGACATTTGGCATCGGCCTTGGCAGACAACATTGATGGCATGTTATCGTCTAAGTCATGACTAGTGGCAGCAGCTTCAGCACTAGGAGGAAGTGGTTCTTGATCTTTCCCTATTTTATTTTTATCGGAGAAAGTTTGGTCCTCCATTTATGTTATATTGATATATACGTGCGGCTAAGGCGCACACAAACACAGAAATTAATTTTTTATTTTTGTTGGAGACTAGTGCACTTTGTGGGTTACACCATCCTTTAAGAAAATGAGCCAGCCGGCTTTTTACTTATGGGACACAGGCGCATGCTTGGCGCTGCTCCTTTGTTGATGCACGTGCAGCTACAGTGCACACAATTCACTAAGACAGAAAAAAAAGAAGAATTTTTTATTTTTTGTGGAGCGCACTTTGAGGGTTACACCACCCTTTAACACATAGACGCACGCTTGGTGCTGCTGCTTTGAGGATGCACGTACAGTGCACACAATTCACAAACACAGAAAATTATTTTTTATTTTGTTTGGAGTGCACTTTGGGGGTTACAGCACCTTTTAATGGTCAAGCCAGCCGGCCCTTTACTTATGACACAGGCGCACGCTTGGCGCTACTTTGTTGATGCACGTGTGGCTACTGCGCACAAAAAATATATTATTTGGAGTGCACTTTGGGGGTTACAGCACCCTTTAACGGACAAGCCAGCCGGCCCTTTACTCTTTGGACACAGGCGCACGCTTGGCGCTGCTCCTTTGTTGATGTACGTAAAGCCACAGTGCACACAATTCACAAACACAGAAAATATATATATTTTTGTTTGGAGTGCACTTTGGGGGTTACAGCACCCTTTAACGGACAAGCCAGCACTTGGGGGAGCACCCCTGATGGACAGAGCACCCCCTGGACAACACTACAGCACCCCTTTAGGACTGGGACACTGCACAGGACTTTGGAGTGGACACAGCCCCTATGGACAACTGACTGCACAACACAGTACAGCCAGCCCCTATGGACTTTGGCGGAGTGGATACAGCCCCTATGGACAACAGCAGCACAGCACAACACTACACAGCCCAGCAAGCCCTAACTCCCACCCTCCCTCTTCACTGTCCACAGCCGAGTGAGAAAATAGCGCCGACGTGGGTACCTTATATAGTATCCAAAACCCGCCAGACCCGGAAGGCGGGATGATGACGTTTTTGCCTCGATTTCAGATCCGAGTCAGGTGGGAAAAGTCGAGCCTGACGCGCATCGGCCTCGGATCAGGGGGGCTTGGGGGGGTTCGGATTTCAGAAATCCGAACCCGCTCACCCCTAGTTAGGACATGTTACTATCAACTCTAAATCTCATTGCACCAGTTATACATAATCATGCCCCCCCAAGATGGTGTGGGACCATATTCAAATGGGGTGTGGCCATGCTCCCTCTCTAGTATCTGGTGCAACAACATCTCGGTGGCCGTGGTCACATAATTCATGCATGTGACTTGCATTTCTTGCTTTAAGGTTGGAGTAGCAGCTCAGTGATTGTAAGCTGCGAATGTAGTACAATAGCGGTGAGCAGTTCCATATACCACTTTGAGGCACATCTTATTTAGGGTTGGCTATATCTTTAAATATGTTTCTTATGAGAAGCAAATTTTGAGCTAACATTATTCGAGTTAAAATGTGGGAGTTGTAAAGTTTGTATCCTCAACCAATAGAAACTAGGCACTCCAGGTAACTGTGACTAATGAATAATTTCTAAAAGCAGCTCACCACTAAGGGGATTGGCTTGCCCCCAATTTGTAGATCCTATACCTAAAGAACAGGGGTGTGAGAGCGCTAACTAGAAATTAAGATGAAATAGAATAAATACAAATGCAAATACAATTCTAAAAAGATATAGGGTGGGTAGTAACCCTTAATTTAATAAACTTAAACATGCTTATATGTTGAGCATAATCTTATATAGGTCAATACAAAAGATGCACACAAAAATCAAATAACAGAATAAACATGAGTAATTATATAGAGACAAATATAGACATAATAAATTACATTAGGAGTATGTTCTTTGGTAGTAAAGTATATTTGCTTTTCGTATTGCAATGTCCGCAAACAAAATTGGAAGTTCCACAATGCAGGATTGTTTAGAGATGTTATAATAGGAATGGAAATTAAGTTTTAATTGTGACAATTAGCTACTGCAGTATCAATATATGTGTGTACACACATCTCTCTGTGGGATATCTGTAATAGTCCTGCTTGCTTACCTACTCCATGTGGATGTCTGTGAGCGGTGTAGGGGAGGACACAGTAGTCCTGCTTGCTTACCTACTCGATGTGGATGTCTGTGAGCGGTGTAGCGGAGGACACAGTAGTCCCGCTTGCTTACCTACTCGATGTGGATGTCTGTGAGCGGTGTAGCGGAGGACACAGTAGTCCTGCTTGCTTACCTACTCGATGTGGATGTCTGTGAGCAGTGTAGCGGAGGACACAGTAGTCCCGCTTGCTTACCTACTCGATGTGGATGTCTGTGAGCGGTGTAGCGGAGGACACAGTAGTCCCGCTTGCTTACCTACTCAATGTGGATGTTTGTGAGCGGTGTAGCGGAGGACACAGTAGTCCCGCTTGCTTACCTACTCGATGTGGATGTCTGTGAGCGGTGTAGCGGAGGACACAGTAGTCCTGCTTGCTTACCTACTCGATGTGGATGTTTGTGAGCGGTGTAGCGGAGGACACAGTAGTCCTGCTTGCTTACCTACTCGATGTGGATGTCTGTGAGCAGTGTAGCAGAGGACACAGTAGTCCCGCTTGCTTACCTACTCGATGTGGATGTCTGTGAGCGGTGTAGCGGAGGACACAGTAGTCCCGCTTGCTTACCTACTCGATGTGGATGCTTGTGAGCGGTGTAGCGGAGGACACAGTAGTCCTGCTTGCTTACCTACTCGATGTGGATGTCTGTGAGCGGTGTAGCGGAGGACACAGTAGTCCCGCTTGCTTACCTACTCGATATGGATGTCTGTGAGCGGTGTAGCGGAGGACACAGTAGTCCCGCTTGCTTACCTACTCGATGTGGATGTTTGTGAGCGGTGTAGCGGAGGACACAGTAGTCCTGCTTGCTTACCTACTCGATGTGGATGTCTGTGAGCGGTGTAGCGGAGGACACAGTAGTCCCGCTTGCTTACCTACTCGATGTGGATGTCTGTGAGCGGTGTAGGGGAGGACACAGTAGTCCCGCTTGCTTACCTACTCGATGTGGATGTCTGTGAGCGGTGTAGCGGAGGACACAGTAGTCCCGCTTGCTTACCTACTCAATGTGGATGTCTGTGAGCGGTGTAGCGGAGGACACAGTAGTCCCGCTTGCTTACCTACTCGATGTGGATGTTTGTGAGCGGTGTAGCGGAGGACACAGTAGTCCTGCTTGCTTACCTACTCGATGTGGATGTTTGTGAGCGGTGTAGCGGAGGACACAGTAGTCCCGCTTGCTTACCTAGTCGATGTGGATGTCTGTGAGCGGTATAGCAGAGAACACAATAACGTGTCTTTAGAGAAATCGGGAAGGAAGTCTGACTGCAAATTGTATGATGCTCTAATGAGCTCCAGGTGACGGCACGGCTGTAGTGGTATTTGCCGTCAATGCTGTTCATACAGTCTATCGCTGTATAGTACTCCGGAGTTTATAAGTCCAAATAAGTATTGCAGGGCTGATTGCCAGTAGTTATTTCGGTAGCGAGGCAATACTGGGTGAGAGAATCTAACGCGTTTCTCGGCCTCAAATAAGCTGGCCATTTCCTCAGAGGTAATGAATCTCACTCCTATGTGAGTTCTTTATATGCCTCCTAATTAGGGTAATTTGAAAATAATTTGTTAATGTTGTAATGATCTGTCCTAAAATCTGATGTTATTTAAGTGAAAATTGTTTGCATGAAATCTTTGTGCTTAAGTACGCAAGAGATTAAAGTAAATAAGGCAAACAGGCATAGTTCAGAGGCCTGCTCTTTGTCATCATACCTCATCTTTTACACATATGAGAGTTCAAATGACCATAAAAGATTGGCTAAAATTTCAATCTAAGTTGAGTATATTCTCCTTAAAGGTAATTGTTTAAACCAATATTCACCTTATACATGTTTTTGAACACTTCTGTTTACAATCCATAAAGTGATATAAAGTGAACGTAACTTGTGTGAAAAACCATGTACACCTTGTACTGAACATGGTATCATTTTTTGTATATATATATATATATATATATATGAAATATTGTTATATTATATTGATTTCCAGGAACATACATAATAAGGAACAGATGGGGATTATGGCCCTGATTCAGAGCTGTTCGTTAGAGGCAGTACGCTCGTTGCGTTCCGATGTTGAGTAACCGCGCATGCGTCGGTGTTACACTGCGCATGTGTGTACGGCAGATTACGAGTTTTTTTTGTCTCGTTCATCAAATAGCGTACAGGAAGTGACATGTCAAATGTGATTGACAGAACAGGCCGTTTTTGGGCGTTGACGGGGGTGGAGATGGAAAAACGCAGGCGTGGCGAGGCGTTTTTGGGGCGTACATACATTAACAAATGCGAACGTCAAATGTGTTCGTACAAACTCATACGTCACTGGATGATCCTCTTTCCCTTCAAAATGCTCGCACAGCTTAGGGGCTGGATAACTCGACCACAGTGGTGATGGCCTTCTCCTCCGTCCCGGCACTCCACGATGTTGCATCGATTAATCACGGCTTGTCAGAAACTCAATTAGTGTTGGATTGAAAACCGGCTTGGTATGTGTTAGGAAAGCAGTTTTTTTGGATAGCACAAAACCGAACGCAGGTGAAAATCATAGCTGCTAATGTCAGGATTACACAATCAATTAGCGTACATTTGTGGTGGTGTATTTTGGCCGCAATGTGTTCATTTTTGGACTATTGTAACAATAATGTCATCATGTTTAGGTTTGGTCCCTCATTTTGTGTTTGCAAGGTGTTTTTTACTCCTTAGGTAATGTTGTAAACGTTCCTTAACGAGCACTTTTTTTACAATGTGTAATGTTTTTTTTTGAACGTTGTTGGCTTGTGGGCCCGGATTAAAAGTAACCCATTTTGTCAATAATGTCAGAATACAAAGTCGTACATTTCTGTTAAATTTATTTGTAGCCACCCATAAAAAAAAAAAACATATTGAACTACAACATTTTGGGCAGTGTTCCACAATATTTATTAATTGTGCAAACAATAATTTTTGAATAAACGTAAATGTAAAAATTAAAAACAATTCACAAGAAAGGAGAGGGAAGTTTTGACCAGAAAGGAATATGAGGCAAGCACAGAAGGAGTGTGGGAAAAGTAGCCAATGGTGTCACCATTTTTTCGCCCGTTTGGCTGGGGGAGGGAGGGCGCCAGACCGGGTCCGGGATGTCATCGGGCTGGCCTGTCCAGAGGCAGATGTTGTGGCCTCTGGACTAGGCACAGGGCTAGGCACATTTGGAGGATTGGCTGATGTTGTGCCAGAGGTGGAGGATCCTGATGTTCCGGCAGGAAGGGAGGTCGGCTCCACCATGTGCTGGCGAACGAGCTGCTCCAGGGCAGTGGCGATGCGGATGTTGGCCCTGGTATTTTCCGCCAGGGCCTGACCAATGGTCACGTTGGCCGCAGCATTTTGCTCCAGGGCCTCAGCCACCCGTACCAGACTGGCGTCCATCCTCTGCAGAATCTCAGTATGGAAATCCGATTTTAAATTGAGTTCTGTGAGGAGGGACACTGCCTGCGAGGGGGATTGCCCTGGACTGGCTTCTGCAGGGTCCTCAGCCGGATGTACTGGTTCCTCCCCTGCAGAAATTCTGCGGCCAAGGCTCCCCTCTGGAGCAGACTCATCCGCCTGTGTCTCTGTTGGAAAAATGAGAAAAGACTCATATTAGAATCTACATATTGGCACAATAACATTTCACAGTTGGTGACATCACAACATTTACCTTGGACAACATGAGGAGCCGCAAAGTCTGGCATGTCCGTATCCATGTTTGACACGCCAAACACCTCCACAGGCTGCACACACCCCTGTGCCAGCTCTTCTAAATCAGTAAACTCCAATGACACAGGGGTGGGACCTCCACCTGTCCCCCTTGCATGCCTAGCCCTGTGTGCCATTTTTTGTTTCAGGCGATATTTGAAGTCTTGCCATCTGTGGGTTAAATTGGAAGCATTACTTTTTATTTGATTTGGTTGTTGGTTTTAGGGTGGTCAAGTGTTTACTTACCACCGTTTGACATCCCGGGCTAGACGGACATAATCACCCACCCTATTGACAACCACGGCTACCTCTTCCCACATTCTCCACTTCTGGCTTGCACTCATATTCCTGTCTGCCTGTGGCAGGATGTCCACACATTTCTGAATCAAAACCTCCATCTCCTTTCTTGTGAATTGTGGCTGCCTTTTCTTTTTGGCAGCTTTGCCCGGAATACTGGGCCCAGCAGCCTCTTCCATGTCATCCTCCTCACCTATTTGGAGTAATTTGCAGAAATCTGAACTTCCCAACTTGCACAATAATATGTTTAGAATTAATCATTGAGTCAAAATGCATGAAATACTTACCGCGTGACTGTTGTCCATTGTTTTCCTGGTCTGCATCCATGTGTGTTGTTCCAACTAGAAATACACCAGAATTGTGTTTTTGTCTCGTGACGTATTTATACATGCGTCCTTATTTTGCGGCCGCATCATTGATTGTGCGTTCCTCTGATCCTTCCTTAATTTGGGCGGGAAACAAAACACTATTTATGGGTTGGGGCGTCTCGACTCGAGGTGGCGTTTATTGAATGTTGGAGGTTTCGTTGGTTGGAGTTGATTGTTGGCTGGTTTAGGAGATTGCGTTTATTGTGGTTTTTTTTTGGTGAGCGGTTTTTCTTGGTTTTCCGTTCCTTTTTTTTCAATTTTGGTTTTTTGGCTCGTTTCCAGTTTTGGTAAGTTTGGGGAAGTATAACTTCGGGTCAATTTGTCTCTCATTGTGGTGTCGATTTTTCTAATCAGTTTTTTCCGTTATTTCATCTCTCTTAGGTTTTTTTTTGGCTCTGCCCCAAAGACATTTTGGTCCGGTTTCTTAGATATTAGCTCTTGGTAAGTTCATGTGTTAAATTGTTTAGGAAATGTTCTTGTTTGTCTGTACACAACTTTGGTTGGCCTTCCACATGTAACGTTGTTTTTTGCCAAATCGAACTCTGTGTTTTTTTGGGTTTTTTTGCGGCGTTATTGTGCCCTGTATTTGCGAACTAATTAGCGCATTTTTACTACTTGCTATTGTGCCCTGTATTTGCGAACTAATTAGCGCATTTTTACTACTTGCTATTGTGCCCTGTATTTGCGAACTAATTAGCGCATTGTGAAATGTGTATTCATCCCTTAATAATGTTTTTTGTCGCCTGGAGCATTGGTTGATTACATTTGGCCTCTATTTGACGTAGTGTGCGTAACGTCATTTTGCTCTTGGGCCAAATGTGTGTGTGTCCCCTTTTATGTTTTGTGTTGCTTAAATTTGTGATAATGACATGGCCAGCATAAAATGATGTATATTTTTGATGTTATTATTTGCAGTTACAACATATCATGACAATACCCCGGCATGTAAGCATCAATGGATGGCATTTGAAAGCAAAGTTACATGTATTTTTATTGGGTGTTGTAAAAAGGCTGACCTTCCAATGTTGTCATTTCAGGTTGATTTGGGTCGGATTGTTCTGGCCCTGCTCCCGGAAGCCGACCAACCTCAATCTCGTCCCAGGCGTAGGCATCGTAGGCGTGCAAGGCCCCAGATATTTCGAACATGTGTCACCCTTTTTGGAATGCCAGATGATGAGGTTTTAAGACGATACCATCTTCCTCCAAAATCATCATAGACACTCTCTCATTAATAGAGAGTGATCTTGAGCGGCAAATTGACAGTCCTACAGCAATTCCACCACTTACGCAATTAATGGCAGTGCTACATTTCTGTGCCTCAGGATCGTTCCAAACAACGGTGGGAATAGTGGCGGGCATCTCACAATCCTCCTTTTCCCGGATCCTGAGGGCAATGATGGAGGCACTTTTCAAGCACCTCCATCATTTTATTCAAATGCCTTTGGATATGGGTGCCCTTAGTGTGGCCAAGGCCAATTTTTACCAAATAGCTGGCTTCCCACACATCATAGGGGTTGTGGATGATACTCACATACCACTTCAGCCTACAGCACGGCTGGAGGCAATATTTAGAAACCGTAAACACTATCACTCCCTCAATGTAATGGTGGTATGTGATGCCTCCCTCCAGATCCTGTCCCTGAATGCAAAATTACCAGGAAGTGCACATGACTCCTTCGTCATCCGGCAATCAGGGATATGGCACAAATTAACCAACCTACAAGCTGGTGATCCGTGGCTTCTGGGTAAGTGGAGACCTTTAGTACATAACAATGTTAAGCTTCATACAGAGTGAGCCTGATGTTGTCTTTTCGTTTTCACAGGAGACAGTGGCTACCCTTGCACGCCCTGGCTGCTCACTCCTTATTTGGCTCCCACACCAGGGCCACAAAGTGAGTATAATTCCGCACTTACAGCCACCAGACAAGTGGTGGAGCGCTGTATCGGCCTTTTAAAAGGCCGATTCAGATGCCTCCACCGCTCTGGTGGCGAACTCATGTATTTGCCGGATATGGTTTCGAAAATTGTGGTCCTGTGTGGGATATTTCACAACATCGCCATAAGGAGTGGTGTCCCAATGCAGCCAGAGGATGCCTTACCTGAGGATGGCCCCCCCGAGGTTGGTCGGAGGTCAGTATGTGGTGGCCAGATTTTTTAGGTAATTATTTGCAAAAAACCAGTGTTGATACCTAATGTGGTTGTGTTTGTTTGAGAGCATCTAATTTTTTGCTAATTTTTTACTCCCTCTTCTGTTTTTTGACATAATCTTTGGCACTCCAACGATGACTACTTCCTGCTACCCTTACAAAACCTGTATGTGGATATTTTGTGGCTATATTCTGGAACACTTATTGCCACGCCATATATGTGGAATCATGTTGGCATGGTCCTTCGTCAACCAGTTCTTGATTGTTTTTTTATGATGTTTGTTTTTTGTTATGTGTTGTATTTGAGATTATCACTGTGTGTTTTGCTTGTGAGTGACCACTTTGAATTTTCTGTTATGTTGGTAATAAATGTTTTTAGAGTGAAATGTTGTCCCTTTTTTGTAACGTTACCACCAAGTGTAACCAGGTTCACACACGTAACATTTGACTAAGGGGTAATCCAGTACTGACGCCATTTGAGCAAAAATGATTCCTTTATTCAGGGTCCAAACCAACACCAAAAGGAAGCCTGGACAATCCTTTTGCTTCGTAATATTGCCCTAAGCTGCTTGCACACCAACTAGGAACCTGGAAAATGTAGAAATATCTAATTGTGACTACACCAAAAAAGGGAAATCAGATTTGTACTGTTAGGTGTTTCTTGTGGCTGTTTGACCCAAAAATACAACACACACTCTTATTGGCCCAAATGTGAAATCCTTGCAGGAACACTCTACTTATGTCAGGGTAAACAATATGTGGTTGGGACAAAACGAATGAGCCAGAACGTAACTTCAAACAAAACAATTTATTTACAGAATGGTGAAAAAAAACAAAACTACTCCCTAAGGAGGACCGACATACGGTCAAGGACCACCAGCACCCCGATGATAGTGCTGTGCATCTGGGCCACACATCCGGCTAAATTTGCCCGAAGCCTCTGTTCCTCTGTGGGTGAGAAAAATTTGGGGATTAATACAACAATAGTGAAACCACATTAAAAAACAATAAAAAAAACAAAAACAACAAAAAACATTTTAACAAAACTGCATTAAAAATCATCACACTAAAATGGTGTAGGGCAAAAATACAAGGCCTATGTCCAAATTCCGACAGGTGTGCTATGTGTATGTTGAAAACAGCAGTAACAGGTTACGGCAATCGGCCAAAACCACTTATTTTTTGAAAAAAAAATCAAAAAACAAAAAAATTTAAAATAGCAAACAAACAGTTTGTGTCGATAAAAAACAGCAAAAAAAAACATACCGGAAGACCCAACGCCAGCTACAGAAGGCCCTCAATCGTCCTCCTCGGAGGTGGGTCCATTCCCCAAAGATCGGGGCGGTGTAATGACCGACTCTGGGGAGGGGGTCATTCGAAGAGGGGTGGTTGGAGGAGAGGGGGAATTGGGACGGAGGGGAAGGAGTCCAGAAAAATCTGGCTGAGGGTGTAGGAAGGCTGGGGAGGAGGGGGGAATAGGGGAAGGAGTAGAGTTGGAGTGTTGGCTGGGGGTGGGGGAGAGTGGCCGTGCTCGCCGACTGGCGGGACGCTGACGGCGTAGTCTTCGCTGGGCCCCTAAAAGATGGGAAACAAATTGGGGTTAGTGCCAACACAAATCCGCAAACAACATCAATTTCAAATGCACCCCCAAAAACAAAAACAAAAAAAAAGAGGAGAATGAATACATCTGAAAGACAGGGAAAACATGGCCATGCAGATATGAGGAGAATGAATACATCTGAAAGGCAGGGAAAACATGGCCATGCTGATATGAGGAGAATGAATACATCTGAAAGACAGGGAAAACATGGCCATGCAGATAGGAGGAGAATGAATAGATATGAAAGACACGGAAAACATGGCCATGCAGATAGGATGAGAATGAATACATATGAAAGACACGGAAAACATGGCCATGCAGATAGGAGGAGAATGAATACATATGAAAGACACGGAAAACATGGCCATGCAGATAGGAGGAGAATGAATAAATATGAAAGACACGGAAAACATGGCCATGCAGATAGGAGGAGAATGAATAAATATGAAAGACACGGAAAACATGGCCATGCAGATAGGAGGAGAATGAATACATATGAAAGACACGGAAAACATGGCCATGCAGATAGGAGGAGAATGAATACATATGAAAAACACGGAAAACTTGGCCATGCAGATAGGAGGAGAATGAATAAATATGAAAGACACGGAAAACGTGGCCATGCAGATAGGAGAATGAATAAATATGAAAGACACGGAAAACATGGCCATGCAGATAGGAAGAGAATGAATAAATATGAAAGACAGGGAAAACATGGCCATGCAGATAGGAGGAGAATGAATAAATATGAAAGACACGGAAAACATGGCCATGCAGATAGGAGGAGAATGAATAAATATGAAAGACAGGGAAAACATGGCCATGCAGATAGGAGGAGAATGAATAAATATGAAAGACATGGAAAACATGGCCATGCAGATAGGAGGAGAATGAATAAATATGAAAGACACGGAAAACATGGCCATGCAGATAGGAGAATGAATAAATATGAAAGACACGGAAAACATGGCCATGCAGATAGGAGGAGAATGAATAAATATGAAAGACACGGAAAACATGGCCATGCAGATAGGAGGAGAATGAATACATATGAAAGACACGGAAAACATGGCCATGCAGATAGGAGGAGAATGAATACATATGAAAAACACGGAAAACTTGGCCATGCAGATAGGAGGAGAATGAATAAATATGAAAGACACGGAAAACGTGGCCATGCAGATAGGAGAATGAATAAATATGAAAGACACGGAAAACATGGCCATGCAGATAGGAAGAGAATGAATAAATATGAAAGACAGGGAAAACATGGCCATGCAGATAGGAGGAGAATGAATAAATATGAAAGACACGGAAAACATGGCCATGCAGATAGGAGGAGAATGAATAAATATGAAAGACAGGGAAAACATGGCCATGCAGATAGGAGGAGAATGAATAAATATGAAAGACACGGAAAACATGGCCATGCAGATAGGAGGAGAATGAATAAATATGAAAGACACGGAAAACATGGCCATGCAGATAGGAGAATGAATAAATATGAAAGACACGGAAAACATGGCCATGCAGATAGGAGGAGAATGAATACATATGAAAGACACGGAAAACATGGCCATGCAGATAGGAGGAGAATGAATAAATATGAAAGACACGGAAAACATGGCCATGCAGTTAGGGCCACAAAGACAAACATGAAAACCACAATCCATTAAACTTACTCGCAGCGATCTGCATGCGAAAGCATGCCAGCAAGCGGGGCGTCCGCCGTTGCAGTTCCGACCACCTGCGCTCCAGCTGCCCGATATGGCGACGTGAGCCGAAGGAGCGCAGGCGGGCCCGAACCTCCGCATATGCGGATCGCTTCTCCCGGTTGGTGATGGGTGGAGGCTGGCTGGTTATCCGCCGATCCATCACCTCCGTAAGCACCAGCAGCTCGCGCCTGGTGAATGCGGAGGCTCTCATGATGGCAATGGAGTTTTTCATAAAAATCATTTTTGATAAAGTGCTCAAAAATTTTATGATTGGCTAATGTATTTAGGAAATCAACAGGAGCAATTCTATTGGTTAGTGTATGAGTCATGTGTTCGACAGGGCCAGAAATCTCTGGAGAGTTATGATAGGCTTAATGCAGTGACATGCGTAAGCAAATTTACATAAAGAAATGAACTCCATGAAATATGCGGGGCTAAAAACAAATAGACCAATTATTTAATAGGGGTTAACATGTATTTTGACAAGTAAAAGCGAATGTTTAAGCCGTACGTATTCTGCGGGTAAACACAAACACGGACATAAATAAAGTTTATTGCATTGTGAAAAAAACAAAAAAAAAACAATTAAGCTAATTGATATATTGATTGGCATGTTACGATTGAGGGAGGTAGGCAGAATAAACGAGCAGTTAATCGAAATGTCTCAGTCCAACTTCCGGGTAGTACTAGTGCGTGCGTTCCCTTCAAACCACTTCGGGGATGTACGCTCGCTATTTGGCACGCTCGTTAGTTAGAGGAGGGGTCGCCTGAGTTTGGGGAGGATGTTTTGATGCGAACGAAAATACGAGCGTGTGCCTGAATTTAAATATTTTTTTACGTTCGCCCAACGTACGAACGGCCACTTGCGTCCGGGTCTGAATGAGGGCCTATGTACGTCCCTGGAAATCAATACAAAGTAAACATGTTTCGTAAATGTAGATGCAGAACATTACATAATGTTTAGTGGATGTAATGCCATATTGCTGGTATAATTTAAAGAGCCCATTATGAGAACTCTTCTTGGACTTAATGTCATTACATTAGTTAAAAAGCAAGTTTGTTGATCCAGCACACTTCATTAGGAAAGTCATGGAGGGTCTATGCAGGAAGAAAGTAACTTACAAGGCAGTGACATGATTTAGAAAATTATAATTTGTTGAGGATTTTTATCCATCTGTTGACAAGTTGTCCAGACAGCAGTGCGCTCCAACACTGTCTCCTCTCTGTGCATACATGCTGGGCACCAGTACCTAGGGCCATGGGAACCATAGGCCTAGCTGTAGAACAGCATGTGTATTCTATAATTTACAGGAAAGTGTCAGCAAGAACATGTAGATAGCATTGGAAACAGCATATCAATATAAAGGTGCCCACACACATACCGATATCCTCACGATACGATTTTATGGCCAATTTCCTCATGAACTTTCATGGGAGCTCCCTTGCCATCGTGATCACGATTTTGGAAAAAAGACACCCGATCTGTCTTACGATCTCACGATCTATCGGATCGTACGCATCGTGAGATTGGCCATAACAAATCGTGAGTTTAAAAAAAAATAAAACAGGCTCTTGACTATTGGTGGGAAATTTAAATAGCCATAACAATGGGAGGGGCTATCTAGGGAGTATAAACAGCAGGAACCCTTTAAACTCTGTGTACATTCTGCTCTGCTACTAGATGAGGCTAGGTGTATTCCTGCTGAATCCTGTACATTGCTACTGTGCTCTTTGTATTTGGCTTGCCTTTTACAAAGTTTATTCTACCTGCAAGTGTGTGCTAGCTACCTGCATTCTATCCTGTTCCTGAATTCTGTACTGATGCGTCCCTATCAGTATAGAGTGTTGGTCGCTGAAGCTGGGGTCCGGGAGATTAGGAAGAGGGCCCAGCGAAGAAGGACGAGAGCATGCTGGACAATGGAGTGGCTGCTACAAAGGGATACCCGCTCTCACATGTCCCTGCTGATGGAGATCAAGGAGAACAACCCGGACGACTATCGGAACTACCTGCGCATGGATGACGCCAGCTTCCAAGAATTGCTGCATCTGTTGACCCCCCACATCCAGAGACAGGACACAAGGTGGCAGAGGGCAATCCCTGCTGAAGACAGACTGGTGACTATCCTAAGGTACCTGGCTACAGGAAGGTCAATGGAAGACCTAAAGTTTGGGACACTCATCTCACCTCAGTCCTTGGGCATCATCATTCCAGAGACCTGCAAAGCCATCGTAAAAGTGCTACAGTACCATTATTGCAAGGTAAGTAAAAAAAAAACACCACACATTGTTTTCTTGTGTAAAGAAAAACTTTTATTTTTTATTTTTTACTCAACATAAAGCAAAAAATAGCCTTCATTTAGTACAATGTGCACTGACCTGCAGGCAACTGAAAGTGTGCACTAAACTGTGTGCAATATCCTTTTTTTATAACAATTTTACAAAAGAACATTATCACCAAATTTTATGAATCCCAATAGGTAGCCGGCTGTATGTGATAGGGTGGGTCAGACGCCAGTTTGAACAGGCCAATACACATGGCACAAGTATACATTGTGGCCCCGGCTTCCAGCAATGTGTACTTGTGTCATGTGCGTAGTGACCTTGTCCAAATGGCGTCATCACCACTCTATCCCATGCAGCAACCATAAAATTTGGTGACATTAAAAGCAAGACAGAAAAAACAACCAAATTAAATATCAAATAAATTTACATCTCTGTATATTGGGGTGACTCATCTGCTGCATCCAGCAGAGCATTATACAAGGTCGTGCTGGTGCTTGGTGGGGTAGTAATATCTAACTGGGTAGGGGGGGATGGACATACCTATTCGGGGCAGGGGAAAATAGCATTGAATCTGCAATGTATGTAGAATTTGTGAGATTTTTGCTCATACAGCGACTCAATAGGTCGTGGGTTAACCTTAGAAAATTTCTTTGGATATCTGTATCCATATTGAGCTGTGAAATCATCTATTGCATCTGGGGGTTTCTGCAGCAGCCGTTCTTCGTTTTGTAAAAAATGGTCCTCCCGTTCAGTAAGATTTTCCTTTCTCCCTTGTTTTTTTTTCTTTTTTTGGGGTTGTTGAGAAGATGAGGGTCCAGGTGGAAGTGGAGTTTCCACTTGGGTGCTATTCTCCGGATCACTGTCACCACCGAGCAGACTGAGGTCCGGTGTGGATGCTAAATCAGAGTGTTGGGTGGGAGTCTATATAGGAAAAAAAGATATAAAAAAAATTATAGTCATGTTTTAACCCCTTTTTTACAGTTTCCTAACACCGTGGAGGAGTGGACCAGCTTCGCGGAAGATTTTGAACAACGTTGGAATTTCCCTAACTGCGGAGGAGCCATCGATGGGATACACATCCGCATCAACCCACCTGCCAACACCGGATCATACTACTACAACTACAAAGGATTCTTCAGCATCGTTCTCATAGCAGTGGTGAATGCCAACTACGAATTTCTGTTTGTGGATGTCGGCAAGAATGGCTGTGCTTCGGATGGTGGGTCCTTCAAAAAGACGGCTTTCTACCAGAGACTCGCCAACAAAACCCTCAACTTGCCCTCACTGGACCAGACAAAGCACGGCCTAAATTACGTTTTCGTTGCAGACGAGGCTTTTGCATTACATGAACATGTGATGAAGCCATTTGCACACAGTGGCCTGACCAGAGAGAAAAGGATCTACAACTACCGTCTATCCCGGGCACGGCGCATTGTGGAAAATACGTTTGGAATAATGAGCAACCGCTTCCGCATTTTCCACACCACCATCGATCTACATGTGGAGAAGATAGACTGGGTCGTGATGGCGTGCTGCACAACTTTCTGCGAAGAAAATCTACTCAACGAGGACCTCTCCCAGCTAGAGCAGAAGATGTAGGAGTCATCCACCTTCTTTTTTTCTTTGATGTACACTGTCCTGAGAGTTTGAATCTTTTGCCGTACAGTTTTCAGGTCTGCATCAGATATGTATTTTTTCGTATACACCAAAAGTTCCTCTAGTGCGGCCAACTTGTGCGACTTTTTGTGGTACTTCCGAGAACTGATCTTCCACAGACACTCTTTCGAGTGCAGGATTTCAATGAATCCTGTAACGAATTCACATTCAGAATCCCTATGAATAAGAAAAAAAAGGACATTTATATATTTGTGTATATAGTTTTGTTAAATGTAATGTTGTTATAGTTCACATTTTTAATGTTTTAATATTATCTTTTTTACAGGTTTTTAAAGGTTTGTTATGGTATTCTAATCATGTTTTCTTTTACAGGAATGTCATGTGTTTATTGCTTTGTAATATAATGTTTTTCTTTGTTTGACAGTATGGGTTTTCCACCTTTGGGCCTGTCGTTGTGGTAGAACTACAGATCCCAGGATGCCCTAAAAACAGTTTCAAAGGTGGGTGGCAGGTCATCCTGGGATCTGTAGTTCCACAACAGCTGGAGACCGTAAGGTAGAAGACCCCCAGATTTAAATAATGTGTTTTTAAATGTAATGTTTGGTGATTTTTTTGTCAAATACGTGTTTATTTATTTATTATTTTGTTATATTACACACATTGGTGGGCAGTGGGACCTTAATGCATGACCCAGCCACCGCCCGCCTCAATACGGCGGGCGGTGGCTGGGTCATGCATTTATTACCTGGGGGCACACAATGGTGGGCAGTGGGAGCTTAATGCATAACCCAGCCACCGCCCGCCGTATTGAGGTATGTGTGCGTAACATGTGCCCCCAGGTATTTGTTACCTGGGAGCACACATTGGTGGGCAGTGGGAGCTTAATGCATGACCCAGCCACCGCCCGCCTCAATATGGTGGGCGGTGGCTGGGTCATGCATTTATTACCTGGGGGCACACATTGGTGGGCAGTGGGGAGCACATATTGGTGGTCAGTGTGGTTGTATTTAAACTGTACCAATACTCACCAAAACTTGTCCAAAACAAGAATCCAGTGTGCAGGCTCCTCAATGTGCGACTGTCTTGCTCCATACACGATGCTGCACAAGATGGCGATGGGGCTTGTCCAGGCTTCTGTTAGTCAAATTCCGCATTGTGTGATAAATCGTACGATTCATCATGAGGGAAAAAACCCTCACGATATGCTTCCATCATGTTCATGGTTGGCTAATCTGCCCTACAGCACGGCAGATCAGAAAATGCGATGTACGACGAACGGGGACGCGCATCGGCATCGTGCTCGTGAGTATAAACTCACGATTTGTACTTTTTTTACCCGATTCGTCATCACGACTCGTCGAAATCGGACAGATCATGTAAAATGTCGCTATATGTGTGGGCACCTTAAGGGTCTCATGAGGAGAATAAATCTGTTGTGTACACTATAAGGTACCAAACTGAGTGCATGCAGAGACATGAATAAGTATATTGACAGGAAGTTATCCATATCTCATCAGCTGACATCTGTAGGAGTCCAGGTGAACAACGAGGAGGTTGTGATGGATATGCTGCAGAATCTAACACCTGAATTTAACTTCCTAATGGTTGCTTTACAATCCAGTGCGAGTAAGCTATCAATGCAGGACGTGAGGGCTAAACTGCTCCAAGAACACATTCCCATTGAGACCAATGCTTAGAGTTCTGCATTACTCACAAGGGACACAGGCCCTCATTCAGAGGCGGACGGAGGATGCCAGCAGTCGCTCAGAAACTGGGCGGCCGCTTGCATCCTGACCGGCCGCCTCTGTTTCGGTCGTTAGGCTGTGGGTTTACACCCACAGCTCTAACGACTGCTAGGGTGATGGTCGCGATGGTCATAGACCATCGCAACCATCGGGGCTTACGACGAGACCCTAGGGTAGGGTCTCACTTGTTGTAAGCCCCGGAGAGCTTCTGGCTCTGTCAGAGCCGGAAGCTCTCCACTGACATCACTAGTGATGTCAGTGGGGCCTCCCCCAAACGGCAGGCGTTCACATGGGAACGCCTCCGTTTGGGCTGCCACCCCCCCGGCCCGCCTTCCAAATGGGGCGAGCTGTCAATCAACATCGACAGCTCGTCCCCTTTGGAAAGAGACCCGCTACGAATGGCGCTGTCGGTTGTAGCGGGTCTCACGCATGCGCACGAAGAAGCCGGCTCCCTCGTGCGCATGCGCACTGGACAAACATCGAGGCGGCCGTGCGTTAGTAGACCGTACGGCCACCTCTGAATGAAGCCCACTATCTCTTAAAAGCCTAAGATTTGTATGTCACAAGGTTGGATGCAAGTGGGGTGCAGCAACAGAAGCTTTAAATGTAACAGTCACCGGAACATTTCTGGTATATAGACTTTGGGCCACAAGGCATTTCATTGGTAATCAAGAATGGTGTATGAGCAGATGTGATCCTATAACAGAGGGATTGGAGAGAAATTCCTTACAGGCACAAAAGTCAGTAATTTTACAGTAAGTCTGAAAATATACCATAGTCACAGACATCTAAGGTTTGTTATTTGTTATTTGTACCAGATATGGGGACAAACCTAATTGCCATAAGTGTCCTAGAAAACAAATGTTTCAAGGTCAAGTTTGCAGAGGGCTTGTGTTGTGCAATATAAAAGAACTGTGACAGCAACAGCAACCCAGTGCCAGTAACTATATGTCTTAGACAAAGAAGAGTGTGCGATGATGGTTTCTGAGATGTCAGTTTATGAAACTAACGATAAAAACACACAGCTGGCTCTTATGTGCCCAATAAAGGGATTACTAGCCCATACGAAATCAGAAAAAAATAGAATATTATATATATATTTTATATAAAATGCAATACCACCAGATTTGTACATAAAATCACATATAAAATAATTCATAAGCCACCTTAACCATTATGTATGGTGGATCGCGCTCCTAAGCATACAAAGAAATACTACTTTTGGTTTTAAAGTAACTATTTGCTATGTACAAATGCAACAACCCCTTGTCTGGCTAATGATCCGATACCAGGAAGTATAAGAAGACTGAAATACCCTGTGGAACGCATCCATAACGCACAGCGCACTACTGCGCATGTGGCTCAAAATGTAATGAAGACTTGTATCAGACCACATTGCTCATGTGCCACCGCTGTGCATGGACTATAAAGGGGGCATGCAGGAGATCAGTTTTACTGAGGAAGCTGCTGAACCACTGTGGAGGTGGAGCTTACCAGCCTGTTTACTGATCCTACATAGAGGTGATGTCAGCCATTCATTCATACATACAGCTTCTGAAAAGCTGCTTTATTACTCTACATCACACAGAGGACTTTCTATCGAGACTGGTACATTTGCTGAATATATCCACCACATATACTGTATGTGGTGCCTGACTAAAAATGGCTGTATAAATGGAGGTGTAAGTAAGCGACCACAAACAAAACGATTTATGTGGACAGTGAACTAACAGAAAAGTGATGACAGTTTATAAACTTTCTGCTTCCTAACAAACGATCTACTAAACAATAACTGGGTCTTATATTGCCAACAATTTCCTGTGTATAATATTTATTTATTACGTTGTTTCTCACAACCAGCGCTTCTATATTCTCTCTCTTTTTTCTGATTTCCTAAAGCCTAGTAATCCCATGATTAGGAGCAGCAGGCTGTCAGACTTATTTGCACGCCAGGTGTGTGCTTTTATCTTTTGTTTTCTTCTTACTTAAACCAGGCTGCTAAACCAGTATGTCATCTCTTAAGTGTATTTCTAATAGAATAGAAAAAAGAATATAGTAAAGGCACATTGTCTGTACAAACATAGAAGATTACGGATGATATGCATAGATTATTTAATAAATTGGAAAATGTATGCCTGGCTGGGACTAGGCACCGTTGAGCACAGGTTACCCTCCAAAAATATTTGGATGGGGACCAGATCCCAAGAGAACTCAGAATTTTGAAATCCTCTACTTTTAGTGAAGATGTAAAATTTACAGAGGAAAGTAATCCAAAATGTAAGGTCAATGGCAAGATAGGAGAATTTGAATGACTACTGATAACATGCAAGGATGATAAATTAAGTAGGGACATATACTAAGGGGGACTTTAATAGGGTGAATAATACACAACTTTAATAGGATGAATAGAGATCAAACTAATACCCCACAAAGACACTTTAATAGAAAGATTAAATCTGTGAGGTTCCAAGATAAAACAAAATCTCTCTATGACAGAATTAAGACTAACAAAAATCAAGGTGACTACCTTGTAATAATATGGGAGGAGACCTACAAAGTTCTAATAGCTTTGTACACAATAATATATTTGAGGTATTGCAGGATTATAACTTTCCAAATAGATATTTTACACCAGAATGGAAAGGTAAATATAGAGGGGAGACCTAGGCCATCAGACACTGAGAATGAATATGACTCCTTACCCCAGGAACAGGTGTTTTTTATTAGACATTCACAGACTTCAAAATCAACCTTACACCGGAACTTGAAAGGGCCCCCTAAAAAGAACAAGAGAAAGAGATCAACAGCATCAAGAGGATGGAGGAAATCCCATAAAACTCTTTGTGTGAGATAAAAACTTCAGGTAAAGGAGTTTTCAATTTATCCTTCAAAGAACTGAGTGAGGATGAACTGAGACTCCTAAAGAAGGACTTAAATTTTGCCCGTTAGCAAACCTAATTTATTAATTCTTTTTTGTGTACTTTGTACAAGCACTCAGTAGAAAAATATATTTTGCAATGAAGAAAAATAATATTACAGGCTCATCAATCATTCTTGATAAGGAACATAGTGAAACAGTTATGATATTAGAATCTCTTCAAGATGAAAATATACTGTAGCAGTGTCTGAGCGAGATACTAAAATATTTGATATCCAACATACAGTAGTAATTAATTTAAACAAAATTCTGATTTCTATCCCTTTCAGTATATATTGAAAGTTTTTCTAAAAGCACTTTGAAACTATTTTGTAATATGTGAGGGAAAGCAGAGAAAAAAAACTTTAAGGATAATCTTAATCCTAGGGAATGTAAAGCTCTCAAGCTCCTATATACAGAACATTATAATTAAGACAGCAGACAAAGAGGGGGGGGGATTATTCAAAGTGTCTCAGCTGAAGCTTATAGACAACTAAACAATTCTGTGTTTTATAGAAAATTGGATGGTAATCCCACCACTTATTTTCAACAGAAATGTAAAAGTATGTAAGATGATGCTCTTGGTGATGGCAGGATATTGAGAAGAGAAATTGTACAGTTTTTGTTCAATGCACATCCAGTAGTACCTACATGTAATCACTTACCTAAAGTGCATAAGTCACTCACTTCTCCTCCTGTTAAGCCACTGTTTTTGGGTGTGGGGTAATTTACAAATAATTTATCTTCCTTTGTTGATTATCATTTATAGAATCACATTAAAGCACTAAGATCATAGTTAAAGGATGTTAAACATTTTCTTAGCCTTATAAATACAGTTAATTGGAATAAAGACTATTTTTTAATCACATGTGATGTACAGTAGAATCACTTTATTCAAATATCCCTCATGATTTGGGTATAAAGGCAATAGAGTATTATTTGTTACAGGATATCAATATGTATTATGCTTTGCTTGAGTTTGTGTTGAAATCTATTGAATTCATTCTTCATCACAATTATTTTTTGTTTGATTCACAATATTATCCTTAGACATAAGGAACTGTGATGGGGACCAGGTTTGCCCCGAGTTTCGCTAACCTATACATGGTTTGCTTTGAAGAACAACATGTGTGGGTGGAATGATTTAGGGTGAACCTCATCCTCTACAACAGATTTATTTATGACCTGTTTATTATTTGGAATGGGGATCTTTCTTCTGTACACAATTTCATCACTAGTTTGAATAAAAACACTTATGGAAAGTTGAAATTCACTTGCACTTATAATTTATCACAAATTAATTTTCTCGATATCGCACTCTCAGCTGAAAATGGTAAATTGGTAACCGAGACTTATGTTAAGGTTGTTGACCAAAATAGATACCTCAATTATATTAGGTCTCACTCTAGAGGATGCATAAACAACATACCAAATGGACAATTAATTAGGATTATACAAAATTGTTCTACAGAAAGTGCTTTTCATCGCCAAGTTAAAACATTATTTCAGTCCTTTCTGGACAGGGACACCTTATTGAAATCTTGCAGAAAACATAAGAGGATGTAAAAAGAATAGAGATCAACCTTTGAAAAAGGAGAAGATTAATAAGGAGATTAAGGGTAAAGATCATTCAAAATGTTTACAACCCAATATAATAGCTGTGCTCATCAAATAAGAACAATTATAACAAGGAATTCATCACCTTTAAGATTGGATGATGTTTTTTTAGAAGAATTAAATTTGGAAGGCAATATAATTTTTAGAAAATCAAGAAATTTACAATCCAGACTAGAGTCTAGTCAATTAGAATAGAGAATAAAATAACCATTTTATGGCTTCCGCAGAAACCTAAAGGTTTCCATAAATGTGGAAGGTTAGCCTATAATACATGTATTAACAATCTGAAGAAAGTAGTAGAATTTGAGTTATTTGTTACCAAAGAAAAATTGTACATCAAGAATTTTGTGAACTATAGATCAAGTTTTGTCTATATTTAATACAATGTGGCTGTGAGAGACAGTACAGAACGCTTAATGCTTGCTATACTGAGCACCACAAGAATATACTTAATTGTATTAGGACCCACCCACTAACCAAACCTTTATCTCAGTGTCAGAATTTATCATTGATGAATGTATCTGTCAGGGCTATAGAACAGGTCAAACATACTAACAGAGGGAGCAATAGATTCAACCGGCTT
Source organism: Taudactylus pleione (assembly GCA_031769625.1). Lineage (NCBI taxonomy): Eukaryota > Metazoa > Chordata > Amphibia > Anura > Myobatrachidae > Taudactylus > Taudactylus pleione. The sequence goes on along the minus strand of JAUIMM010000350.1, from coordinate 8,843,874 downwards.
TGCAAATGTGAACAATTTTGGATCTATTGCCTATCTATCGGATACAGACTATGGGACATTACAAATAAATAACTTAAAAAATCCACTGTGAAACAGTTCGACGTAACGTGAGACTAGAACAGAAGCACAAGTTTGTTTTGTGGATATGCCTACAACTGGATGCGTGTCTGAATTAGATATTGCCAGTGTGTATACCCAATTGCAGAACAGGAGTTCTGTAAGAACAAGAAAAGAAAGCCCCCCCATTTACATAGCAAATAGGTTTATTCACATGACATAAATGGTTTACATTATGAAAGCAAGTGACGCGTAAGTGTCTGACACATGTGGCCAACATAGACAAGATTTAATGGTGCTGTTGTTGATTGAAACACATGGATGTAAACACATTTTTTGTTTGCATATTTTTATTTATTGTTTTACTTATGCCCATTTTGCTACCCACTCTGCTTCAGCCCCTTTGTGGTGATTAAACAAGAGTACGAGTCTTTCAGATGGTGTTAGTCATTTTTTATACCATTCATGTGGCACTGTATTGTGTTGCTTACCTGTTTTATCTTAGTCATGCATGCCCAGATGAGTCTAGTTGTTGCAAGGATGATGATCAGTGCTGTAACAGGAAGACTGGGCACAGTGATAGACATGCCACCCTCCCAGAATATGAAGAAAAATCACTTCTCTAGATTTAATTGAAGTAAAGTCTCTGATTACATCCTCCAAATCTATATTCTCCATCACCTTTTGCTCAGTTAAAAGTATGGGAAGATTCTTTAACCTTTCCCTCTGAAACAAATTGTCAGCTGGTGCTGTTCTTCACCATCACCTGACTCATTCCTACAATTAAACAGACCTACACATAGAGAGGGGTATTCAGTTTACCACATTGAGTTAAGATTTTACAGCTGGTCTACTAACATGCAAAACATAACCTATATTCTTCATTTGTGCTCCAGCGATCCTTGCTATTCTAATAGAAAATACTTAACATGGCGACTTGGGGGCACTGTATGACTGTATGACAAAGTGGGGAAATCATTATTTTGGGTACATTTTTAGAAAATCAAGAAATTTACAATCCAAACTAGAGTCTAGTCCAGTGGTTCCCAATCTTTTTTGAATCACGGCACTCTAGTGTATCAGCATTGTTTTGACGGAACCCCTAAGCCAAAAGTTTGGAATTGAGAAATTCAGAAACAAATGTAGTGAAGTAGTACAGTGATACAAATTGTGCTTACCTGTCATCCTTAGGTTTGGTTATATAGCGGTGGACAGGTTTGTGCACATATTTACATTACGTTGACAATAAAGAATTTGATTTGGTGGTAGACCACCAACCTGAGGCACCCCTGCAAGTGTCCTGAGGCACCCCACGGAGCCATGGCGCACATTTTGGGAACCACTGGTCTAGTCATTTTAGAATACATGTAGAAACAGAGAATAAAACAACCCTGAAGAAGCATTAAGCACTTCCTGCCAGTACAATTCACTGTTTAACACATGTTTTCTTTCTAAAATGAACCACTCTCAAAGTGACAGTAGTCATTAATGTTTTACTGTTTATACAGTATATTCTGAATGTTCAACTGTTTTATTCAATTACACTGTTATCCAGCTAATGTTTATTCATTAAAAATAATAAAAATTAAACAGCCTATACTGAACTATTTTGTCCTCCTATTCTGTATCTGTTTCACCCTACATCAGGCATGTCAAACATGTGGCCTGCGGGCCTCATGCGGCCCAAATAAAGATTTTATGCTGCCCGACAATGTGGGCCCAAATATATATATTATGCGGCCCAGTCATTTATGGCCGCCCTTCATTCACCCCCCTGCCGCGATCGGAGCTTAGCTCCGATCGGGCAGTGTTACTGTATTCCAAAAAACATGGCCGGCAGCGGAGCTGCTGCAGATCCTCCCATAAGCCTTTTTGGGAGCCGTCAGTCACCACTGACGGTCCCACCCCCAGCCCGTCTGTGGCCCGCTTCCCTGTGCAGACGTCGCGCTGTGCACCACTCCACTGTAGTGAGGAGGATGCCGACAGGAAAGGAGATGTCACCTTACCAAAGTAAAACAGGTAAGTGTGCTATCAGTGTGAGGGCAGGCAGTCACAGTGTGATCTGTGAGGGGGGAAGAGTGATGGTGCAGCATGAGGGGAGGCAGTGGGATCTGTGAGGGGGAGTACTGGTGTGATGGTGCAGTGTGATCTGTAGGAGGGGAAACAGTGTCATCTGTGAGGGGGAAAGTGTGATGGTGCAGCATGAGGGGAGGCAGTGGGATCTGTGAGGGGGTAAGTGTGATGGTGCAATGTGAGGGGAGGCAGTGTGATCTGTGAGGGCGGAAGTGTGATGGTGCAATGTGAGGGAAGGTAGTGTGATCTGTGAGGGGGAGTACTGGTGTGCTGGTGTAGTGTGATCTGTGAGGGGGAGCAGTGGTGTGATGGTGCAGTGTGAGGGGAGGCAGTGTGATCTGTGAGGGGCAGTACTGGTGTGCTGGTGTAGTGTGATCTGTGAGGGGGAGCAGTGGTGTGATGGTGCAGTGTGAGGGGAGGCAGTGTTATCTGTGAGGGGGAGCAGTGGTGTGATGGTGCAGTGTGAGGGGAGGCAGTGTGATCTGTGAGGGGGAGCAGTGGTGTGATGGTGCAGTGTGATCTGTGAGGGGGAGCAGTGGTGTGATGGTGCAGTGTGACGGGAGGCAGTGTGATCTGTGAGGGGGAGCAGTGGTGTGATGATGCAGTGTTCGGGGAGGCAGTGTGATCTGTGAGGGGGGAAGTCTGATGGTGCAGTGTGAGGGGAGGCAGTGTGATCTGTGAGAGGGAGCAGCGGTGTCATGGTGCAGTGTGAGGGGAGGCAGTGTGATCTGTGAGGGGGAGCAGTGGTGTGATGGTGCAGTGTGAGGGGAGGCAGTGTGATCTGTGAGGGGGAGCAGTGGTGTGATGGTGTAGTGTGAGGGGAGGCAGTGTGATGTGTGAGGGGGAGCAGTGGTGTGATGGTGCAGTGTGAGGGGAGGCAGTGTGATCTGTGAGGGTGAGCAGTGGTGTGATGGTGCAGTGTGAGGGGAGGCAGTGTGATCTGTGAGGGGGGGAAAGTGTGATGGTGCAGTGTGAGAGGAGGCAGTGTGATCTGTGAGGGGGAGCAGTGGTGTGATGGTGCAGTATGAGGGGAGGCAGTGTGATCTGTGAGGGGGAGCAGTGGTGTGATGGTGCAGTGTGAGGGGAGGTAGTGTGATCTGTGATGGGGAGCAGTGGTGTGATGGTGCAGTGTGAGGGGGGGCAGTGTGATCTGTGAGGGGGAGCAGTGGTGTGATGGTGCAGTGTGATCTGTGAGGGGGAGCAGTGGTGTGATGGTGCAGTATGAGCAGAGGCAGTGGGATCTGTGAGGGGGAGTAGTGTGATGGTGCAGTGTAAGAGGAGACGATGCACTCTGGGGCTTGGTTGCGGTGGGTAACGCCATTTTCCTGATGGTTTTACCCATAGAAGCCTATGGGATTTCAGTTGGGATAGTGCTAATAGAGGGCTCCAATCAGATCCCTCCCAGCACCCCCCCACGGCGCATGCATTCTTCTGCGTATGCGCAAAAGGATGCCGTAGGGGCTTCTGGGTCGTAGACCCAGAGGCCCCTCCATCGCAAAGGGCCGCTTTTACCGACAGAGAGGTCTTTTGCAGTGATCGTTGTGCATGCCAACATTACCAATGTCGACATGCATGCGAAGACCGGTGGAATGCATTGCATCCCTCCTGCATCCTACCTAATGACCCCTATGGCTACATGCATTTTATGAAAAGTATCAGTGTGTTTTCATCAACAAGTAGATCTTACTAACTGCTTTGGGGCTCATTTACATTTGGATGTAATGACAAGTGTCTCAGATGTAGCCGTACACGTCCATTTTAACGCTTGCACATACAGTAGGTGTTGCTTTCACAATCTCCCTGAAATGCTTTTTCAGAAGTAGGCAAGTATGGTTATAGGCCAACTTGCAGCTAATTGAATCAGCCCCATAAATGTGATTGCCAAAGTAGTATGTAAGTTTAAGTGAATGGCTGGGAGCCTGCGGACCGCATAAACCCCTAAAAGATTTAGTGGCTTTGATATTCTAAAATACATTTTAGATATTTTTTTAAAACTCCTGCCCCCAGCTAAGACTGAAATGTTAGGCCACTTAAAAAGCCACACTGGCCCTTCCGGTTTTGGTATAATGGAGTGAGGAGCCGCTGGCTTGAGCTCTGACTCTGATCGCCGGGACATACCATTTCTAGGCACTTATCTGCCTCCAATCACCCCCCGCTCCACCCGCCGACATTGCCAGCACAGCATGGACCGCTTCGTCATCTCAGCCCCGCAGATCCCACAGCAGCAGACCCGCCAAGAGAAACATCGCGCAACAGGCAATATGGCACCGTGAAGGCGCCATATTGCTTGCTGTGGAGGCGATACAGTCTGCTATGTCACCGCTCCTATCTCAGGCTGTGCATGATATATCCCAGCAATTACAACAACTCTCACAGAGGGTCTCACACGCAGAAAATCAAATAGGAGCTGCCGTGCATGATGTGGAGAATCTCAAACAAGCTGTTAAGACGCTTACTTCAGAAGATTATCAGATACACAATAAGTTAGATGACATAGAAAACCGTTCCCGCAGGAACAATATAAGACTGGTGGGTTTACCTGAATCTGTAAAGGGATCCTCCCAGGCACATTTTGTGCGTAATACTCTACCCTCTCTGTTGGGGATTGAACAAGAATGCAGTGACTTAGTCATCGAAAGAGTACATAGGGTCGGACCCCCTCCTTCCCTGAATAAATCACGTCCCAGGGTCACCCTCTTCAAATGCCTGACTTCCCTTCACAAGGTTGCGTTCTGGTCAGCTTCACGTCGCATTAAAGATCTGATTTGGGAAGGTCACAAACTTTACATTTTCCAAGACTACTCAGTCAAACTAACTAAGGCCAGGAAAACGTTTTCACCTATGTGCTCGAAATTAATCTCAGAGGGACGCATTTTTAGCCTATTGTATCCGGCTCACCTTCGTATTTATGGATCTTCTCATACAGATTTCACTTCTCTGGCTGATACAACAGCGTATTTAGAAGGACTAACCCAAGCTGTGAATGCTGATATCAGTGACCCCCCACACTGGCTAAGTCACATAGAAATATTACCTTATAGGTTACTCACATGCGAACATTGAAATCCTTTGTTCCTTACCTATTCTAATATTGTATTTCACATATTTTATGTATGAATATTTAAACTTAGTTTCCTTCTCATTTATTGTCTCAACCACAGATATGACGGTTCTCACCGTCTCATTTATAAGCCAATATTTTATAAATAAGTACTGTTTGGTGATGTATGTTCAATATTTCTCTTGAAGTCCTGGTGATTTTGTTGGAGCTCACCTCAAACCTACTGGTCGTCTCACCAAGTTTGTAGCATATTGCTAACACATTTACAGATTAGCTCCCCGGAAGTACGGTATTGTTACTGTGTCTCCATGAGAATTATGCTTCCATACTTGTATATGTCTTTACTCATTTTTCTGCTCCCTTTGTCTTGTCATTCACCCACCCTGAATACTCTCCTCCCCTTCCTTCCCTAACCCCCCCCTACATTTTTATTACTTTTGCTCTGTGCTTTGACTTGTCTTTGATATATAAATTTTCTGATAGACTATGAATGATTTGAATATAGGTACTTTAAATTAGGGGTGAGCGGGTTCGGATTTCTGAAATCCGAACCCCCCCGAGCCCCCCCGATCCGAGTCCGATCCGAGTCAGGCTCGACTTTTCCCGCCTGACTCGGATCTGAAATCGAGGCAAAACGTCATCATCCCGCCTTCCGAGTCTCACGGGTTTTGGATCCTATATAAGGTACCCGCGTCGGCGCCAATTTCTCACTCGGCTGTGGACAGTGAAGAGGGAGGGTGGGAGTTAGGGCTGTGTAGTGTAGTGTAGTGCTGCTGTTGTCCACTACTTCAAAGTCCATAGAGGCTGGCTGTGTTGTGCTGTGCTGCTGTTGTTAATAGGGGCTGTGTCCACTACTTCAAAGTCCATAGGGGCTGGCTGGACTGTGTTGTGCAGTCAGTTCTCCATAGGGGCTATGTCCACTCCAAAGTCCTGTGCAGTGTCCCAGTCCTAAAGGGGTGCTGTAGTGTTGTCAAGGGGTTGCTCTGTCCATCAGGGGTGCTCCCCCCAAGTGCTAAAAAAATAATATATTTTCTGTGTTTTTGAATTGTGTGCGCAGTAGCCGCACGTGCATCAACAAAGTAGTGCCAAGCGTGCGCCTGTGTCATAAGTAAAGGGCCGGCTGGCTTGACCGTTAAGGGTGCTGTAACCCCCGAAAGTACACTCCAGTCCAAACCAAAAAAAAAATTATTTTCTGTGTTTGTGAATTGTGTGCGCAGTAGCCGCACGTGCATCAACAAAGTAGTGCCAAGCGTGCGCCTGTGTCATAAGTAAAGGGCCGGCTGGCTTGACCGTTAAAGGGTGCTGTAATCCCCTAAGTACACTCCAGTCCAAACCAAAAAAAAAATTATTTTCTGTGTTTGTGAATTGTGTGCGCAGTAGCCGCACGTGCATCAACAAAGTAGTGCCAAGCGTGCGCCTGTGTCATAAGTAAAGGGCCGGCTGGCTTGACCGTTAAAGGGTGCTGTAACCCCCAAAGTACACTCCAGTCCAAACCAAAAAAAAAATTATTTTCTGTGTTTGTGAATTGTGTGCGCAGTAGCCGCACGTGCATCAACAAAGTAGTGCCAAGCGTGCGCCTGTGTCATAAGTAAAGGGCCGGCTGGCTTAACCGTTAAGGGTGCTGTAACCCCCGAAAGTACACTCCAGTCCAAACCAAAAAAAAAATTATTTTCTGTGTTTGTGAATTGTGTGCGCAGTAGCCGCACGTGCATCAACAAAGTAGTGCCAAGCGTGCGCCTGTGTCATAAGTAAAGGGCCGGCTGGCTTGACCGTTAAAGGGTGCTGTAACCCCCAAAGTACACTCCAGTCCAAACCAAAAAAAAAATAATTTTCTGTGTTTGTGAATTGTGTGCGCAGTAGCCGCATGTGCATCAACAAAGAAGTGCCAAGCGTGCGCCTGTGTCATAAGTAAAGGGCCGGCTGGCTTGACCGTTAAGGGTGCTGTAACCCCCAAAAGTACACTCCAGTCCAAACCAAAAAAAAAATTATTTTGTGTTTGTGAATTGTGTGCGCAGTAGCCGCACGTGCATCAACAAAGTAGTGCCAAGCGTGCGCCTGTGTCATAAGTAAAGGGCCGGCTGGCTTGACCGTTAAGGGTGCTGTAACCCCCGAAAGTACACTCCAGTCCAAACCCAAAAAAAAAATTATTTCTGTGTTTGTGAATTGTGTGCGCAGTAGCCGCACGTGCATCAACAAAGTAGTGCCAAGCGTGCGCCTGTGTCATAAGTAAAGGGCGGCTGGCTTGACCGTTAAAGGGTGCTGTAACCCCCAAAGTACACTCCAGTCCAAACCAAAAAAATATATATTTTCTGTGTTTGTGAATTGTGTGCGCAGTAGCCGCACGTGCATCAACAAAGTAGTGCCAAGCGTGCGCCTGTGTCATAAGTAAAGGGCCGGCTGGCTTGACCGTTAAGGGTGCTGTAACTCCCGAAAGTACACTCCAGTCCAAACCAAAAAAAAAATTATTTTCTGTGTTTGTGAATTGTGTGCGCAGTAGCCGCACGTGCATCAACAAAGTAGTGCCAAGCGTGCGCCTATGTCATAAGTAAAGGGCGGGCTGGCTTGACCATTAAAGGGTGCTGTAACCCCCAAAGAACACTCCAGTCCAAACCAAAAAAAAAATTATTTTCTGTGTTTGTGAATTGTGTGCGCAGTAGCCGCACGTGCATCAACAAAGTAGTGCCAAGCGTGCGCCTGTGTCATAAGTAAAGGGCCCGGCTGGCTTGACCGTTAAGGGTTCTGTAACCCCTGAAAGTACACTCCAGTCCAAACCAAAAAAAAAATTATTTTCTGTGTTTGTGAATTGTGTGCGCAGTAGCCGCACGTGCATCAACAAAGTAGTGCCAAGCGTGCGCCTGTGTCATAAGTAAAGGGCAGGCTGGCTTGACCGTTAAAGGGTGCTGTAACCCCCAAAGTACACTCCAGTCCAAACCAAAAAAAAAATTATTTTCTGTGTTTGTGAATTGTGTGCGCAGTAGCCGCACGTGCATCAACAAAGTAGTGCCAAGCGTGCGCCTGTGTCATAAGTAAAGGGCCGGCTGGCTTGACCGTTAAGGGTGCTGTAACCCCCGAAAGTACACTCCAGTCCAAACCAAAAAAAAAAATATTTTCTGTGTTTGTGAATTGTGTGCGCAGTAGCCGCACGTGCATCAACAAAGTAGTGCCAAGCGTGCGCCTGTGTCATAAGTAAAGGGCCGGCTGGCTTGACCGTTAAAGGGTGCTGTAACCCCCAAAGTACACTCCAGTCCAAACCAAAAAAAAAATTATTTTCTGTGTTTGTGAATTGTGTGCGCAGTAGCCGCACGTGCATCAACAAAGTAGTGCCAAGCGTGCGCCTGTGTCATAAGTAAAGGGCCGGCTGGCTTGACCGTTAAGGGTGCTGTAACCCCCGAAAGTACACTCCAGTCCAAACCAAAAAAAAAATTATTTTCTGTGTTTAGCCGCACGTATATATCAAATCGATATAACATAAATGGAGGACCAAACTTTCTCCGATAAAAATAAAATAGAGAAAGATCAAGAACCACTTCCTCCTAGTGCTGAAGCTGCTGCCACAAGTCATGACATAGACGATAACATGCCATCAACGTCGTCTGCCAAGGCCGATGCCCAATGTCATAGTAGAGGGCACATACAATCCCAAATGGCAAAGTTCAGGAAAATGACCTTGAAAAAGACATTTAAATCAGCTGAAGAGAAACGTAAACTTGCCAATATGCCATTTACGACACGGAGTGGCAAGGAATGGCTAAGGTCGATCCCTAGTATGTTCATGACTAGTGGTTCAGCTTCACATGACGATGGAAGCCCTCCTCCCACTAAAAAAATCAAAAGAGTTAAGCTGGCAAAAGCACAGCGAAGAACTGTGCTTTCTAAGAAGATATCACAAATCCCCAAGGAGAGTCCAAGTGTGGTGGTGGTTGCGATGCCTGACCTTCCCAGCACTGGACGGGAAGAGGTGGCTCTTTCCACCATTTGCACGCCCCCTGCAAGTGCTGAAAGGAGCACCCACAGTCCACTTGCTGATATGCAAATTGAAGATGTCACTGTTGAAGTACAACAGGATGAGGATACTGGTGTAGCTGGCGCTGAGGAGGAAGTTGGCGAGGAGGATTCTGATGGTGATGTGGTTTGTTTAAATCAGGCTCCGGGGGAGACAGTTGTTGTCCGTGGGATGAAAAAGCCCATCACGGTCATGCCTGGGCAGAAGACCAAACATTCCACCTCTTTGGTCTGGCAATATTTCTATCCAAATCCGGACAACAACTGTCTTGCCATATGTACCATATGTAAAGGTGAAATAAGTAGGGGTAGGGATGTCAACCACCTAGGAACATCCTCCCTTTTACGGCACCTGCAGCGCGTTCATAAAAAGTTACTGTCAAGTTCAGAAACTTTGGCTAAGACCGTAAGCAGTCCAGGGACACCTAAATCCCGTTGTCCTGTTGTATCCAAGCGCCTGCAAACCACACCGTCAACTCCCTCCTCGTCAATTTCCTCCTTAGTCAGGATCGGAAGTAGTCCTGCAGGCCATGTCACTGGCATGACTGACTCTCCTATCCGGGATTCCTCCGGAGGATCCTGCATTGCGACGCCTACTGCTGCCGCTGCTGCTGTTGCTGCTGCTGGGAGTCGTTCATCATCCCAGAGAGGAAGTAGGAACACCACTACTTTTACTAAACAATTGACCCTCCAACAGTCCTTAGCGAGGAGGATGAAGTACGACAGCAGTCATCCTGAAGCAAAACGTATAACTGAGGCCTTGACTGCTATGTTGGTGTTAGACGTGCGTCCGGTATCCGCCATTAGTGCAGTGGGATTTAGACAATTGATGGAGGTAGTGTGTCCCCGGTTCCAAATCCCGTCTAGATTCCACTTCACTAGGCAGGCGATACCGAGACTGTACAGAAACGTCAGAAAAAGTGTCCTCAGTGTCCTGAAAAATGCCGTAGTACACAATGTCCACTTAACCACGGACATGTGGACAAGTGGAACAGGGCAGACTAAGGACTATATGACTGTGACAGCCCACTGGGTAGATGTATCACCTTACGCAGCAACAGCAGCAGCGTCACCAGTAGCAGCATCTCAGAAATGCCAGCTCGTTACAAGGCAGGCTACGCTGTGTATCACCGGTTTCAGTAAGAGGCACACCGCCGACAACCTCTTAGAGAAACTGAGGGAAATCATCGCCCAGTGGCTTACCCCACTTAGACTCTCCTGGGGATTTGTGATATCTGACAACGCCACCAATATTGTGCGGGCATTACATCTGGGCAAATTCCAGCACGTCCCATGTTTTGCTCACACAATAAACTTGGTGGTGCAGAATTCTCTGAAAAGCGACAGGGGCGTGCAGGAGACGCTTTGGGTGGCCCGAAAAATTTCTGGCCACTTTCGCCATTCAGCGACTGCGTGCCGAAGACTGGAGCGCCAGCAAACACTCTTGAACCTGCCCCGCCATCACCTGAAGCAAGAGGTTGTGACGCGGTGGAACTCAACCCTCTATATGCTTCAGAGGATGGAGGAGCAGCAAAAGGCCATACAAGCCTATACATCCACCTATGACATAGGCAAAGGAGGGGGTATGCACCTGACTCAAGCACAGTGGAGAATGATTTCCGTGTTGTGCAAGGTTCTCCAGCCCTTCGAACTTGTCACACGTGAAGTCAGTTCAGACACTGCCAGCTTGAGTCAGGTCATTCCCCTCATCAGGCTTTTGCAGAAGCAGCTGGAGAAAGTGAAGGAGGAGCTAAGACGGAGCGATTCTGCTCGGCATGTGGGACTTGTGGATGAAGCCCTTCATTCGCTTTGCCAGGATTCCAGGGTGGTCAATCTGTTGAAATCAGACCACTACATTTTGGCCACCGTGCTCGATCCTAGGTTTAAAGCCTATGTGGTGTCTCTCTTTCCGGCCGACACAAGCCTGCAGAGGTGCAAAGACCTGCTGGTGAACACACTGTCAGCTGAAGCGGAACGTGACACGTCAACGGCTCCTTCTTCATTTTCTCCCGCAACTGGGGCTGCCAGGAAAAAACTTAGGTATCCTAAGCAACCCGCTGGCGGTGATGCAGGGCAGGCAGGACCAAGTTTGGACATCTGGTCCGGACTGAAGGACCTGGCAACAATTTCTGACATGTCTACTGTCACTGCATATGATACTGTCACCATTGACAGAATGGTGGAGGATTACATCGGTGACAGCATCCAAGTAGGCATGTCAGACAGTCCATACCTGTACTGGCAGGAAAAAGAGGCAATTTGGAGGCCCCTGTACAAACTGGCTCTATTTTACCTGAGTTTACCTCCAGTGTGTACTCCGAAAGAGTGTTTAGTGCAGCCGGGAACCTTGTCAGCGAAAGGCGTAGGAGGTTGCTTCCACAGAATGTGGAGAAGATGATGTTCATCAAAATGAATTATCAGCTCTTCCAGGGAGACCAGCCTCCAGAAGGTACAGAGGGACCTGTGGTGGTGGATTCAAGTGGGGACGAGTTAATACTTTGTGAGGATGAGGATGTACACACTGAAGAGGGTGAGGAATCGGTGGATGAGGAGGATGAGGATGACATCTTGCCTCCGTAGAGCCAGTTTGTGCAGAGACAGATTAATTGCCAGCTTGTTTTGTGGGGGCCCAAACGAACCAATCATTTCAGCCACAGTTGTGTGGCAGACCCTGGCGCTGAAATGATTGATTTGTTAAAGTGTGCATGTCCTGTTTATACAACATAAGGGTGGGTGGGAGGGCCCAAGGACAATTCCATCTTGCACTTCTTTTTTTTCTTTGCATTTTGTACAGTTTGGGGCCTAGTTTTTCTAACTGCCATCCTGTCTGCCACTGCAGTGTCACTCCTAGATGGGTCACGTGTTTGTGCCGCCCACTCGTGTCGCTTAGCATAGTCATCCAGCTACCTCGGTGCAACCTTTTGGACATAAAAACACTATTGTGAGGTGTGAGGTGTTCAGAATAGACTGGAAATGAGTGGAAATTAAGGTTATTGAGGTTAATAATAGCATAGGAGCAGAAAAACCTACAAATTCTGTGATTTTAGCTGTTTTTATGCTTTTTTTCAAAAAAATACAGATCCAAAACACAAAACCCAGAACCCAAAACACGGAAGGGTGGTTTTGGCAAAACCAATCCAGATCCAAAACACGAAGAAAGATCCAGATCCAAAACCAAAACACGAAAAGTGGCCGGTGCACACCCCTACTTTAAATGTGGGTGGTTTCAATACTCCAGCAAAGTGGAGAAAAATTCTCATCAATCTTAACAAACAAAATGTATTCTACAGGAGACTCATCTAATCCCCGAAGAGGTCATAAAACTTAATATGCTCAATTGGTGTGTACTAGGATCCAGCTCCTATAATTCAAAAGCAAGTGATGGGGCTATATTAATCAATTGCCACATCCCAGCAGAAATCTTGGAAACCCACACTGAACCGAATGGTAGATTTGTGATATTATCTCTCAAAATTAGAGGATGCACATATTTACTCCCTAATAGATATGCTCCAAATAAATATTCTAAAATATTTGTTGAAAAACTACTCCTCTAAATTCCACAAATTTTATATGGGGATTTCAATCTAATCTCTTCTGACATTCTGGACAAATCGCAACAACTACGTCACCCCCCTTCCCTACCTAAATGAGGAATTTCTGCTATAACCAAGCATCTTCAATGTATAGACGTTTGGAGAGCCCTACATACGATTGAGAGAGAATATTCTTGCTTATCTGCTGTGCACCATACTCTCTCCAGAATAGACTACATTCTAGTATAACAAACAATATTCCCTAACATAACAAATTCCCAAATAGAACCAATCTCACTGTCTGATCATGCTTTAGTTACAGCCACTGTGCATATTCCTGAACTTTCTGGTTCTTCAAAATCTTGGAAATTTCCATCCTACCTCTCCTGATCCACTAAGTTCATAAATAGACTGAAAGCTGCATGGGAATGACAATATCTCACACCTAGAATCAGATCCACTTTTGTTTTGGCTGATGGCTAAATCGGTTATCAGAGGTGTGATAATCTCATGTCTCAGCTACAAACAAAAAATTTGCAATGCAATATTTAGATTTCCAGTCATCTCTCACAACAGCTTTTCGGCAATACAAAAGTAACACAACCCCTCACACCAAGCAACTTTATGTCTTAGCTAAGACACATTTTGATGACTATATGTAGGAATTGAAGGAAAGATATCTCTTTTCCGTAAATCATCGTTTCTACAAATTTGGTAATAAAACTGGGAAACTCCTTACCAAGCTACTTAATGGCTCCTCTACCCCTATGCTAGTTCATCCACTTAAAACCTAGGACTCTCTCACATCATCTAAGGAAGGAAGAAATAGTGAAAACATTATGATCCTTCTATGCTAACCTTAATTCTTCTACCGATTCTATTACTCCCTCAGCTTCTCTATATACTTCAACTCCCCAAGACTTTTAGGGTACCCTGCCTTGTTCCAAAATTACAAGTGAGATGGCTCAATCGCTTCTAGCTCCAATAACCGCGGAGACTTTTACAAAATATTACTACCTCGAATAGGTGATTCTCTAGTATTGGTACTTAATTCTCTGCTTAATTCAAAACTCTACCTCTACACTTTAATTCAGAAATTCTGAAAATCCTTCCCAAACCTGGAAGAGATCTTTCACTCCTAGGCTCCTATCATCCCATTTTCCTGTTAAATTTGGATTACAAGCTACTACCCAAAATCCTAGCGGACCATGTAAAAGTCATTCTCCCTTATATAATTCACACAGACCAAATAGGCTTTATCTGGGGCTGTCATTCAGAAGTCAACATATGGAGAGTAATCTCAGCTATACATACTTCTACTACTGTTCAAACTCCACAGACAAATGTAATCTTATCCCTAGACGCCGAAAAGGTATTCGACATGGTTGAATGGGAACACTTATTTAAGACTCTTACCCATTTTGGATTTCCAGACCCTTTCATAGACATTTTGAAAAATCTATACTTTCAACCCCAAACACAAGTTTCATGTAATGACTTTACCTCTTCCCCTATTTCTATTCAAAAAGGAACAACGCAGGGCTGCCCTCTCTCCCCCCTCTTATTTGCTGTGGCTTTAGCACCCCTAGCGATAGCTTTACGAACTTTACCTCTTTTTCAAGGTATTAAAGTTGGAGATGTTGATCTGAAAGTATCTCTGACATGCTTCTATTCATCTCAAACCCGGTTTCCTCCATACCAGAGATTTTGAATTTGACAATTCTTTTGGTCAGATAGCTGGATATCGCATCAACATCACCAAGTCAGAGATATTGCATCTCAACAAAAATAATTCTACATCTTTAACACATGCTTCGGTATCTCCATTCAAAATTGCTCTTACTAAAATGACTTACCATGGGGTACAAATGACAACAGATCTTTCTAAACAATACGAGGAAAATGTTTCTCCTATGATATCCAAAATTATAACATTATCAGATAACTGGAAACTACTCCCACTTTCTATCTTAGGCAGAATAGCAGTACTCAAAAGCATTATATTCCCGAAAATATTTTATCTAATGCAGATGCTACCAATATCTCTGACCAAAAAAGATACCACCCGATTACGTAATACAATGACTAGTTTTATTTGGTGTTACAAAAAAGCTAAAATTGCCATGATTAAACTTATAACACCAAGAAAAGCAGGAGGAGCAAGAGTGATGAATTTCACTTCCTACTCGCTCTCTGGGCCTGATTCAGAGCCGGACGCTATCTGTGGACGGTCGTTCTAAAAAAGGGGCCGGATATTTAAATTGAGCGCTCGCTCTTTGCGGTGTGTTGACGCCTCTATGTCTGAGCGAGCGTTCAAAAAATGCGCTCACTATTTTGTAAAGACGCCGTTCGCATCACACGTCATCTCCGGTATTTATTAGATTAATCGGGAACATCGAAAGGCATCTGAACTGCTCGCAGTGGTTGTGGTAGGATTTTCTAACCGCTATCACTGCGAGCAGTTCAGGCTAAAAGACAACCAAGTGACGTGGCCGATGACACTCCTTTACTAATTATGCACTCCCATTAAACGTCCTTTTGACCGTTAGGCACGCCTGCGTTCGGATCTCCACTCCTCCGTTTTCAAGCACCTTCCCCTGTTACCACCCACAAACGGTACATTCTATCAATCAAATTAGCAGCCCCTCGCTGTTTTACAAGTGCACGATTTCCGACTGCAATGGCTGTTTTGCGCATGCGCATTATGACTCATACGCATGCGCAGTTGTGCGAACATCGCTCAGAGCGAACGAGCGGCCGCTTACGAGCGGCTCTGAATCAGGCCCTCTGTGTTATTCAGATATGTGATAGATTGGATATTGGTTAAAAACGTGTTTACGGACACTAGATTGGATAAGGCCCTTTTTTTCGTTTCTCTCCAGGTGCACTACTTCATGCTAAGCCCTCTGATATTCCCTCAGACATTCTCCGAAACCCATTATTTCATGACATTTATTATGCTTGGCTCTCCCTGAATAGAAGATTTAGGCGAAATCCATTATTTTCCTCTCATATTCCTCTCTGGGGCAATGCAGCATTTCCTCCATCTCTGACTAATACAAATTTTCTATTGTGAAGAGAGAAGGGTTTGACGAACTCATCCAAAGTATTCGATCCTGGGGGGCAACTATATCAATTTTCAGATATTAGAGAGAAATATGACCTCCCTCACTCACATTTTTACATGTTCTTACAGATGAGACACTATCTCTTCTCACTATGTCCTACTAAATCACAATCCTCTTCTGTCTCTGACTTTATACAACAAATCATAACTCTTTGTGAAACAGTCAACTATCGTATTAAATATATATATCTACCACTAACAGAAACCTTCTCCAGGCCCGGTGGGGATAGAGCAGTCATGCAGTGGCAGAAAGATCTCCAACTCTAGTCTCTCCAGATCAATTATTTAGTCACTATAATAATTCCACAATGAAAATTCTTAATTCTTCTTATCTTCAAGAAGTACATCTTCGTACATTACAAAGGGCATATATCTCGCCTTCACAACGTGCTAATTTTTCCTTGAATATAACTGGAGAATGCCCCAAATGCTGCTGTGTGTCTGCATCCTTTTTCCACTGTTTCTGGGAATGCAGGAAAATTAAGTGTTTTTGGAACAAAGTTGTGGTCTTTATTAATGATTTACTATCATCAAATGTATCATCTGATCCTCTAGCATGTTTATGCGGCACTTTTTCCACCTGGAACCTAAACTCTTCTAAAACTTCTGCTATTCCAATTGTTACCATGATAGTTACAATATAAAAAAAATTATATTAACACCTTGGAATTCCAGATCTTCCCCTTCTCTTGCAGAAGTTAAAGTGAAAATGCTACCATTTTTATATTATGAAAGAAAATCTGCTCAACCACATATAGAAAAGGGAGTTGTGACCTTCTACAGGAAATGGGGTATATATATTAATAGTTTAGACCAAACCACCCAAACTCAGATTTTTAAGATTTTTGAGACAACAGAATGGTACCTTCACAGACAAATATTACTGGACCCCTAATCTTTTACCATGGTCCTATACGTAGATGCCTTTTATAATACAGACACTGTCTTAGAATTTTATTAGCTAAAGAGTTATTTAATATATGCCTACATACCTCCCTCTCCCCCTCCTTCCTTTGTGTTCTCCCACTCCCATAACTCAGTCTATGTCTTTCCCCTCTTCTCCCTTTATATATTTTATGGTTCCATTTAAAATGTATTGCTGATTATTTTCTTATTCTCTAAGTGAAATGAACACGGCATATGGAACAGACAGGAGTAAGTTCCATTAGGAGGAAGGACAATTTAATTAAAGAAATAAAAACATGTCTGTATTTGTGCCCCTCTGTATCTGTATGTGCCCCTCTATGGCCCATATTCAATTACAGGTGAAAACCCTTGACATCATTTTCGCCTATTGTAATTATCCCCGTATTCAATTACAAAGACTTTTCGCCGGTGCAAAAAGTCTTTGTAAACAAACAGGGATAAGTTTTCTCCTTCCTTTAGCTGGCGAAAAAAAGTGCAGAATTGGGGTTTAGAGGTGCAGGCTTTCAAAAAAATAGCCTGCACCCTTGGAAATGCCCCCTAAAAATAATGTGTCAAAAAAAAGTTAAAAAAAATAATCGGGACACCCCAAAAAATTACCTTGAATTTTGGGGTTAAAAAAAAAAATGGGGGACCAAATCCTAAAGTAGTGAAATAGATTCCAGAGGGGTTCCAAAGTATGCGGCAGATGTTTTCTTCATTGCGGTTAGTAGCGGCAGATGCATTTTTGAAGAATTTTTTAAAATCATTTTAGGGACTTAAAAATATGTTTGCACCCTTTTTCATGTACCCCAAATTTGATGGGCATAGTTATTTTTCCCCAAAAAAAATCCTAAATGCTATTCTTCATCACTTCTTCACAGACCCATTTACGCACCTGCCGCGGCTACTTAAAAACCCAAATTGCATTCAGCAGGTAAAATCGGGGGTACCTATAGTGATCCCTCATGTCTGGACATCTTTAAGGGGGGCCAAGGATGATTTCCCAAAAATGTACAGGTTTTTTCGCCGCTTCAAGTTTTGCCGGGTCCCGTTTTCGCATACATAGGAATTGAATACGGGGAATATCGGGCATGTGCGCGATACTTTTCCGCCTGGAAAACAGGCGAAGGAGGCGAAAAGTCCAGCAGGTGAAAAGTCTAGACTTTTTGCCTCAATTTGAATACGGGCCTATGTCTGTATGTGCTCCTCTATGTCTGTATGTGCCCCTCTATGTCTGTATGTGCTCCTCTGTCTGTATATGCTCCTCTATGTCTGTATGTGCCCCTCTATGTCTGTATGTGCTCCTCTATGTCTGTATGTGCTCCTCTATGTCTGTATGTGCCCCTCTATGTCTGTATGTACCCCTCTATGTCTGTATGTGCTCCTCTATGTCTGTATGTGCCCCTCTATGTCTGTATGTGCTCCTCTATGTCTGTACGTGCTCCTCCATGTCTGTACGTGGTCCTCCATGTCTGTATGTGCCCCTCTATGTCTGTATGTGCCCCTCTATGTCTGTACGTGCCCCTCTGTCTGTATGTGCTCCTCTATGTCTGTATATGCTCCTCTATGTCTGTATATGCTCCTCTATGTCTGTATGTGCCCCTCTATGTCTGTATGTGCCCCTCTATGTCTGAAAGTGTTCCTCTATTTCTGTATATGCTCCACTATGTCTGTATGTGCCCCTCTATATCTGTATGTGCTCCTCTATGTCTGTATGTGCTCCTCTCTTTCTGTATGTGCCCCTCTATGTCTGTATGTGCTCCTCTATGTCTGTACGTGCCCCTCTATGTCTGTACGTGCCCCTCTATGTCTGTACGTGCCCCTCTATGTCTGTATGTGCTCCTCTATGTCTGTATCTGCTCCTCTATGTCTGTATGTGCTCCTCTATGTCTGTATATGCTCCTCTATGTCTGTATGTGCCCCTCTATGTCTGTATGTGCTCCTCTATGTCTGTATGTGCCCCTCTATGTCTGTAATTGCCTCTATGTCTGTATGTGCTCCTCTATGTTTGTACGTGCTCCTCTATGTCTGTTTGTGCTCCTCTATGTCTGTATGTGCCCCTCTATGTCTGTATGTGCTCCTCTATGTCTGTATGTGCTCCTCTATGTCTGTATGTGCTCCTCTATGTCTATATGTGCCCCTCTATGTCTGTATGTGATCCTCTATGTCTGTATGTGCCCCTCTATGTCTGTAATTGCCTCTATGTCTGTACGTGCTCCTCTATGTCTGTTTGTGCTCCTCTATGTCTGTATGTGCCCCTCTATGTCTGTATGTGCTCCTCTATGTCTGTAAGTGCCCCTCTATGTCTGTATGTGTTCCTCTATGTCTGTATGTGCTCCTCTATGTCTGTATGTGCCCCTCTATGTCTGTATGTGCTCCTCTATGTCTGTATGTGCCCCTCTATGTCTGTAATTGCCTCTATGTCTGTATGTGCTCCTCTATGTTTGTACGTGCTCCTCTATGTCTGTTTGTGCTCCTCTATGTCTGTATGTGCCCCTCTATGTCTGTATGTGCTCCTCTATGTCTGTATGTGCTCCTCTATGTCTGTATATGCTCCTCTATGTCTATATGTGCCCCTCTATGTCTGTATGTGATCCTCTATGTCTGTATGTGCCCCTCTATGTCTGTAATTGCCTCTATGTCTGTACGTGCTCCTCTATGTCTGTTTGTGCTCCTCTATGTCTGTATGTGCCCCTCTATGTCTGTATGTGCTCCTCTATGTCTGTAAGTGCCCCTTTATGTCTGTATGTGTTCCTCTATGTCTGTATGTGCTGCTCTATGTCTGTATGTGCCCCTCTATGTCTGTACGTGCTCCTCTATGTCTGTATGTGCTCCTCTATGTCTGTATGTGCCCCTCTGTCTGTATGTGCTCCTCTATGTCCAGATGTGGCCCTCTATGTCCAGAAGACCCTATATGTACAGATGTGACCCCCTATGTTTGTAATTGCCTCTATGTGTGTATGTGCTCCTCTATGTCTGTATGTGCCCCTCTATGTCTGTATGTGCTCCTCTCTTTCTGTATGTGCCCCCCTATGTCTGTATGTGCTCCTCTATGTCTGTACGTGCCCCTCTATGTCTGTACGTGCCCCTCTATGTCTGTACGTGCCCCTCTATGTCTGTATGTGCTCCTCTATGTCTGTATCTGCTCCTCTATGTCTGTATGTGCTCCTCTGTCTGTATGTGCTCCTCTATGTCTGTATGTGCCCCTCTATGTCTGTATGTGCTCCTCTATGTCTGTATGTGCCCCGCTATGTCTGTAATTGCCTCTATGTCTGTATGTGCTCCTCTATGTTTGTACATGCTCCTCTATGTCTGTTTGTGCTCCTCTATGTCTGTATGTGACCCTCTATGTCTGTATATGCTCCTCTATGTCTGTATGTGCTCCTCTATGTCTGTATATGCTCCTCTATGTCTATATGTGCCCCTCTATGTCTGTATATGCTCCTCTATGTCTGTATGTGATCCTCTATGTCTGTATATGCTCCTCTATGTCTGTATGTGATCCTCTATGTCTGTATGTGCCCCTCTATGTCTGTAATTGCCTCTATGTCTGTATGTGCTCCTCTATGTTTGTACGTGCTCCTCTATGTCTGTTTGTGCTCCTCTATGTCTGTATGTGCCCCTCTATGTCTGTATGTGCTCCTCTATGTCTGTATGTGCCCCTCTATGTCTGTATGTGTTCCCCTATGTCTGTATGTGCTGCTCTCTGTCTGTATGTGCCCCTCTATGTCTGTACGTGCTCCTCTATGTCTGTATATGCTCCTCTATGTCTGTATGTGCCCCTCTGTCTGTATGTGCCCCTCTATGTCCAGATGTGTCCCTCTATGTCCAGAAGACCCTATATGTCCAGATGTGACCCCCTATGTCTGTAATTGCCTCTATGTCTGTATGTCCTCCTCTATGTCTGTATGTGCCCCTCTATGTCTGTATGTGCCCCTCTATGTCTGTATGTGCCCCTCTATGTCCAGATGTGTCCCTCTATGTCCAGAAGACCCTATATGTCCAGACGTGACCCCCTAAGTCTGTAATTGCCTCTATGTCTGTATGTGCTCCTCTATGTCTGTTTGTGCTCCTCTGTCTGTATGTGTTCCTCTATTTCTGTACGTGCTCCTCTATGTCTGTATGTGCCCCTCTATGTCTGTACGTGCCCCTCTATGTCTGTACGTACCCCTCTATGTCTGTACGTGCCCCTCTATGTCTGTATATGCTCCTCTATGTCTGTATGTGCTCCTCTATGTCTGTATATGCTCCTCTATGTCTGTATGTGCCCCTCTATGTCTGTATGTGCTCCTCTATGTCTGTATGTGCCCCTCTATGTCTGTATGTGTTCCTCTATGTCTGTATGTGCTCCTCTATGTCTGTATGTGCCCCTCTATATCTGTATGTGCTCCTCTATGTCTGTATGTGCTCCTCTCTTTCTGTTTGTGCCCCTCTATGTCTGTACATGCTCCTCTATATCTGTACGTGCTCCTCTATGTCTGTATGTGCTCCTCTATGTCTGTATATGCTCCTCTATGTCTGTATGTGCCCCTCTAGGTCTGTATGTGCTCCTCTATGTCTGTATGTGCCCCTCTATGTCTGTAATTGCCTCTATGTCTGTATGTGCTCCTCTATGTTTGTACGTGCTCCTCTATGTCTGTTTGTGCTCCTCTATGTCTGTATGTGCCCCTCAATGTCTGTATGTGCTCCTCTATGTCTGTATTTGCACCTCTGTCTGTATGTGTTCCTCTATGTCTGTATGTGCTGCTCTATATCTGTATGTGCCCCTCTATGACTGTATGTGCCCCTCTATATCTGTATGTGCTCCTCTGTCTGTATGTGCTCCTCTCTTTCTGTTTGTGCCCTTCTATGTCTGTACATGCTCCTCTATGTCTGTACGTGCTCCTCTATGTCTGTATGTGCTCCTCTATGTCTGTATGTGCTCATCTATGTCTGTATGTGCCCCTCTAGGTCTGTATGTGCTCCTCTATGTCTGTATGTGCCCCTCTATGTCTGTATGTGCTCCTCTATGTTTGTACGTGCTCCTCTATGTCTGTTTGTGCTCCTCTATGTCTGTATGTGCCCCTCAATGTCTGTATGTGCTCCTCTATGTCTGTATTTGCACCTCTATGTCTGTATGTGTTCCTCTATGTCTGTATGTGCTGCTCTATATCTGTATGTGCCCCTCTATGTCTGTACGTGCTCCTCTATGTCTGTATGTGCTCCTCTATGTCTGTATGTGCCCCTCTGTCTGTATGTGCTCCTCTATGTCTGTATGTGCCCCTGTCTGTATGTGCTCCTCTATGTCTGTATGTGCCCCTCTATGTCCAGATGTGTCCCTCTATGTCCAGAAGACCCTATATGTCCAGATGTGACCCCCTATGTCTGTAATTGCCTCTATGTCTGTATGTGCTCCTCTATGTCTGTATGTGCCCCTCTATGTCTGTATGTGCCCCTCTATGTCCAGATGTGTCCCTCTATGTCCAGAAGACCCTATATGTCCAGACGTGACCCCCTATGTCTGTAATTGCCTCTATGTCTGTACGTGCTCCTCTATGTCTGTACGTGCTCCTCTATGTCTGTACGTGCCCCTCTATGTCTGTACGTGCCCCTCTATGTCTGTACGTGCTCCTCGATGTCTGTACGTGCCCCTCTATGTCTGTACGTGCCCCTCTATGTCTGTAAGTGCCCCTCTATGTCTGTACGTGCTCCTCTATGTCTGTACGTGCTCCTCTATGTCTGTATGTGCCCCTCTATGTCTGTATGTGCCCCTCTATGTCTGTATGTGTTCCTCTATTTCTGTATGTGCTCCTCTATGTCTGTATGTGCCCCTCTATATCTGTATGTGCTCCTCTATGTCTGTATGTGCTCCTCTCTTTCTGTATGTGCCCCTCTATGTCTGTACGTGCTCCTCTATGTCTGTACGTGCCCCTCTATGTCTGTAAGTGCCCCTCTATGTCTGTACGTGCTCCTCTATGTCTGTACGTGCTCCTCTATGTCTGTATGTGCTCCTCTATGTCTGTATATGCTCCTCTATGTCTGTATGTGCCCCTCTATGTCTGTATGTGCTCCTCTGTCTGTATGTGCCCCTCTATGTCTGTAATTGCCTCTATGTCTGTATGTGCTCCTCTATGTTTGTACGTGCTCCTCTATGTCTGTTTGTGCTCCTCTATGTCTGTATGTGCCCCTCAATGTCTGTATATGCTCCTCTATGTCTGTATGTGCCCCTCTATGTCTGTATGTTCCTCTATGTCTGTATGTGCTGCTCTATGTCTGTATGTGCCCCTCTATGTCTGTACGTGCTCCTCTATGTCTGTATGTGCTCCTCTTTGTCTGTATGTGCCCCTCTGTCTGTATGTGCTCCTCTATGTCTGTATGTGCCCCTCTATGTCCAGATGTGTCCCTCTATGTCCAGAAGGCCCTATATGTCCAGATGTGACTCCCTATGTCTGTAATTGCCTCTATGTCTGTATGTGCTCCTCTATGTCTGTATGTGCCCCTCTATGTCTGTACGTGCCCCTCTATTTCTGTACGTGCTCCTCTGTCTGTACGTGCCCCACTATGTCTGTACGTGCCCCTCTATGTCTGTACGTGCCCCTCTATGTCTGTACGTGCTCCTCTATGTCTGTATGTGCTCCTCTATGTCTGTATATGCTCCTCTATGTCTGTATGTGCCCCTCTATGTCTGTATGTGCTCCTCTATGTCTGTATGTGCCCCTCTGTCTGTATGTGTTCCTCTATTTCTGTATGTGCTCCTCTATATCTGTATGTGCTCCTCTATGTCTGTATGTGCTCCTCTCTTTCTGTATGTGCCCCTCTATGTCTGTATGTGCTCCTCTATGTCTGTACGTGCCCCTCTATGTCTGTATGTGCTCCTCTATGTCTGTAAGTGCCCCTCTATGTCTGTACGTGCTCCTCTATGTCTGTACGTGCTCCTCTATGTCTGTATGTGCTCCTCTATGTCTGTATCTGCCCCTCTATGTCTGTAATTGCCTCTATGTCTGTATGTGCTCCTCTATGTTTGTACGTGCTCCTCTATGTCTGTTTGTGCTCCTCTATGTCTGTATGTGCCCCTCAATGTCTGTATATGCTCCTCTATGTCTGTATGTGCCCCTCTATGTCTGTATGTGTTCCTCTATGTCTGTATGTGCTGCTCTATGTCTGTATGTGCCCCTCTATGTCTGTACGTGCTCCTCTATGTCTGTATGTGCTCCTCTATGTCTGTATGTGCCCCTCTGTCTGTATGTGCTCCTCTATGTCCAGATGTGTCCCTCTATATCCAGAAGACCCTATATGTCCAGATGTGACCCCCTATGTCTGTAATTGCCTCTATGTCTGTATGTGCTCCTCTATGTCTGTATGTGCCCCTCTATGTCTGTATGTGCCCCTCTATGTCCAGATGTGTCCCTCTATGTCCAGAAGACCCTATATGTCCAGACGTGACCCCCTATGTCTGTAATTGCCTCTATGTCTGTATGTGCTCCTCTATGTCTGTATGTGCTCCTCTATGTCTGTATGTGCCCCTCTATGTCTGTATGTGTTCCTCTATGTCTGTATGTGCTGCTCTATGTCTGTATGTGCCCCTCTATGTCTGTACGTGCTCCTCTATGTCTGTATGTGCTCCTCTATGTCTGTATGTGCCCCTCTATGTCTGTATGTGCTCCTCTATGTCTGTATGTGCCCCTTTATGTCCAGATGTGTCCCTCTATGTCCAGAATACCCTATATGTCCAGATGTGACCCCCTATGTCTGTAATTGCCTCTATGTCTGTTTGTGCCCCTCTACAGTATGTCCTGTATTGCATCCCACCCCACCCTCTCCAGCACCTATATGGTCTTTATTTTGCTACCTTCCGTTCCATGTTCTGTATTGTGCTTCCCTTTTCTGTGTTCCTCATTGTTCCCCATCTCTATTTTTTTAAAATGTACTCCTTATCTCCCCTTGTATGTTCCTTTTTGAGCTCTTTATTCCCTTACAGTGCTCTGCATCCCCATCTTTATAGAATTTATTAGTGACTCTGAGCCAGCCATATGTAATGGATTGTGCCCGTGTGTATGTATTTTCCCTACTGTGCTGTTTATACCCACCCCCTTCCCCTCCCCTCCTCTATCTAGTATGGTCCCACAGAACTCCATAAGGTAGCTCTTCCCCTCCCCTCCACCTCCTCTATCTATGGTTCCACAGCATTCCAGTAGGTAGCTTACCTTACACTGTACTGTCTTCTCTCCTCAATGAAAGGGCTCAGTCAATAGGCAGCAGCAGTGTCATCATAGCAGAGATGAGGTCAGGTGTTGTCGATGAGCAGGGACCCATGCGCCTCTGGAGCCAGTCGCCTGGATCACACATCGCTAATTGTGGGCGGCGCATATTCAATTCCAGTATCTGGTGCAACTGAGATAATTCTGCCCCTTAAGTGACGTCACTCAACGTCCCAGCGCAGAGGACGTGCCGGGGCTGCGACAGTATGCAGTGCAAGGGGGGCATGTGAAGCCTCCTGCGCCGGCATCTGAAATGACCAAAGGACGGAGGGGTCCAAATGGGGGGGTGGGGCACAAGAGTTGGAATGGGCATAATCTCACATGGCCGCTGGTGGTGACCGGAATTTTTTTCTTTCCCATGCCAGCACTGTCTCCCAGCGGATCCTTGTGGTGTGGGCCTATTTTCGATGGGGGGCCTGGAGCTGAAGCTCCATCCGCCCCATTGTTAATCCGGCCCTGGATGGGAGCACCACCTGCATCATACAGAAATACAGATATTTGTGTTTCCCTTTAAAGCCAACAGGGTTCAATTAAAAATTATTTTAAAAATATAAACTTGAAAAAATTACATTAGTTTGCACAGAAAATATTTGTTTGTACCTTTTATTTTTTTTTAATATAGGCGATGGCATAATATTTATTCTTACTATGTGAGGGTAAAATGTTTTACAGTAAATTTTTTTTAATAGATAGTTACCGAAAATGTGTGGTGCGTAAGGGAGAGGACAAAGCTTTGTGTAATTGTATGTATATGATGTGTGTATGAATAGGGTGCAGAGTTTAGGACACAACAGTATCCCCGTTACCTTGGATTTGACTTACCCATCCTGTATTCAATCACACAGATGAAGCAAATGAACACTAACTAAAGACACACCCCGAGAGGATGCCCTAGCAACCCCATATTCATCCTGGAAATGCCATCCCCTGGGATCTGTCCCTCAGGGGACTTCCAGGATATTGGATATATTGAAGTATGCAGTCCAGGGGAGGATGAACTTTGATGGCTGAAACAAAATGATACAGGTATCAGAATGGAGGTAAGAGACTCAAAATTGAATAGAGCATACTTACCTAACATCCCGATTTGGTCGGGAGCCTCCCGAAAATCGGGTGCCACTCCCGACCTCTCGGGAAGGCAGGCAAAACTCCCAGCTGCCGTCGACCCCTCCTATCCCCCCATTACAGGTATAACCCCCGCAGTGGGGGGGAGGCGGTGACGCGATTCATGCGGAATCATGTCATTTTGGCCCCGCCCCTGCTGCACACTGCCTGTATTATCGGCAGTGTGTAGCAGGGGCGGGGCCAAAATGACGTGATCGCATGGCTCCGCCCCCTGAACTTGTCTTCTTGCCGCCCCCGTTTGCTGGCCACGCCCCCCCCAGTCATGTCGATCTGGCTGCTCTCTCCCGGAAGGGGTAGCCAGATAGTCGGTAAGTATGGAATAGAGTAATCCAGTGGTTCCCAAACTTTTTTGACTCACGGCACCCTAGAGTATCAGCAAAATTTTCACGGCGCCCCTAAGCCAAAAGTTTGTTATTGAGAAATTCAGAAAAAAATGTAGTAAATTGTGCTGACCTGTCATACTTACTGTAGGGTCAGTTACGTGGTGGGTGACAGGTTTGCGCTTCTTTTTGTCGACATATTTACATTACATTGACCATAAATAATTTGATTTGGTGCTGGACCATCAACCTGAGGCAACCCTATAAGTATCCCGAGGCACCCCAGGGTGCCACGGCGCACAATTTGGGAACCACTGGATCAGAAAACGCCAAAAGTGATAAATCAATGAAATGAATCAAGTAGTGGAAACTGGAACAGATGCTGGAATTCAGCAGAATTACAATCGCCTGACAGGAAGCAAATCAATTGTCGTTTCGCAACCGATCTCCTGCCTAAAGTGACGGGAGATTGCGTGGCGATATTCAATTGATTTCAAAATATCGCGCCCAATGACGTGTAAAACAGCTAAACCTGACCAAAGTTCTGGGCATGATCGTGAAAAGTGCCGTTTGGGCACCCTAACGGGTCACATTTCGGACATTTCAGCTCGCCACCCCCGGGGTGCAAGCTGAAATGCCAGCGTTGGCAGCTAATCGCACTCAGCAGGAGCAACAATTGAATAGGTCCATCAGGCACGAAGGGGGGACATCTGCAGGCAGAAACAAGTGAATACCACCATTAGTGTTTCTAGTTATGAAGAAGGCTTGCACTTTTGTTTTGTAGTTTATTTGATTCTTCCCTGGCATTGTGTTTGCAGTTTGGCGCTCAGCCATGTTAATAGAAGTTGTGGAGAAAGCTGATAAGGAGGCCGTGGGGATCACCGAAGAAGAAACAAAGATGGCGGCAACAATGACAGTTTAACTATCAGGGTAACACACTCTTCTGTCTTTGGTGTAAAGACACTGCTCAGTACTAATTTGTAATTTCCCATTTTCTTCACAGATTTGTACTGGTTGAAGTTGATAATGTGGGTGGTATGGCACAGAGCCCTACTCTCCCTATCTCATCCTATTTCACCCCTTAGGACATTTTACAATCTCTGGAGGAACAACAGCTGTGTCCTCTGTCAGTGACAGCTAAGGAAGCAAAATAGTTGTCTGTGAATTTTCTATTTCAGCTATAGCCTACAGATATCTTCCATTGTAAAAGTTCCCAAATCTGGAAAAAGCAGAAGAGATACAGGAGCATGGCAGTTTATTCAGATTCAGTGCACTGTGAATTTTATGCATTTCAAGGCTGAACTACTTGCTGGAATAAAAGCATTAGACATTATTGTTATTGAAGAATATTTGTGGTTCAGGTCTTATTATCTGGAAGAATACAATGTTAAGCCATAACTGTAGAACAGTATCTATCTATCTATCTATCTATCTATCTATCTATCTATCTATCTACGTGTCTGTATGTCTGTATATCCATAATCTATAATTTGTCACATACAACTCAGAGATGAATAATAACTTACATTATTCCTTATAATATTATTTTTTTAATTATAAAAACCACACTCTAAAAACAATAGAAATAGCAAAGCACTACATTACCATAAAAGCATTTAATAAACAAATTAACAAAATGAAGCACACACAATTCCACCTTAGGGGTGCACACCTACACATGATGTATTTACAATGTATTGTTCCAAGTTTTGCAAATAAAATAAAGCCTATACATGCACATATTTTTAGAATACACAGCTTTACCAAAAAGAATGTGAAAACCCAACCAGTTATTATTAGTTTTCTTTTTAAAGCAGAGGGTGATAGATATAATCACAGGCTGAATGAAAACCTATATACATATTTAGATTATATAGGACTATACTATACTTTATAAGGCTATTACAAGTTATATGATATATATGGGTTGATATGTGTGTGTGTGCGCGTGTGTGCATGTAAAAATATATATACCTATATGAGTATAAATGTGGTACTTTGCTACTTATATTTTCTCAGGGAGTGTGATTTTTATTTTATATATATATATATATATATATATATAGTATACATACAGATAATAGACAGCACTCCACGAATTCAAATAAAGACAGATGAATATGCAGAATTAATCACATTGCACATTCATCTGTCTTTATTTGAAGCCGTGGAGTGCTGCCTATTATCTGGATAGGGATGCAGTCAGGAAGCCGGCGGTCTAAATGCCGACCGCCGGCTTCCCGACTGTCTAATCCCGGCAGGGGTCTAATAATAGGCGTCAAAATATCGACGTCTATCATTATCCCTACGCCGGGAGCCCGACACCCAACTTACCGAACGAAGGTAAGCCTGGCAGAGGGCGTGGACAGCCGCCCCGGGGGGGAGGGTTAGGTTTCAGGGCTCCCGGGGGGATTTAGGGTGAGGCATCCCCCGGGAGGGTTAGGGTTAGTCCAGGGAAAGGGGAGGTTAGGGTTAGGCACCCCCCCAGGGAGACTTAGGTTTAGGCTACGGGGAAGGGGGGTTAGGGTTAGGCCCTAGGGGCATAGGCAAACGCAGGGGGGGTTTCCGTCTGCCTGGAAACTCCCCTCCCCAGCACACATCATGACCACAATAGAAATAGTAATATAATACAATGTTACTAGTGCTGCATGTTCTTCTCAGTATCACAAATGAAATGATTAGCACCACCTGTGGATCTTTTAAAATGTGTCAGCCAGTAATAAATACACCTGTGCACCAACTAGGAGATGTGGAAAACATGCACTGTTAGGGGTGCACTGCTATAGGCCATCAATAGGGTTAATTTTTATTACTGTATAATAATACACTATCCAGTACATAAGGAGACCAATATGTACATACATGTCCAGGGCAGTGCTAGGTTCTTCTGCTGCTCCCCCAGACTCCCGGACTTGCTCCAATGCTCTGGAATGGTCCCCACATCTGAAGAAAAACATTCTGCTCAGATAGGATGGTCCTACTGCCATATCTAATGGCTTACAATATACTTTGTATGACGCATATTAAAGCTGGATAAGTGATAATTATGCCCTCTTCATGGACTGGCCACACTCACTCTAAAATCAAGAATTTGGAAACCCCCCTCTAGAAATCCTGCGTTTGCCACTGAGGGGGAAGGTTAGGATTAGGCACCCCTAAGGGAGGGTTAGGGGAGGAGGGGGTTAGGTTTAGTTAGAATACTTACCGATCAGGATTTTCACTCCTGTCGGTGTTGCAGCATCGGAATTTGAACCGCCGAACATAGGTCTGGCAGTCATTCATGCCGATCCATCTGGATATTAGTCTACCTGGCCTGGCTCACTTAAAGTGCATCCCGGTTGTTGGACTGTTTATATGGAGTGCCGATCCCAGGTTGTATATATATATATATTAGGGGTGAGCGGGTTCGGATTTCTGAAATCCGAACCCCCCCGATCCGAGGCCGATCCGAGTCAGGCTTGACTTTTCCCGCCTGACTCGGATCTGAAATCGAGGCAAAACGTCATCATCCCGCCTTCCGGATCTCGCGGGTTTTGGACCCTATATAAGGTACCCGCGTCGGCGCCATTTTCTCACTCGGCTGTGGACAGTGAAGAGGGAGGGTGGGAGTTAGGGCTGGCTGGGCTGTGTAGTGTAGTGCAGAGTAGTGTTGTGCTGCGCTGTGCTGCTGTTGTCCATAGGGGCTGTGTCCACTACTTCAAAGTCCATAGGGGCTGGCTGTGTTGTGCTGTGCTGCTGTTGTCCATAGGGGCTGTGTCCACTACTTCAAAGTCCATAGGGGCTGGCTGGACTGTGTTGTGCAGTCAGTTGTCCATAGGGGCTGTGTCCACTCCAAAGTCCTGTGCAGTGTCCCAGTCCTAAAGGGGTGCTGTAGTGTTGTCCAGGGGGTGCTCTGTCCGTCAGGGGTGCTCCCCCCAAGTGCTAAAAAAAAAAATATTTTTTCTGTGTTTGTGAATGGTGTGCACTGTGGCTGCACGTGCATCTACAAAGGAGCAGCGCCAAGCGTGCGCCTGTGTCCCATTAGTAAAGGGCCGGCTGGCTTGACCGTTAAAGGGTGCTGTAACCCCCAAAGTACACTCCAAACCAAATAAAAAAATATTTTCTGTGTTTGTGAATTGTGTGCGCAGTAGCCGCACGTGCATCAACAAAGTAGTGCCAAGCGTGCGCCTGTGTCATAAGTAAAGGGCCGGCTGGCTTGACCGTTAAAGGGTGCTGTAACCCCCAAAGTACACTCCAAACCAAATAAAAAAATATTTTTTGTGTTTGTGAATTGTGTGCGCAGTAGCCGCACGTGCATCAACAAAGTAGTGCCAAGCTTGCGCCTGTGTCATAAGTAAAGGGCTGGCTGGCTTGACCGTTAAAGGGTGCTGTAACCCCCAAAGTACACTCCAAACCAAATAAAAAATATTTTCTGTGTTTGTGAATTGTGTGTGCAGCAGCCGCACGTGCATCAACAAAGTAGTGCCAAGCGTGCGCCTGTGTCATAAGTAAAGGGCCGGCTGGCTTGACCGTTAAAGGGTGCTGTAACCCCCAAAGTACACTCCAAACCAAATAATAAAATATTTTCTGTGTTTGTGAATTGTGTGCGCAGTAGCCGCACGTTGATCAACAAAGTAGTGCCAAGCGTGCGCCTGTGTCATAAGTAAAAGGTCGGCTGGCTTGACCGTTAAAGGGTGATGTAACCCCCAAAGGGCACTCCAAACAACATAAAAAAATATATTTTTTTGTGTTTGTGAATGGTGTGCGCAGTAGTCGCACGTGCATCACCAAAGTAGTGCCAAGCGTGCGCCTGTGTCCCATAAATAAAGGGCCGGCTGGATTGACTGCTAAAGGGTGCTGTAACCCCCAAAGGGCACTCCAAACAAAATAAAAAATTTTTTTCTGTGTTTGTGAATTGTGTGCACTGTGGCTGCACGTGCATCAACGAAGGAGCAGCGGCAAGCGTGCGCCTGTGCCCCATAAGTAAAAGGCCAGCTGGCTTGTCGGTTAAAGGGTGCTGTGACCCCCAAAGGGCACTCCAAACAAAATAAAAAAATATTTTCTGTGTTTGTAAATTGTGTGGGCTGTAGCTGCACGTGCATCAACAAAGGAGCAGCTCCAAGCGTGCGCCTGTGTCCCATAAGTAAAGGGCCGGCTGGCTCATTTCTTAAAGGGTGGTGTAACCCACAAAGTGCACTAGTCTCCATCAAAAATAAAAAATAATTTTCTGTGTTTGTGTGCGCCTTAGCCGCACGTATATATCAATATAAATGGAGGACCAAACTTTCTCCGATAAAAATAAAATAGGGAAAGATCAAGAACCGCTTCCTCCTAGTGCTGAAGTTGCTGCCACTAGTCATGACATAGACGATAACATGCCATCAACGTCGTCTGCCAAGGCTGATGCCCAATGTCATAGTAGAGGGCACATACAATCCCAAATGACAAAGTTCAGGAAAATGACCGTGAAAAACACATTTAAATCATCTGAAGAGAAACGTAAACTTGCCAATATGCCATTTACGACACGGAGTGGCAAGGAACGGCTAAGGTCGATCCCTATGTTCATGACTAGTGGTTCAGTTTCACATGATGATGGAAGCCCTCCTCCCGCTAAAAAAATCAAACGAGTTAAGCTGGCAAAAGCACAGCGAAGAACTGTGCGTTCTAAGAAGATATCACAAATCCCCAAGGAGAGTCCAAGTGTGGTGGCGGTTGCGATGCCTGACCTTCCCAGCACTGGACGGGAAGAGGTGGCTCTTTCCAGCATTTGCACGCCCCCTGCAAGTGCTGAAAGGAGCACCCACAGTCCACTTGCTGATATGCAAATTGAAGATGTCACTGTTGAAGTACAACAGGATGAGGATACTGGTGTAGCTGGCACTGAGGAGGAAGTTGGCGAGGAGGATTCTGATGGTGATGTGGTTTGTTTAAATCAGGCTCCGGGGGAGACAGTTGTGCCCATCACGGTCATGCCTGGACAGAAGACCAAACATTCCACCTCTTTGGTCTGGCAATATTTCTATCCAAATCCGGACAACAACTGTCTTGCCATATGTACCATATGTAAAGGTGAAATAAGTAGGGGTAGGGACGTTAACCACCTAGGAACATCCTCCCTTATACGGCACCTGCAGCGCGTTCATAAAAAGTTACTGTCAAGTTCATAAACTTTGGCTAAGACCGTAAGCAGTCCAGGGACACCTAAATCCCTTTTTCCTGTTTTATCCAAGGAATCGGTGGATGAGGATGATGAGGACGACATCTTGCCTCCGTAGAGCCAGTTTGTGCAGGGACACATTAATTGCCAGCTTGTTTTGTGGGGGCCCAAACGAACCAATCATTTCAGCCACAGTCATGTGGCAGACCCTGGCGCTGAAATGATTGGTTTGTTAAAGTGTGCATGTCCTATTTATACAACATAAGGGTGGGTGGGAGGGCCCAAGGACAATTCCATCTTGCACCATTTTTTTTTTCTTTGCAGTATGTACTGTTTGGGGCCTAGTTTTTCAAACTGCCATCCTGTCTGCCACTGCAGTGTCACTCCTAGATGGGCCACGTGTTTGTGCCGCCCACTCGTGACGCTTAGCATAGTCATCCAGCTACCTCGGTGCAATCTTTTGGCCATAAAAACAATATTGTGAGGTGTGAGGTGTTCAGAATAGACTGGAAATGAGTGTAAATGAAGGTCATTGAGGTTAATAATTGCATAGGAGCAGAAAAACCTGCAAATTCTGTGATTTAAGCTGTTTTTATGCTTTTTTTAAAAAAAAATACAGATCCAAAACACAAAACCCAGAACCCAAAACACGGAAGGGTGGTTTTGGCAAAACCAATCCAGATCAAAAACACGAAGAAATATCCAGATCCAACACCAAAACACGAAAAGTGGCCGGTGCACACCCCATATATATATATATATATATATATATATATATATATATATATATAAATTAATATATAAATATAAGTTATTATGAATAACAGATATAATTTCTTCTAATGAACCTACCTTAGGAGCTCATTCAGACCCGCTCGCAAGATGCGATCGCTTGCTGGCAGAAAGGGGCCGGATATTTAAATTTTGCGCTCGCACTGGTTGTTTTTTTTTTTTTTTGTCTTCAGGCCGCTTGCAAAGCGTTTGTGCAGCCATCCCCCCTACCCGCCTACAAAATGGGGCAAGCTGTCACTCACCATCGACAGCCACCCCGTCTTGTAGCGAGCCCTGAAGCAACTGAAGTTCAGTCGCTCGGCGGGGCTCGCGCATGTGCGCGACGGACGCGGCGCATTCACAGTGGCCAAACATCGAGCAGCTTGCGAGTGCTGCATGCTCACAAGCGGCTCGGAATCAGGCCCTTAGTGTATAGTGTGAACCAATGAGTAATATGTATGTGCATTAATTGTGCATACCAAACAAATGTGTGAAGTAATCATATACAAATATGTTATTTGGATCCGGGCAGTCCACTTATTATTGCAATATCATGTTTAAATTAGGGATGTGTGCCGACCCCCGTGTTTTGGTCTTGGTTCTGGATCTGTATCTCCTTCAAGGATTTGAATCTGGATTTGGTTTTGGATATGGATTTTTTAAATAAAAAATAGATAAAATAGATGAAATGTTTTTAAAAAGTTAAAATCATGTAATTTATGCAATCCAAAACCCGAAGTTTGGATTTAAAATCCGAATTCCGAACCGCAAAAAGATCAGAACCGCGACCCGGATTTACCAGGATCTCCTCAGGAGATTAGAACCGCGACTCGGGTTTACCCAGATTCACGAAATTCGTGTGGATTCGGACTTCTGGAGAGCTGAACCGCACATCTCTAGTTTAAATGATATGTTGGAATATGTGTGTACTATTGTCGGTGATATGGCAGAGTGTAGGTATACACCAGCAGATCCCCTGAGTCAACGAACAGCCCAGTACTTAACCAGTGGGGTGGTTTTATTCTGCACCAATGTGAAATGTACAGCTGCACTCCCAGTTATGCATATACTAGGGGTGTGCACCGGCCACTTTTCGTGTTTTGTGTTTTGGTTTTGGATCTGGATCTTTCTTCGTGTTTTGGATCTGGATTGGTTTTGCCAAAACCACCCTTCCGTGTTTTGGGTTCTGGGTTTTGTGTTTTGGATCTGTATTTTTTTTTAAAAAAAGCATAAAAACAGCTAAAATCACAAAATTTGTGGGTTTTTCTGCTCCTATGCTATTATTAACCTCAATAACCTTAATTTCCACTCATTTCCAGTCTATTCTGAACACCTCACACCTCACAATACTGTTTTTATGTCCAAAAGGTTGCACCGAGGTAGCTGGATGACTATGCTAAGAGATACGAGTGGGCGGCAAAAACACGTGGCCCATCTAGGAGTGACACTGCAGTGGCAGACAGGATGGCAGTTTGAAAAACTAGGCCCCAAACAGAACATAATGCAAAGAAAAAAAAGAGGTGCATGATGGGATTGTCCTTGGGCCCTCCCACCCACCCTTATGTTGTATAAACAGGACATGCACACTTTAACAAAGCAATGATTTCAGCACCAGGGTCTGCCACACGACTGTGGCTGAAATGATTGGTTCGTTTGGGCCCCCACAAAACAAGCTGGCAATTAATGTGTCCCTGCACAAACTGGCTCTACGAAGGCAAGATGTCGTCCTCATCCTCCTCATCCACCGATTCCTCACCCTCTTCAGTGTTGTGTACATCCTCATCCTCACAGAGTATTAACTCGTCCCCACTGGAATCCACCACCACAGGTCCCTCTGTACGTTCTGGAGGCTGGTCTCCCTGGAAGAGTTGATAATTCATTTTTATGAACATCATCTTCTCCACATTTTGTGGAAGCAACCTCCTACGCCTTTCGCTGACAAGGTTCCCGGCTGCACTAAACACTCTTTCGGAGTACACACTGGAAAGGGGGCAACTCAGGTAAAATAGAGCCAGTTTGTACAGGGGCCACCAAATTGCCTCTTTTTCCGGCCAGTACAGGTATGGACTGTCTGACATGCCTACTTGGATGCTGTCACCGATGTAATCCTCCACCATTCTGTCAATGGTGACAGTATCATATGTAGTGACAGTAGACATGTCAGAAATTGTTGCCAGGTCCTTCAGTCCGGACCAGATGTCCAAACTTGGTCCTGCCTGCCCTGCATCACCGCCAGCGGGTTGCTTAGGATACCTAAGTTTTTTCCTGGCAGCCCCAGTTGCGGGAGAAAATGAAGAAGGAGCTGTTGACGTGTCACGTTCCGCTTCAGCTGACAGTGTGTTCACCAGCAGGTCTTTGCACCTCTACAGGCTTGTGTCGGCCCGAAAGAGAGACACCACATAGGCTTTAAACCTAGGATCGAGCACGGTGGCCAAAATGTAGTGGTCTGATTTCAACAGATTGGCCACCCTGGAATCCTGGCAAAGCGAATGAAGGGCTTCATCCACAAGTCCCACATGCCGAACGGAATAGCTCCATCTTAGCTCCTCCTTCACTTTCTCCAGTAGCTTCTGCAAAAGCCTGATGAGGGGAATGACCTGACTCAAGCTGGCAGTGTCTGAACTGACTTCACGTGTGGCAAGTTCGAAGGGCTGGAGAACCTTGCACAACACGGAAATCATTCTCCACTGTGCTTGAGTCAGGTGCATACCCCCTCCTTTGCCTATGTCATAGGTGGATGTATAGGCTTGAATGGCCTTTTGCTGCTCCTCCATCCTCTGAAGCATATAGAGGGTTGAGTTCCACCGTGTCACAACCACTTGCTTCAGGTGATGGCGGGGCAGGTTCAAGAGTGTTTGCTGGCGCTCCAGTCTTCGGCACGCAGTCGCTGAATGGCGAAAGTGGCCAGAAATTTGTCGGGCCACCCAAAGCGTCTCCTGCACGCCCCTGTCACTTTTCAGAAAATTCTGCACCACCAAGTTTATTGTGTGAGCAAAACATGGGACTTGCTGGAATTTGCCCAGATGTAATGCCCGCACAATATTGGTGGCGTTGTCAGGTATCACAAATCCCCAGGAGAGTCTAAGTGGGGTAAGCCACTGGGAGATGATTTCCCTCAGTTTCTCTAAGAGGTTGTCGGCGGTGTGCCTCTTACTGAAACCGGTGATACACAGCGTAGCCTGCCTTGGAACGAGCTGGCGTTTCTGAGATGCTGCTACTGGTGATGCTGCTGCTGTTGCTGCGTAAGGTGATACATCTACCCAGTGGGCTGTCACAGTCATATAGTCCTTAGTCTGCCCTGTTCCACTTGTCCACATGTCCGTGGTTAAGTGGACATTGGGTACAACGGCATTTTTCAGGATACTGAGGACACTTTTTCTGACGTTTCTGTACAGTCTCGGTATCGCCTGCCTAGTGAAGTGGAACCTAGATGGGATTTGGAACCAGGGACACACTACCTCCATCAATTGTCTAAATCCCACTGCACTAATGGCGGATACCGGACGCACGTCTAACACCAACATAGCAGTCAAGGCCTCAGTTATACGTTTTGCTTCAGGATGACTGCTGTCGTACTTCATCCTCCTCGCTAAGGACTGTTGGAGGGTCAATTGTTTAGTAAAAGTAGTGGTGTTCCTACTTCCTCTCTGGGATGAACGACTCCCAGCAGCAGCAACAGCAGCAGCGGCAGCAGGAGGTGTAGCAATGCAGGATCCTCCGGAGGAATCCCGGATAGGAGAGTCAGTCATGCCAGTGACATGGCCTGCAGGACTACTTCCGATCCTGACTAAGGAGGAAATTGACGAGGAGGGAATTGATGGTGTGGTTTGCAGGCGCTTGGATACAACAGGACAACGGGATTTAGGTGTCCCTGGCTGCTTACGGTCTTAGCCAAAGTTTCTGAACTTGACAGTAACTTTTTATGGACGCGCTGCAGGTGCCATATAAGGGAGGATGTTCCTAGGTGGTTAACGTCCCTACCCCTACTTATTTCACCTTTACATATGGTACATATGGCAAGACAGTTGTTGTCCGGATTTGGATAAAAATATTGCCAGACCAAAGAGGTGGAATGTTTGGTCTTCTGCCCAGGCATGACTGTGATGGGCTTTTTCATCCCACGGACAACAACTGTCTCTCCCGGAGCCTGATTTAAACAAACCACATCACCATCAGAATCCTCCTCGCCAACTTCCTCCTCAGCGCCAGCTACACCAGTATCCTCATCCTGTTGTACTTCAACAGTGACATCTTCAATTTGTATATCAGCAAGTGGACTGTGGGTGCTCCTTTCAGCATTTGCAGGGGGCGTGCAAATGGTGGAAAGAGCCACCTCTTCCCGTCCAGTGCTGGGAAGGTCAGGCATTGCAACCGCCACCACACTTGGACTCTCCTTGGGGATTTGTGATATCTTTTTAGAACGCACAGTTCTTTGCTGTGCTTTTGCCAGCTTAACTCGTTTGATTTTTTTAGCGGGAGGAGGGCTTCCATCGTCATGTGAAGCTGAACCACTATTCATGAACATACTAGTCATACTAGTATGACACACACTAGTCATAGGGAAAGACCTTAGCCGTTCCTTGCCAGTCTGTGTCATAAATGGCATATTGGCAATTTTTACGTTTCTCTTCAGATGATTTAAAGGTTTTTTTTAAGGTCATTTTCCTGAACTTTGTCATTTGGGATTGTATGTGGCCTCTACTATGACATTGGGCATCGGCCTTGGCAGACGACGTTGATGGCATGTTATCGTCTAAGTCATGACTAGTGGCAGCAGCTTCAGCACTAGGAGGAAGTGGTTCTTGATCTTTCTCTATTTTATTTTTATCGGAGAAAGTTTGGTCCTCCATTTATGTTATATCGATTTGATATATACGTGCGGCTAAGGCGCACACAAACACAGAAAATATTTTTTTATTTTTGCTGGAGAGTAGTGCACTTTGTGGGTTACACCACCCTTTAAGAAATGAGCCAGCCGGCTCTTTACTTATGGGACACAGACGCACGCTTGGCGCTGCTCCTTTGCTGATACACGTACAGCCACAGTGCACACAATTCACAAACACAGAAAATATTTTTTTATTTGGTTTGGAGTGTACTTTGGGGGTTGCAGCACCCTTTAACGGTCAAGCCAGCCGGCCCTTTACTTATGACACAGGCGCACGCTTGGCACTACTTTGTTGATACACGTGCGGCTACTGCGCACACAATTCACAAACACAGAAAATATTTTTTTATTTGGTTTGGAGTGTACTTTGGGGGTTACAGCACCCTTTAACAGTCAAGCCAGCCGGCCCTTTACTTATGACACAGGCGCACGCTTGGCACTACTTTGTTGATGCACGTGCAGCTACTGCGCACACAATTCACAAACACAGAAAATATTTTTTTAATTGGTTTGGAGTGTACTTTGGGGGTTACAGCACCCTTTAACGGTCAAGCCAGCTGGCCCTTTACTTATGACACAGGCGCACGCTTGGCACTACTTTGTTGATGCACGTGCGGCTACTGCGCACACAATTCACAAACACAGAAAAAATATTATTTTTTTTAGCACTTGGGGAGAGCACCCTTGACGGACAGAGCACCCCCTGGACAACACTACAGCACCCCTTTAGGACTGGGACACTGCACAGGACTTTGGAGTGGACACAGCCCCTGTGGACAACTGACTGCACAACACAGTCCAGCCAGCCCCTATGGACTTTGAAGTAGTGGACACAGCCCCTATGGACAACAGCAGCACAGCACAACACAGCCAGCCCCTATGGACTTTGAAGTAGTGGACACAGCCCCTATGGACAACAGCAGCACAGCGCAGCACAGCACAGCACAACACTACTCTGCACTACACTACACTACACTACACAGCCCAGCCAGCCCTAACTCCCACCCTCCCTCTTCACTGTCCACAGCCGAGTGAGAAAATGGCGCCGACGCGGGTAGCTTATATAGGATCCAAAACCCGCGAGACCCGGAAGGCGGGATGATGACGTTTTGCCTCGATTTCAGATCCGAGTCAGGCGGGAAAAGTCAAGCCTGACTCGGATCGGCCTCGGATCGGGCGGACTCGGGGGGGTTCGGATTTCAGAAATCCGAACCCGCTCACCGCTAGCATATACAAACTCAACACATTAAGCAGATATTGAGCGGAGGATACAGGTCACCATCTGGTGACTGTGGGTCTCATTCAGACCCGGTCACAAGCGCCGATGCGCTCGCAACCGGGTCGATGGTCCCCACAGAGCATTTGCACGACTTAGCCGGCTCCATCGTGCGCATGTGCGAAACCCGGCTAGCGACGGCCGCTCCGTCGCTAGGGGTCTCGTAGCAGACGGGGCGAGCTGTCAATGTTGAGTGACAGCTCGCCCTGTTTGCTGGGCGGGCCGGGGGCGTGCCCGGCCAAATGGAGGTGTTCC
Source organism: Taudactylus pleione (assembly GCA_031769625.1). Classification (NCBI taxonomy): domain Eukaryota; kingdom Metazoa; phylum Chordata; class Amphibia; order Anura; family Myobatrachidae; genus Taudactylus; species Taudactylus pleione. Next base: position 8,804,101 of record JAUIMM010000350.1, on the reverse strand, counting down.
AGTCGGAACGCTTGCCGTTTGGGGGCGGCCCCACTGACATCATCAATGATGTCAGAGCAGGAAGTTCCCTGGGACTTACGAGAGCCCAGACCCACCCTTAGGGTCTGGTCGTTAGCCCCGATGGTCGTGATGGTGATGACCATCGCGACCATCACCCTGGTCGGTCGCTAGAGCTGTGGGTGGTAACCCACAGCCTAGCGATCGACCAGAAGGTGGCACTTAAAAAAGTAAATGGCCGCCCTCATTCTGAGCGATCGCTTGCAGCAAGCGATCGACTCTGAATGAGGTCCCGTATGTGGGTAGCGGTGCAGGATTAAAGCAGTAGGTGCTGTGGATCAAAGGGAACACTGGGTCTTTCTAAATTAAGTGGAAGACATCCATCTCCCACTGTGGTGCTCCAGTACAGTGACAAGATGACACTGCACATGCTTCCTGCCACCACTGGTGTATACAGGCAAAGGTGATGGTCTTTTGCAGACCAATGCCTCCATAGTGCAGATTCATAGTGCAGCTGAGGCTTCTCTAATTGAGACTAGGGATGTGCGCCGGACCATTTTTGCTGGATTTGGATTTGGTTCTAAGTCATCGTCTGGCTTTGGATTTGGATTTGCCAAACTGTGGTGACTGGCTTTGGATTTGGATTTTTTTACAAAAATTGGCAAAAAAAGCTAAAATCACATAAATTGGGCTTTTGTTTCTTCCTAGAGTATTATTAACCTCAATAACCTTAATTTCCAGTCATTTACATACAATTTAGACCACCTCACAGTTTAAATTATAGTTTTCACCATTATTGACTGGTTACCAAGCGACAAAGCAGCGTCACAGACACCACAATTTAAAGTACATCAATGACAAATTGCTACACAGCAGTGTCAGAAATTAAAAGAGTCACAGTGCTTGTTTACAAAGTGGGCTACCGCCCTAGGAGTCACAGTGCACAATCTTATTCACATTACACCGCACATAGGGCCTAATTCGATGGTGGCCAAGTTCGCATGCGCATGACGGAGGCGGCTCCGTCGTGCGCATGCGCGAGACCCGAATAACGACGGCCAAGCCGTCGTTATGGGTCTCGCACCAAAGGGGGCGTGCTGACGATGGTGAGTGACAGCACGCCCCCTTTGGTGGGCGTGCCGGGGGCGTGACTGCCCAGACGGAGGCGTTCCCATGCCTACCGTCTCGGGCCGGCCCGACTGACATCACAAGTGATGTCAGTGGGAGTGCTTTTTGCTCTGATAGAGCCAAAAGCACTCCAGGGCTTGCGGCAATGAGACCCTACCGCAAGGGTCTCGTCGCAAGCCCGATGGTCGCGATGGTCTTGACCATCGCGACCATCATTTTGGACGCTCGCTATAGCTGTGGGTGGTCACCCACAGCTATGCGAGCGGCCAGGAGGCCGCTCTTAAATTAAGAGGGACGGTCCTGATTCAGAGCAAGCGCTCTGTCAGAGCGTCCGGCTCTGAATCAGGGCCATAGTGTCCCTGATTCACATTACACCATAAAGTTGTGTATCTTATTTATGTTACGACACACAGTATTGCCCCTTTTACACAATGCCCACAGTAGTGACCCTTTTACACAATGCCCACAGTAGTGACCCTTATACACAAAGCCCACAGTAGTAATGCCCCTTATACAATGCCCACAGTAGTAGTGCCACTTATACAATGCCCCCAGCAGTGGTGTCCCTTACACAATGCCCCCAGTAGTGGTGCATCCTATGCAGCCTCCTTAGTAGTAGGGCCCCCTATGCAGTGCCCCCAGTAGTAGTATGCCCCCCTGTAGCAGTGCCCCCATTAGCAGGCCCCCAGTAGTATGCCCCCAGTAGCAGTGCCCCCAGTAGCATGCCCCAGTAGTAGTATGCCCCCCATTAGCAGGCCCCCAGTAGTAGTGCCCCCATTAGCAGGCCCCCAGTAGTAGTATGCCCCCAGTAGTAGTATTTGCACCATTAGCATGCCCCCAGTAGTATGCCCCCTAGTAGTATGTACCCTGTAGCAGGCCCCCAGTAGCAGTGCCCCTATTAGTATGCCCCCCAGTAGTATGCCCCCCAGTAGCAGTGCCCCCATTAGCATGCCCCCAGTAGTATCCCCCCGAGTAGTATGCCCCTCAGTAGCATGCCCCCCAGCAGTATGCCCCCCGTAGCAGGCCCCCAGTAGTAGTGCCCCATTAGCATACCCCCCAGTAGCAGTGCCCCCAGTAGTATGCCCTCCAGTAGTATGCCCCCCAGTAGCAGTGCCCCAATTAGCATGCCCCCAGTAGTAAGCCCTCCAGTAGTATGCCCCCTAGTAGCAGTGCCCCCATTAGTATGCCCCCAGTATCGCCCCCTTAAAAACACACAAAGAAAAAAAGAAAAAAAAAACTTACCTGAATCCCCGCTCCTGCCGCCGTCCATCCCGCTCTGCTGCTCTATTACGTGCGGAGGGAGCCGGAAGACGCAACTCATGAGTGAGCTCCAACCGGCTCCCTCCGTGCAGCAGCCAATGAGTCTGCCTGACTCTCATTGGCTGCTATTACAAACACACAGCTGCTGCTGGCGGCTGTGTGTTTGATCTGTGTAGAGCAGACCTCTATCACAGCTTTCTGCCCTACACTAGAGGAGCCCTGACGTCGGATTCTCTCGCGAGAATCCAATATCAAGAGGCCGCCGTTCGGCCCCGAACGGGGATCCGAGTCAGGCGGGGAACACCAGAACAGGGTTCGGGTGGACTCGGATCCCCTATGTTCGGAGCGGTTCGGATTCCACAGAATCCGAACCGCTCATCTCTAATTGAGACTCCGCAAGCACTGCTCTCACGCTAATTGTAAAAGGAAGGAAAATACAGGAGAAGGAAGAGAGTAATAGGAGGATGCTACAGAAAGATGAAAGTATGATGTACTATTTTATTGGGCGAGTCTGCCTGTTCTGTGACTTTATTACATTGGGCGAGTCTGTATGTTCTGTGACTTTATTACATTGGGCGAGTCTGCCTGTTCTGTGACTTTATTACATTGGGCGAGTCTGCCTGTTCTGTGACTTTATTACATTGGGCGAGTCCGCCTGTTCTGTGACTTTATTACATATGGCGAGTCTGCCTGTTCTGTGACTTTATTACATTGGGCGAGTCTGCCTGTTCTGTGACTTTATTACATTGGGCGAGTCTGCCTGTTCTGTGACTTTATTACATTGGGCGAGTCTGCCTGTTCTGTGACTTTATTACATTGGGCGAGTCTGCCTGTTCTGTGACTTTATTACATTGGGCGAGTCTGCCTGTTCTGTGACTTTATTACATTGGGCGAGTCCGCCTGTTCTGTGACTTTATTACATTGGGCGAGTCCGCCTGTTCTGTGAATTTATTACATAGGGCGAGTCTGCCTGTTCTGTGACTTTATTACATTGGCCGAGTCTGCCTGTTCTGTGACTTTATTACATTGGACGAGTCTGTATGTTCTGTGACTTTATTACATTGGGCGAGTCTGCCTGTTCTGTGACTTTATTACATTGGGTGAGTCTGTATGTTCTGTGACTTTATTACATTGGGCGAGTCTGCCTGTTCTGTGACTTTATTACATTGGGCGAGTCTGTATGTTCTGTGACTTTATTATATTGGGCGAGTCTGCCTGTTCTGTGACTTTATTACATTGGGCGAGTGTGCATGTTCTGTGACTTTATTACATTGGGCGAGTCTGCCTGTTCTGTGACTTTATTACATTGGGCGAGTCTGCCTGTTCTGTGACTTTATTACATAGGGCGAGTCTGCCTGTTCTGTGACTTTATTACATTGGGCGAGTCTGCCTGTTCTGTGACTTTATTACATTGGGCGAGTCTGTATGTTCTGTGACTTTATTACATTGGGCGAGTCTGCCTGTTCTGTCACTTTATTACATTGGGCGAGTCTGCATGTTCTGTGACTTTATTACATTGGGAGAGTCTGCCTGTTCTGTGACTTTATTACATTGGGCGAGTCTGCTTGTTCTGTCACCTTATTACATTGGGCGAGTCTGCTTGTTCTGTGATTTTATTACATTGGGCGAGTCTGCCTGTTCTGTGACTTTATTACATTGGGCGAGTCTGCCTGTTCTGTGACTTTATTACATTGGGCGAGTCTGCCTGTTCTGTGATTTTATTACATTGGGCGAGTCTGCCTGTTCTGTGACTTTATTACATTGGGCGAGTCTGCCTGTTCTGTGACTTTATTACATTGGGCGAGTCTGCCTGTTCTCTGATTTTATTACATTGGGCGAGTCTGCCTGTTCTGTGACTTTATTACATTGGGCGAGTCTGCCTGTTCTGTGACTTTATTACATTGGGCGAGTCTGCCTGTTCTGTGACTTTATTACATTGGGCGAGTCTGCCTGTTCTGTGACTTTATTACATTGGGCGAGTCTGCCTGTTCTGTGACTTTATTACATTGGGCGAGTCTGCCTGTTCTGTGACTTTATTACATTGGGCGAGTCTGCCTGTTCTGTGACTTTATTACATTGGGTGAGTCTGCCTGTTCTGTGACTTTATTACATTGGGCGAGTTTAAAAATGTGACAGTTTTCTCTCACATTTCTAAACTCTCACCCTATTAATATTTGGCCCTAAGTATCCGTAGATATGAAATGTTACTCATATTTATGAATCAAGCTAAACTAACAGACAATGGCAATTAATTGCATTATAATCAATTATGGTAATATAACAATAATGAGCTGGCTATTGTACATATTCGGTATAAATTCCATGACGATTAGTCTATTAAATATGTTTTTATCTGTTATGCATGTTTGGTATACATATGTGTGCCATATAAGTATGTATTATCTATGTATACTTAATGTAATCTGACAATACTGTGTTTATTTAGAAACAGCCCAGGAAAAATATGTTTCATAAAATGTTATAGTTGCCTCTGGCCTTTAATGTGTTTATTTGCTTGTTTAAGATTTGGTAAAAAAAAAAAACCCAGACATCATAGATGCACTCTCATAACTGCATAAATCAGCTGAGACATACGTGGACTGCAATCCATCTGTGTTCCATTTTGAGAATAAAATAAATGTGAAGATGTTCAAAAAGGTTAGATGACTTGTGGTGACAACTTTTACTGTTATCATATTTAGTTTCTACAATACAGAAGAAACTGTGCTTGCGGGTCTTCTAGATGAATTTCTAAGTGGTGTGCTGCAAATTGCAGAGACTAGAATATATTACGTATTTATTTACTTATGAGCCCCACAAGTGCAATTCATTCTAATACTGATGTGTATCATTGAATGTTTCAGTGTCAGGAAATCCATCTATCTAGTCCTGCTTTTGTCATATATTTGTACTTTGGCCCTCATTCAGAGCCGTACGCTCTGAGCAGAGCGCACGCTCTGAATGAGGGCCGGCCTCCATGAAAATGGAGCGTCCTCCTGGACGCTCGTATAGCTGTGGGTCACCACCCACAGGCTATACGAGCGTGCAGTTTGATGGCCGCGATGGTCTTGACCATCGCGACCATCGAAACTGCGAGCCGGAGCCTGTGGTTGAGGTTTTCAACCGCAAGCTCCGGAGTGATTTTGGCTCTATCAGAGCCAAAATCACTCCCACTGACATCACTAGTGATGTCAGTGGGCCGGCTTCGGACGGGAGGTGTTCCCGTGGGAACGCCCCCGTCAGGGAGGCACGCCCCCGGCACGCCTACCAAAGGGGGCGTGCTGTCAATCAACATCGACAGCACGCCTCCTTTGATCAGACACAACGAGCAAAGGACTTTCCTTCGCTCATCGCATCTGGCGCATGCGCACGACGGAGCTCCCTCCATCGTGCGCATGCTCAGTCCAGAACATCGACCCACTTGCGAGCGGACAGCCGCTCGCGAGTGGGTCTGAATCAGGCCCTTTGTTTCTATAGCTCATTTATATATGTGGCTCCTTCTTTACTTTTTCCCCACGTTAAGGAATAGGCAAAGTATATGTTATAGTTTCTGTGTGAGTCTATAAGCACAATACTTGGTGATGGGATTGGCTACAATGTAAAGGGCACAAGCTGCCACTACGCCTATGGCACCAATCTAGTCAGGGTTGGCTATGCAATTGGGTTTTCTTTGTGTATTTCTTCATCGCTTACGTGACAAAGTACCATCATTAATATAACATCCGGCCAAAGGCATAGGTAAAATGTCACCCTATTTATAAGTTTGTACTAGAAATAAGCAATTTGTTTCTTCACATCTCTTGGCCCATTAAACAAAGGACCTGACTCAGAATTGCTGATGTGGCCCCATTACATGCCTCTAAATAAATGCAGATCTCCGTAGAGTGCTGGTTCGGGCCCCAGTACTTTTCAGGGATATGGGCTAATCACAAGAGGCATGACCACGCCCCCTTACAAAAAATAGTAAAAAGTATTGCAGTGCCGCGAAGTTACGCTGTGCACTGAACAGGGGGCGCTGTGAGACCCTCAGCCAGGGGCAAATCCAGGGGGGTGGGCGCAATCAGTGACAGCAGCCTCTCTAACCCCACTTAAGTCCAGCACACAGCAGCACAGGCAGGGCTGGGGAGAAAGGCTTCACCTGCTGCTGACAGGTAAAAGAGAGGAGGGAGGGCTGGGCAAACCCGGATTCCTGCCAGGCCCCTATATTAAGCCTGGGTAATTAATAACCGCTTCCCCCCTCTCTGCGCCCCTGGTCATATGGTCCCCATCCAAACTCACGTGAAAGTAGCCATCATCACTATAGAGCACATGTCTGCATATGCTGACCTCTGAACAGTGGCATCACAAGAGGGGTGCGGGCCACCGAAGGGTGACGCCAAAGTGCCAACTCTTCCTCAGTGACAGGAGCCGGGTGCTGCGCTGTAGCATTACATGCAGCACTCAACTCCTGACACAGTGAGGGAGCTGGCACTGGTACCGGGGGCAGTCTGAAGTGATTACAATGGGGGTTTGGGCCATGAGGCCACACCCCTACTTGTGAGGCCATGCCCACTACCCATGAGAACATGCCCCCTTGCATGCACCACAGCCCTCCCCTCACTTGGTGTCACTGCGGGAGGGATGCCACTGCCTCTGAATAGTCCCTATACACCCACAATATGTACTCAGAACAGGCGCCCAGTTGTTACCTAATTGCACCCACTTAGCTGATTAGATGCCCATAGCTATGAATCACCTTTAGTTGCTCAAAATTGTGCATGCTCAACTGAGGAGCATCTGCAGGGTACAAAAAAATTTACTTTTGCCTGTAAAACCTGTTTTTTAGGTAAAAGCGTTAGTCTCCTTTGTTGGTTATTTTGAGTATTGTTGACTCATATTTATAACCATACACATGCTTTATATTCCAGAGCTTGGCAAATACAACAGCTTAGCATTCCCGACTGCTTTTGTGTTCAGATATGAAGTGATCATGTCAGATATCAAAGATATCTACTGCAATCCCTCCTTGTTTCATTCATGGGATACCTGTATTTGTGGGTAGCCCCCCAAAACAGGATGTTATTTTAGTAAATATGCCCCCTAGTCCCTTGTTCCAATCTTGTAATTCATGTATCCTATAATAACAAAAGATGAAAAAAAGTACTAAATACTGTAGATAAAATAAAAGACTGCAACAGAAGTAACTGGTTTGGAATTTTGGATTGGTTGACACTTTGTTATGGTTACAGATAAATTAAATCAATCGTTAATAAGGGCCTGATTACTGTAAGTTCAGTCGCAGCCTGTAAAAAATGGTTGCCTTAGATAAAGTTAATCAAAGGTTGAGCTACAGCGCTCTCGGTCTTATGGGTTAATGTTCCTAGCTGCTCCACATAAAGAGGTATCCCTGCCTCTTGTACAACAGATATATAGAATTAATATGGCGCGCTCTGAGGTATTCCTATTTGTGTTTCTAAAGGTAGTCTTAATGTTATTATGTATGTATAGAATTGTATCTGGGTACAGCTTCTCGTTGTATAGTAATAGTCCCAACTTGTAATTTGTAGGTAGGGTGTTCTTTAATACACTCCAATAAAGTTTATACGTTAACCCGATATGTAACAAGGATGTCCTTATTACTGTCCAAGTAGAAGTCTCATAGGGAGGAAGTACAGTACATGGACAGTCCCTGAATATTGATCCTGTTATAGCTGTAGGATGGGTGTTCTTATCATGTAAGCTGATGGTACTGTGGCACTCTTCGCTCTCCTCTTCACCTCAAATATAATGCATTTGCACAGTATCAGGAACTAGGTAAACACAATTGTGCAGGATAGGTAAGTAAATGTGTGTACTTACCAAACGTTGCCGTTTGTTTCCTGCTGGTTCTCCTGGTCCCGATGCTTGCAGAGGTGGTAATGAGGGTTAATCATATATGCTGGTATTTGGAAGCAGACACTATGGACTGATGTGTAGAGGAATGGGCACCCTAGAAAAAGTCCAGAAATTGGATGAAACGCATTGGGCCTCGCCCCTTACCATATAGACTATTAGAACATTACCTTTTTGCTCATTTGCTTCGTGGGACTTTTATTCTATGTTTATAGATGAACTTTTTTAGATTACAGGACTCTGATGAGTCACTGATTATACTTATGTACACAATAAAAGTGTTATATTAGATTTAAGTCCATAGTTTCTATTTCAAAATACCAGCATATAGGATTAACCCTCATCAGAGCCATCAGGGGCAGGCTGGGCCGGGGGGCAGGGTGCCATCTGCCCCCCAGGCTGGTGCAATTTTAGTATTCTAGGGCCGCCAGGCCACGACAGGCAGAGGATTCTTCTGCTCCCCAGCCACTGCTCTGCAAGAGAGAGATCCGAGTAGCTATAGCAGAGGCTATAAGAAAATGGCTGCCCCCATATGAGGCTACAAAAAGATGGCTGCTGTCGACCAATGGGGAGCCAGGTTTCATTACCCAGAAACCCAAGAGGCTGGAGAAGGGAAAAGGGGGCGTGGCTTACCGGGGGAGTTGGAAGAGGGGCTGAAAAAATAAATGTTATGGCACTGCACCCATGGAGGAGAGAGTCAAAGAGGGCAGAGATGAGGAGGAGTGGATTTCTGACTTTGTATATATATATCACAGTTGCATAAACTTCACAGGGGAGAGTTGTTTTATTATTTAAAATATGTGTTTGCTGACTAAGTGCATCTGTATGTTGTGTGAATGCATGTATGTACAGTATGCATGTGTATATATATATATATATATATATATATATATATATTACTGTATATAGGGTTTGGTATGGAATCCCGGCAGTTGGGAATGCAGGCTGTAAAAAGACAGACAGCAGAATCCTAATGCTGAGGTTCCCAGCAGGGGATAAGTATGCTATCCCTGCCCCTTTCACCCCCTAACCATAACCATCCTTTTGTTTACCCTAACCCTCACTACACTGCACCCTAATCCTCCCTACCCCACATTCTAACCCTAAGTGCCTAAATCTAACCATCCCCCGTTAGTGCCTAACCCTAACCTCCCTCCCCGAGGGAGGCCTAAACCTAGCCCTCCCCTCCCCCTGTGGCTTACAGCTAAGGAGCCCGCTGTGCTTGCGATCGGGATGCCGGCTGTTGGGATCCCAATGTCAGCATCTCCACTCATGTTGGGATTCCGGCGCCGGCCTTCTGTCCGCAGTTCGGAATTCTAGCACCGGGATTTAATTAGTCGGCATCCCGATCATAGGTTTTTTTAACTACATCATATATATATATATATATATGTATACAGGGCTATTTTTCAGAGGAAACGTTCCAGAATGGCATTCCTGAAGGTCTTCTGAAAAATGATGTCATCATTTTGATGCGTTTCGGAACCGCCCGTCTGTGCAGCTTGAAGTGCTGTTGTTCTGGGGGCTGGCCCACAACACATGAAGCACAGTGGGGACGGTGATGACAGGTAAAAAAAGATCCTGTTATCATAACCAGAGACCAGGGGGGAGAGTGTCTGCTACTTGTGCACAAACTTCCAGGGCCATAACGGCGGTGCGACCATGAGACGGTCACCTGGGGCTCAAGACCCCGCCACACACTATAGCCCTACAGCCCGGTAGCAGCAGTTCCTGGCTGCTGGAAGACAGCAACTTTGTATCCCCGCTGAGGCAGTGCACTGACACTCATTACTATTCGCGGACGCGGCACCTAAATCAGCAAAGTCGCAAATGTGATGTCATGACATTGCAATGTCTGTAAGCCTACCAGGATCTAGTTGCTGGCTACTGCTACATGTTGCTGTCAGTCAGAGCCTGGAGACAGGAGAGGGATCCGGCGTCTGCAGGGGGTGAGATTGGACTAGAGGAGGAGCCGAGCAGCTGAGAGGAGAAAGACAATCGAGCGGAGCATGTAAGTTAACCATTGGGGGAGGGTGCAGACGACAACATTTACTGGGGGGTGGGGACCACATAATGCATACATATATACTAGAAGAAGAGGGGGACACAATAATGCATATATGTGTGGGCGCCCTCACAATCTCAGTGCCCCCTGCTGTGGCCCTGCATTTTTACATAACAGGTGCTGCAAAACTCTGAGCCAGTGCATCCAACACATTGAAAGGGGGGGTCTCTCATAACCTAGGCAGCGCTCCTCCCCACAGGCAGCCACGAGCAGTCTCCCACTGCAGCTCATTACATCAGCCCAGCACACGCTGCTGTGTGCTTAGTACCCGCTCCCCTCCTCTCGGTGCCCCTGCATACAATCTATGGGGTCTGCATGTACTAAGCCTTGGAGAGAGATAAAGTGGAAGGAGATAAAGTACCAACCAATCAGCTCCTGTCACTTTACAGGCTGTGTCACAAAAATTGGTTGGTACTTTATCTCCATTATAGATCACTATGTTCCTTACCACATGTACACGCACATACACACTAATGTTAATTTTTTTGTCAGGAGACAATTAACCTATCAGTATATTTTTGGATTGTGGGAGAAAACTGGAGTACCTGGAGGAAACTCACACAAGCACAAGGAGATCATACAAACTCTAATCTACTATAATCTAGATATTCCTATTGTTTACATTTTCCCTTCACTTATACGTTAGGGCACTCTGGGCCTGATTCAGAGCCGCTCGCTAAATGTGATCGCTCGCACGATGTGTATGCAAATTGTGTAGGCAGTGCTACCTCACAGCAATGCATTAGCACACCCAGTATTTCTTACAGAGCGATCACATAGTGTATGCAGACACACACCAGCCTGTTTTAAGAAGCCCACTTGTGCACGTCATGTCCAGGATATGTATGCAACCATCGGTATATCGGATGCTATCGCAGCGCTTGAGGATGACCATACCCTGCCACAAGCACTGCGAGCACTTCAGTGTAAAAACAAGCCAGGTGACATGTACTATGATGCTGTCTTATAATTATGTACACCTCTAAAATGCCATTGAGATGCTCAGGCATGCCTGCGTTTGCACTTCTACTCCCCCGTTTTTAATGGCCAGCCCCTGTTACCACCTACAAACAGCTTCCCCTGTCACTCACTCTGCTGGGCTGTCTATGCGCAGCGAGCGAATGCATTGTGCACTTTCGCTAGGGTATGCGCTCTGCGATGCATACACATGTGCACAATGCATACCATCGACAGCAGCAGTATCCATCTTAGTGAGCAGGTCTGGATCAGGCACTCTGTACAACATTGCCATAGTTCATGTAAATCCAGTTACAATTGATGTATAAAAAGTATATGTATAATATGTATAATAGCAGCATTGCTAGCACAGCACTCCTAGTATAAGGGTGGCAATGATGATGTATTTTTTATCACACAAGTTTTATTTTAAAATGATGATTAAATAAATTATTATTCTTATAATAATGATATAAAACTATATAATAATGAGAGAGAGAGAGATACCACTGAGTAACTGGCACTCGGAGACAGCAATCATTATAAATCCATGTGTTTTAGACTAACGTTTTCAGGGTCACAGCCCCGTCATCAGGACAATATACATACAACAAACAACACTTACCCCACCATTATATGCCCCTCATCTAACCGCCAGCCACCACTCTCCACTGTGGCGCAGGCACCTCCCACCGGAACCGAGCTCTGCTGAACTTCCATGCTGCAGCCATCACAACGGAACCGCCAGCATGCTTTCCACAGGCTGGCCGCATGCGTTCCAGCTGTGTTTGTGCAGTGCCCTGAGTCCGTGGGGCCGCTTCAGCATAACCGGGCAGCAGGATTACATATTAATACCGAGCAGCAGATGGTATTACAGAATGCATGTGAGGACAACCTTATCACCAAAACTACTATGCAGGCCCTGTTGCCCACAGCCCTGAGGGTACCTGTTTTTTATACACTTCCTAAGTTACATAAGGATACCTGTAATCCACCAGACAGACCTATTATATCTGCGCGTGACTCTCTGTATTATGATGTCTCAAGATATGTGGACTTTTTCTTGCAGCCTGCAGTTCAGGCACAAACAGCTTACGTGAAAGACACCACAGAAATTTTGAAAATACTTGAGAACATTCCAAACCTCCCGGATGATTGTTGGCTTTGCACTATTGATATACAGTAGTAAGCCTATATACCAACATCCCCTATGATAGAGGTTTTAAGGCAGTGAAACAATTGTTGACCAACAATCCTCACTGCCAGGGTCCTGATCTAACATTCATTTTGCCTTTGCTTGGCCTCACTCTCAAGAGAAATTACTTTATCTTTGATGGTTGCTTCTACCTTCAGACTCTGGGCTGCGCAATGGAATCTTGCGCAGCCCCGGTCTATGCTAACTAGGGGTGTGCACCGGCCACTTTTCGTGTTTTGTGTTTTGGTTTTGGATCTGGATCTTTCTTCGTGTTTTGGATCTGGATTGGTTTTGCCAAAACCACCCTTCCGTGTTTTGGGTTCTGGGTTTTGTGTTTTGGATCTGTATTTTTTTGAAAAAAAGCATAAAAACAGCTAAAATCACAGAATTTGTAGGTTTTTCTGCTCCTATGCTATTATTAACCTCAATAACCTTAATTTCCACTCATTTCCAGTCTATTCTGAACACCTCACACCTCACAATAGTGTTTTTATGTCCAAAAGGTTGCACCGAGGTAGCTGGATGACTATGCTAAGCGACACGAGTGGGCGGCACAAACACGTGACCCATCTAGGCGTGAAACTGCAGTGGCAGACAGGATGGCAGTTTGAAAAACTAGGCCCCAAACTGTACATAATGCAAAGAGAAAAAAGAGGTGCAAGATGGAATTGTCCTTGGGCCCTCCCACCCACCCTTATGTTGTATAAACAGGACATGCACACTTTAACAAACCAATCATTTCAGCGCCAGGGTCTGCCACACAACTGTGGCTGAAATGATTGGTTCGTTTGGGCCCCCACAAAACAAGCTGGCAATTAATCTGTCCCTGCACAAACTGGCTCTACGGAGGCAAGATCTCATCCTCCTCATCCACCGATTCCTCACCCTCTTCAGTGTGTACATCCTCATCCTCACAGAGTATTAATTCGTCCCCGCTGGAATCCACAACCACAGGTCCCTCTGTACGTTCTGGAGGCTGGTCTCCCTGGAAGAGTTGATAATCCATTTTATGAACATCATCTTCTCCACATTTTGTGGAAGCAACCTCCTACGCCTTTCGCTGACAAGGTTCCCGGCTGCACTAAACACTCTTTCGGAGTACACACTGGAGGGGGGGCAACTCAGGTAAAATAGAGCCAGTTTGTACAGGGACCTCCAAATTGCTTCTTTTTCCTGCCAGTACAGGTACGGACTGTCTGACATGCCTACTTGGATGCTGTCACCGATGTAATCCTTTAACAGACAGACGCACGCTTGTCGCTGCTGCTTTGAGGATGCAAGTGCGGCTACAGCCCACACAATTCACAAAGACAGAAAAAAAGAACAATATTTTTATTGTTTGTGTAGCACACTTTGAGGGTGTCACCACCCTTTAACATACAGACGCACGCTTGTCGCTGCTGCTTTGAGGATGCAAGTGCGGCTACAGCCCACACAATTCACAAAGACAGAAAAAAAAAGAACAATATTTTTATTGTTTGTGTAGCACACTTTGAGGGTGTCACCACCCTTTAACAGACAGACGCACGCTTGTCGCTGCTGCTTTAAGGATGCAGGTGCAGCTACAGCCCACACATTTCACAAAGACAGAAAAAAAAAGAACAATATTTTTATTGTTTGTGTAGCACACTTTGAGGGTGTCACCACCCCTTAAGAGACAGACGCACGCTTGTCGCTGCTGCTTTAAGGATGCAGGTGCGGCTACAGCCCACACATTTCACAAAGACAGAAAAAAAAGAACAATATTTTTATTGTTTGTGTAGCACACTTTGAGGGTGTCACCACCCTTTAACAGACAGACGCATGCTTGTCGCTGCTGCTTTAAGGATGCAGGTGCGGCTACAGCCCACACATTTCACAAAGACCGAAAAAAAAGAACAATATTTTTATTGTTTGTGTAGCACACTTTGAGGGTGTCACCACCCTTTAACAGACAGACGCACGCTTGTCGCTGCTGCTTTGAGGATGCAGGTGGAATCTAGACGGGATTTGGAACCGGGGACACACTACCTCCATCAATTGTCTAAATCCCACTGCACTAATGGCGGATACCGGACGCACGTCTAACACCAACATAGCAGTCAAGGCCTCAGTTATACGTTTTGCTTCAGGATGACTGCTGTCGTACTTCATCCTCATCGCTAGGGACTGTTGGAGGGTCAATTGTTTAGTAAAAGTAGTGATGTTCCTACTTCCTCTCTGGGAAGATGAACAACTCCCAGCAGCAGCAACAGCACTAGGAGGAAGTGGTTCTTGATCTTTCCCTATTTTATTTTTATCGGAGAAAGTTTGGTCCTCCATTTATGTTATATTGATATATATATACGTGCGGCTAAAGCGCACACAAACACAGAAAATATTTTTTTATTTTTGCTGGAGAGTAGTGCACTTTGTGGGTTACACCACCCTTTAAGAAATGAGCCAGCCGGCTCTTTACTTATGGGACGCACGCTTCGCGCTGCTCCTTTGTTGATGCACGTGCAGCCACAGTGCACACAAGTCACAAACACAGAAAATATATATTTTTTTGGTTTGGACTGGAGTGTACTTTGGGGGTTACAGCACCCTTTAATGGTCAAGCCAGCCGGCCCTTTACTTATGACACAGGCGCACGCTTGGCACTACTTTGTTGATGCACGTGCGGCTACTGCGCACACAATTCACAAACACAGAAAATATATATTTTTTGGGTTTGGAGTGTACTTTGGGGGTTACAGCACCCTTTAACGGTCAAGCCAGCCGGCCCTTTACTTATGACACAGGCGCACGCTTGGCACTACTTTGTTGATGCACGTGCAGCTACTGCGCACACAATTCACAAACACAGAAAATAATTTTTTTTTTGGTTTGGACTGGAGTGTACTTTGGGGGTTACAGCACCCTTTAATGGTCAAGCCAGCCGGCCCTTTACTTATGACACAAGCGCACGCTTGGCACTACTTTGTTGATGCACGTGCGGCTACTGCGCACACAATTCACAAACACAGAAAATAATTTTTTTTTTGGTTTGGACTGGAGTGTACTTTGGGGGTTACAGCACCCTTTAACGGTCAAGCCAGCCGGCCCTTTACTTATGACACAGGCGCACGCTTGGCACTACTTTGTTGATGCACGTGCAGCTACTGCGCACACAATTCACAAACACAGAAAATAATTTTTTTTTTGGTTTGGACTGGAGTGTACTTTGGGCGTTACAGCACCCTTTAACGGTCAAGCCAGCCGGCCCTTTACTTATGACACAGGCGCACGCTTGGCACTACTTTGTTGATGCACGTGCGGCTACTGCGCACACAATTCACAAACACAGAAAATAATTTTTTTTTTGGTTTGGACTGGAGTGTACTTTGGGGGTTACAGCACCCTTTAACGGTCAAGCCAGCCGGCCCTTTACTTATGACACAGGCGCACGCTTGGCACTACTTTGTTGATGCACGCGTGGCTACTGCGCACACAATTCACAAACACAGAAAATATATATATTTTTGGTTTGGACTGGAGTGTACTTTGGGGGTTACAGCACCCTTTAACGGTCAAGCCAGCTGGCCCTTTACTTATGACACAGGCGCACGCTTGGCACTACTTTGTTGATGCACGTGCAGCTACTGCGCACACAATTCACAAACACAGAAAATATTTTTTTTTTTGGTTTGGACTGGAGTGTACTTTGGGGGTTACAGCACCCTTAACGGTCAAGCCAGCCGGCCCTTTACTTATGACACAGGCGCACGCTTGGCACTACTTTGTTGATGCACGTGCGGCTACTGCGCACACAATTCACAAACACAGAAAATATATTATTTTTTTAGCACTTGGGGGGAGCACCCCTGATGGACAGAGCACCCCCTGGACAACACTACAGCACCCCTTTAGGACTGGGACACTGCACAGGACTTTGGAGTGGACACAGCCCCTATGGAGAACTGACAGCACAGCACAACACAGCCAGCCCCTATGGACTTTGAAGTAGTGGACACAGCCCCTATTAACAACAGCAGCACAGCACAACACAGCCAGCCCCTATGGACTTTGAAGTAGTGGACAACAGCAGCACTACACTACACTACACTACACAGCCCAGCCAGCCCTAACTCCCACCCTCCCTCTTCACTGTCCACAGCCGAGTGAGAAAATGGCGCCGACGCGGGTACCTTATATAGGATCCAAAACCCGCGAGACTCGGAAGGCGGGATGATGACGTTTTGCCTCGATTTCAGATCCGAGTCAGGCGGGAAAAGTCGAGCCTGACTCGGATCGGACTCGGATCGGGGGGGCTCGGGGGGGTTCGGATTTCAGAAATCCGAACCCGCTCACCCCTAATGCTAACGCATTTATGTTTAGTGTTGAAATGATCTATTTCTAAGCAATACTGAATATTCTGATTGTATTAGAACTTATAGGCATTACATAAATGACGTGTTCTTGATTTGGCAGGGGTCCCAAGAAAGCTTTATAGCAATGATGGAAGTGGTCAACACCATTAATCCCAACATAAAATTTACATACGATATTAGTGCAGAAAAGGTGCATTTTCTTAACATATCAGTACAGATTTTTGACAGCAGAATTACCACTTCATTCTATTTATAAAAAACGTACAGACCACAATAATTTACTACTAGCCTAAAGCCACCATCCCAGAAACCTCATCAAAGGCTTGCCCTATTCCCAATTTTTAAGAGTACACCGCATCTATAGTAATGCAACTGATGAGAGGAAACAACTAGATCATATGATGGATGATTTCATCGCAAGAGGTTACCCCATTAAATTATTCAGGGAGGCAAGAGAATGTCCCCTACACAAGTGCACATGCCCCCAGCATATGCCTATTCTCAGTGCCCTATCTGTATTTCCCTCCTCAGGGAGCTGGGCCACTGTTGACTCTGTACCCATGTAGAGCACCGATCAATCGACTTTTTCTTGAGCAGTTTCCCAAAGTTTCTCTAACCATAAAAACAGCGTTCCGTAACTGTGGGTCAAAAACAGTGCGAGTCAGATACAGTGCGAGTCAGATATATTGCGGGTAAGATACAGTTCAGGTCAGATAGAGTGCAGGTTACAGTGCGGGTCAGATACAATTCAGGTCAGATACAGTGTGTGATGCAGTGCGGGTTGGATACAGTGCAGGTTAGATACAGTGCGGGTTGGATATAGGGCAGCTTGGATACAGTGCGAGTCGGTTACAGTGCGGGTCAGATACAGTGCGGGTAAGATACAGTTCAGGTCAGATACAGTGCAGGTTACAGTGCGGGTCAGATACCGTTCAGGTCAGATACAGTGTAGGTCAGATACAGTGTGTGATGCAGTGCGGGTTGGATATAGTGCAGGTTGGATACAGTGCGGGTTGGATATAGAGTAGTTTGGATACAGTGCAGGTTGCAGGGCCGGCTCCAGGGTTCGGAGCAACCTGTGCCGGCCCTTCAGAAAGCGCCCTAACATCGCGCGCGGCGAATTTGGGGAAGTGGCCTAATTACCATAGGCCACGCCCCCTGTGTGACGTTATTTTGAGGCGTGTCTGTCACTGGCTGGGCTTCGCCCAGCCCTCTCCCGTCAGTGAATGGTTGCCGCTCGCATGCGCGCGGCTTCCATTCACACTCCGGGGACACTCCAGGGGTCCAGCACCTCCCGATTTGACCACCCACGGGCCACTTCTGAAATCAGGATGCTGGGGAGGGGTGCCGCCCCTCTACGGGTGGCACCCCTGTGCGACCGCACTGGTCCAACACCCCTAGAGCCAGCCCTGGCAGGTTGGATACAGTGTGAGTTGGATACAGCTCGAGTCGATTACAGTGCTGGATACAGTGTGGGTCGGATACAGTGCAGTTCGGATAAAGTGCAGTTTACAGTGCAAGTCAGATACAGTGTTGGATACAGTGCAGGTGGAATACATTGCGGGCAGTGTCGGACTGGGATATGAAGGGCCCACAGGGAAAATGCAATGGTAGGGGCCCACTGTAGGGAGGCAGTGCAAAGCTAAATGGGTGTGGCCAGCCAGGGGTGTGGCCAGTTAGCAGAGGAGCATTTAGAAAAATGCACATGTCCATAGCCAAATTAAAAATAAAAACAATAACAATAATAAGGCTGAGTTTGGTATTCTAGTTGTAGTTTAAAACTAGGTAAGTAATAATTTTTTCGACCAGTCTCCAGAAGGCATAGGGATTAGAAGCTGTAGCTCTAGTAACCTTGGGCTATCTTGGATACAGCTATCAGCATTGTGAAGTCTGAAATGTATCTACAGTGAGGGAAAAAACCATTGTTAGTCCCGTTACATTAAGGTACCAGTACCCACTGCACTTTGTGCCACAGTGCCCACCATATAATGCAGAAAGTTTTCGCATTAATCACTATATGCAAAAAGTGTTGCAGTGCCCACCACATACATAATATAGAGTGCTGCCGTCCCACCATATAATTCAGTGTCGCAATACCCACCATATACATAATAAAGAGTGCCTCAGTGCCCACCATATAATGCAGAGAGTGACACAGTGCCCAGCATATGATGCAGAGAGTGTCGCAGTGCCCACCATATAATGCAGTGTCGCAGTGCTCACCATATATGTAATAAAGAGTGCTGCAGTGCCCACCATATAATGCAGAGTGCCACAGTGCCCATCATATAATGCAGTGTCGCAGTGCTCACCATATACGTAATAAAGAGTGCTGCAGTGCCCACCATATAATGCAGAGAGTGACACAGTGCCCACCATATAATGCACAGTGCCGCAGTGCCCATCATATAATGCAGAGAGTATCACAATGCCCACCATATAATGCAGTGTTACAGTGCTCACCATGTACTGTACGTAATAAAGAGTGCCTCAGTGCCCACCATATAATGCAGAGTGCCGCAGTGCCCACCATATAATGCAGAGAGTGACAGTGCCCAGCATATAATGCAGAGAGTGTCGCAGTGCCCACCATATAATGCAGTGTCGCAGTGCTCACCATATATGTAATAAAGAGTGCTGCAGTGCCCACCATATAATGCAGAGTGACACAGTGCCCACCATATAATGCACAGTGCCGCAGTGCCCATCATATAATGCAGAGAGTATCACAATGCCCACCATATAATGCAGTGTTACAGTGCTCACCATATACTGTACGTAATAAAGAGTGCTGCAGTGCCCACCATATAATACAGAGAGTGCAGCAGTGCCCACCATGAGATGCAGAGAGTGTCGCAGTGCCCATCATGTAATAGAGTGCCGCAGTGCCCATCATGTAATGCAGTGTCACAGTGCTAACCATATACATAATAAATAGTGCTGCAGTGCCCACCATATAATGCAGATAGTGACACAGTGCCCACCATATAATGCACAGTGCCGCAGTGCCCATCATATAATGCAGTGTCACAATGCCCACCATATAATGCAGTGTCACAGTGCTCACCATATATGTAATAAAGAGTGCTGCAGTGCCCACCATATAATGCAGAGAGTGCAGCAGGTCTCACAATATGATAGTATAGCAATGCCCACCACATAATGCAGAGTGCCACAGTGCCCACCATAACATGCAGAAAGTGTTGCAGTGCCCGCCATGTAATAGAGTGCCGCAGTGCCCACAATATAGTGCAGAGTGCCGAAGTGCCCACCATATAATGCAGTGTCACAGTGCTCACCATATACATAATAAAGAGTGCTACAGTGCCCACCATATAATGCAGATAGTGACACAGTGCCCACCATATAATGCACAGTGCTGCAGTGCCCATCATATAATGCAGTGTCACAATGCCCACCATATAATGCAGTGTCACAGTGCTCACCGTATACGTAATAAAGAGTGCTGCAGTGGCCACCATATAATGCAGAGAGTGCAGCAGTGCCCACCATGAGATGCAGAGAGTGTCGCAGTGCCCATCATGTAATAGAGTGCCGCAGTGCCCTCCATATAATGCACAGTGCCGCAGTGTCCATCATGTAATGCAGAGAGTGTCACAATGCCCACCACATAATGCAGAGTGTTGCGGTGCTCACAATATGATAGTGTCGCAATGCCCACCATATAATGCAGAGAGTGCCACAGTGCCCACCATGAGATGCAGAGAGTGTCGCAGTGCCCATCATGTAATAGAGTGCTGCAGTGCCCTCCATATAATGCACAGTGCCGCAGGGCCCATCATGTAATGCAGAGTGTCACAATGCCCACCACATAATGCAGAGAGTGTTGCAGTGCTCACAATATGATAGTGTCGCAATGCCCACCATATAATGCAGAGAGTGCCACAGTGCCCACCATAAGATGCAGAGAGTGTTGCAGTGCCCACCATGTAATAGAGTGCTGTGGTGCCCACCATATAATGCAGAGTGTCGCAGTGCCCACCATATAATGTAGAGTGCTGCAGTGCCCAACATAAGATGCTCAGAGTGTCGCAGTGCCTGCTATGTAATAGAGTGCCGCAGTGCCCACCATATAATGCAGAGAGTGTCAAAATGCCCACCATATAATGCAAAGAGTGTCGTAGTGCCCACAATATAATACAGAGTGTCGCAGTGGACGTGATATAATACAGAGAGCATCAGTGACCCACATATACTGTTTTAAGAGAGGAGGGAGCCCATGTGCAGCCTCCATTTGGGCCCCCTCCTCTCTGTCAGCGGTTCAGCGCACTTTTAGTGCAGTAGATTCTGCCTTCATTCCAGAATCTACTGTGCACAGGTGGGTCTCCGGGAAAATGGCGCCTGTGCATACTTTCCTGGGGACATCTTTTTTGCGCACTCGCAAATACTGGGAAAATGCCCCCCGCCATTTTCCCAGTGAGTGTTTGCTGGAGCAGCACTTCGGGATCTGCGGAGGGGTAAGTATAAATGTAGTTATGGGTGTAGGCAGGGCTTAAAGTGGTCCTAGAGAGGTGGTGGAACTCATTATCTCAAACCCCCCCAATAGGCAGAGCTACTCTGGGAGACCAGAACAACTGTGAAAACTGAGACCAAAGAAAATAGAATAAAAAATAAAAACTGCGGCGCTATATAAATATATGGAAATAGTAAATTCCTTTTAAATGCAGTGATGTCAAATGCTGGATGGATTCAGTGAACATCGGTTTTTCTCTGGATGTAGTTCTGGATATGGTAGTTGCTTCGTTAAAACATAAATGGAGACATCAAACAGAAAAGGAAACCAATGTGTAGTACTGTTTTAAACACCATCAAACATGAAAATGTCATTCAACATGGGATGTCTATTCTGAGAGAATTGTCATGGCGTACCCCACTCACATCAAGTGTGATAAATATGTGTAACAAAAGGTATCTTTGATGTTGATATTTTTCCTAAATAAATTGGCGTACCGAGACTCACTTCTTTTTGTTATATATGAAAACATATAAAGGTATCTTTCGAGCAAATTGATATAGATGGATAGATGTAACCCCGTTCAAATGGATATAAACACTTTATGATAATAGCGTACCCAAACTCAAGCTGTATTATAGGAGTTAAATCATGTAAAGGTTTCTTTTAAAATACAAGATATAGGGTCGTACCCCAACTCACGTGGAATAACACAGTATAACTCCTATAGCGGTTTCTTTGTCCACCAAGTTTGATCCTTTAATGTGAAGCCTCCAAATTATAAATCCAATGCGGACACTTACTGAAGGTGTGAGTAGCCCAATACTTGGATCTTACTCTTCTTTTTTTGATTGTATATTTTGAACTATTTTTTTTTTCTATTTAATTTTTTTCCATTTTGTATTTTTTATTGTGGTATGCATGCACCATTTTTTTATACTTTTTATACTGTTGTGAAATTCTTTTGGATTATTGATTAAAATTGTTTGGATGACACGAATCGCATTGGATTTATAATTTGGAGGTTTCACATTGAGGTTGAGGTTTCACTGAATCCATCCAGCATTTGACATCACTGCATTTAAAAGGAATGTACTATTTTATATAGCGCCGCAATTTTTATTTTTTATTCTGTTTTCTTTGGTCTCAGTCATTGTTTAGAATTGTTGTGATATTCTTATTAGGAATAATTTTAAAAAACTATTGGCAGCTTAATCTTTGCACCTTACAAGTGGTCTTCTCTCCCTTTCTTTTTCCAACTGTGAAAACTGTCTTTGGGGGCTTTGACAGTGTGAAATACATTTTAGATGCTTTTTTATCAATCCTGCCATCAGTCTGACCTACAATGTTAGGTCACTTAAAAATAAAAAAAGATGTTCTATATCATCAATGTACTGTAACTCTTAATTATTTTCTGCCCTGGCTCTGAGGTTTTTTTATGGAGTCCCCACAAACAAGACTGTCACTTGGGTGCCCCATGTTTTTTTGCAACCCCTATGTGTCACCTTCGCTTTCTCTGCAATAAGGAACTTCTGAAGAAATTGAGCCTCCCTAGGCAGACAGTGTCTTGAGCCAGTATTCAGTATGCATATAAAAAAACACGTGGTACGGTAGCCACCGGTTTGGGTAGGGAATAATAATTCATCTTCATACAAGGTAATACATAGTAATGTACGATTTGGGGTAAGGTAAAATGTGAACAAACATCCTGGAGAGACATCCTCCTACGTCTCCAATGTCATCCCTCTACATCTCTACAGTGCCACCCCCCTTGCTACTTATTAGGACCATCCCCCTGCATCTCACCAGCTTCATCCCCCTTGTCTCTAACCAGCTTCATCCCCCCTGTGTCTCACCAGCTTCATCCCTGTGTCTCTCTAATGCCACCCCCCCACTGTCTCTTCAGCACCATCTTCCTGTGTTTCACAAGCATTATCCACCCCCTGCATCTCACCAGTACCTTTCTCACGTCTTCACTCCAACATCATCCCCCTTTATCTCTTCAGCTTACCCTCTTGTGTCCTTCCAGCAGCTCCCTGCCCCTGCGTTCCTCACCATCAGCTCCCTGCCCCTGTGCCTCTTCTCTCACCTGCAGCTTATACCTCCTCCCCCCACCCAGCAGCAGCTCCCAGCCCGTGTCTCCTTTCTCACCAGCAGTTTACGACCCCCATTACACTCTAGCAGCAGCTCCCTGCCCCTGTGTCTCCTTTCCCACCAGCAGCTTTTCCTCCCCATGTCCCTCTAACAACTCCCTGCCCCTTTGTCTCCACTCACACCAGAAGCGTATCCCCCCCTCCCATGTACCTCTAGCAGCAGCTCTCCTTGGTGCCTGCCCTGGCCCCTGCTCATCTTTTCGGCTACTCAGTGCAGTATGCAGCGGCAGTGACGGCATGATGTCACATACACCATGCTGCAATTGGAGCCACTGGGGCACAGGCCCACAAAGTGAGTGACAGGTGGGGTGGGCTATGGGCGGAGGAGAACGGAAACTGAGAAGGGGGAGGCGGCTGCAGCCAGAGAGAGTGGATCTCTGTCTGTGGGACTTCTGTGCAGGGACGTGGTGGAGGTGGAACTAGTTCCGCCTACCATTAGACATGATGGAACTCAGTTTCATCCCGTTCCTGCCCACTTTAACCCCTGGGTGTAGGGTGTGCAGTGTGGGCCCCCTGGACCCAGGCGGCCATGTGCACCGCACACCTTGCACTCATTATAAAGACGCCTCTGACCCTTTACACACACAATATTAATACACCACCATAGACAATATTAAAAACATGGCATCCCCCTGTAAAAAACAAATCCGCCCCTCTCCCCCCGCTAAATACCAACTCCCTTAGATAACACTAAAACATTTTTGACACCACCAGTTACACTTACCTGCCCAGAGGGAGGATATGTCTCTCAGTAATGGATGGACCTGCTCTGTGTTTGTGCAGTGAGCGACTGAGCGCCTCCAGCAGCCTGGGCTCCTTCCCCCACTGGCTGCACGTGACATCACAGGAAAAAATTGTAGGAACCAACTTTACCCGGGAAGTGGGCGGAGCTTTGGCCGCCAGTTTGTGGGCTGAGATTCATTGGCCATGGGCGGAGCTTCGAAAAGGCTGGGGTCTGGTGCATCACTCATCCATTTTGTTGATCAGACCCTAATGGCAAAAAGAGGTGACAAACTCTTTAATACTTCTTTTTATTTATTTATATTCATTGCTGTTCATTTTGAGATCATCTGTTACATTCTGATTTCTGTGACAATATACAGGTGCACCAATATCTTTCATATGTTTTTTCAAATTGTTCATTGCAAGTTTTTATATATTTATTAAATGCTATATTTTAAATGTTGATTGCTCTACTTATATAAATGTAATCTAGTGATAGGTATTATTAATCGTCGCATTTGCGAGTAATTTACATAACACTATGGACCTCATTCAGAGTCTCTCGCTAGCGCTGTGTGCTCACAAGCGGCCCGATGGTTTGCATACGCGCATGTGCACGCTTCGTTCTGCACGTGCGCGAACTACTCTGTGCGATCGCAGGCTGCTCGCTCGCCCAGCAAAGTGAAATGAGTGACAGGAGAGGCCGTTTGTGGGTGGTAGCAAGGGCAGGACACTAATAACGTGGGAGTGGAGGTGTGAACGCAGGTGTGCCTGAGTGTTTCAATGCCATTTTAGTGGTGTGCATAATTAACATGCAGCGTCATAGTACACGTCACATGCCGGTTTTTTACACTGAAATCCTCGCAGTGCTTGTGGTAGGGTAAGGCAATCACAAGCGCTGTGATCGCTTCCGATTGTCCTCGATGTACCAATGTTTTAATACACTTCCTGGAGATGACGTGTGCTGGTGGGTGGCTCTGCCTGTGCGATTGGGCGTAAGCTGGATGCTCGCTAAGACATGGTGGGCATGCTTATGCCTTGGCGAGCGATCGCTTCCCGTGGCGTCACTTTGACAAATTTGCATATGCTGGGGGCGAGCGATCGCATCTAGTGAGAGACTCTGAATGAGGTCCTATATGAGCGGATTACACTGATTCTGATCTCTTCTGTGCATGAACTGATACCATACCACAGACAAGACACTATCCATAAAACAGAGGATTTGCACCTGGACACCCACAGTCAGTTTTAGATACAGTGCAGTTTACAGTGTGGGTCATATACAGTGTGGGTTGGATACAGTGTAGGTCGGATACAATGCGGGATACAGTGTGGGTTGGATACAGTCTGGGATACAGTGTGGATTGAATACAGTGCGGGTTGACTACAGAGCGGGATACAGTGTTGGTTGTATAGAGTGCGGGTCGGATACAGTGTGGGTTGAATACCGTGACCACCCACAGCTATAGCGAGTGGCCAAAAAGATGGTTGCGATGGTCAAGACCATCGCGACCATCGGGCTTGCGACGAGACCCTTGTGGTAAGGTCTCGTCTGCCACAAGCCCTGGAGTGCTTTTGGCTCTATCAGAGCCAAAAGCACTCCCACTAACATCATTTGTGATGTCAGTGGGGCGGGACCCAGATGGTAGGCGAACGCCTCTGTCTGGGCAGCCACGCCCCCAGCACGCCCACCAAAGGAGGCGTGCTGTCACTCAACATCGACAGCACGCCCCTTTTGTAGCGAGACCCATAGCAACGGCTTGCCCGTCGCTATGCAGGTCTTGCGCATGCGCATTTGGCCACCATCAACCCGCTTGCGGTCCCGCTCAGCGCTCGCGAGCGGGTCTGAATCAGGCTCACAGTGCGGGAGACAGTGCAGGTCCGATACAGTGCGGGAGACAGTGCAGGTCTGATACAGTGTGGGTTGGATACACCAATAGTGCATTTACTGTGTCGGCAGTGTGGGGGGTGCCGGCGATGTCCTCAGTGAGGGGTGCCGACAGCATGTATGCATGTATCTGTGTCACAACAAACTGCTCATGCTGAAAATTAAAGCATGAAGCAGTATGATTCATTTGGGGCTTTGAAATTCGTTTTGGAGTGGGATTTGCTGTTCGATTTGGACATGAACATGCCAAATCGAGCAGCAGATCCCTCCTTAAACTGAAACAAGATCGAATTCAAGTTGAAAATCGAAAGCAAAATCCAGTCTTAGTAAATTTGAGATTTGCCAAGGGATTTTGCTGTTCAAGTTCAATTCCATCTCAGGAGATTTCAGTGATTCATGAATCTCTAATCGAACTTTAGTAAATTTACCCCCTAGTCGATGCTGTACCTCAAATTTGAATGGCTGTAAAACCAACAACCAGCGGGTCACCCTGGCATTCACCTCTTTGTGTGCATCCACTGTAAGGGAGCATAATCTGTGACTAGCCATAATTTTCGCCCCAACAGATAATATTTTAGCGACTCTACTGCCCACTTAATCGCCAAGCACTCCTGTTGCACAGTTGAGTACTTGCGTTCTGTGGGCAGCAATTTCTGGCTAAGATAGAGTATAGGTTTCTCCTCCCCATCTACTTCCTGGGATAGGACTGCTCCTAAGCCTGTCCCAGAGGCATCAGTCTGCAACACAAACTGCTTCTTAAAGTCAGGCGTTTGCAAAACAGGCTGTACACACAAGGCTTGTCTTAAATCCTGCCAAGCAATCTCTGCTGGCCTAGACCACATTATCTGGTCTAGATAGCCGCCCTACTGGCAAAATCACGTATGAATCTGCAGTAATAACCCACCAGACCTGAGGTTTAACCTGCCCTCTGCCTACGATATGTCCCAAGTATTTTGCCTCCACCATTCCAATGGCACATTTCTCAGGGTTAGCGGTAAACCCATATGCCCGTAAAGACTGTACCACGGCCTCTACCTTTGGAATGTGTGACTCCCAGTCTGAACTAAAGATTAAGATGTCGTCTAAATATGCAGTTGCATACTCCCTTACTCCCTTTGGGGCCGAAGTAACTTTTTCATAGCCCTCTGGAAAGATGCAGGGCCTCCATGCAAACCAAAAGGCAGCATTTTGTACTGGAACAAGCCCTCTGAGGTAGAGAAGGCTGTTATTACTTTAGCAGCTTCAGTCAAAGGAATCTGCCAATACCCTTTTGTCAAATAAAGAGTGGTGAGATACTGGCTTTTTGCTAGATTCTCCACCAGCTCATCAACCCAGGGCATGGGGTAGGAATCAAACTGATAAACTTTATTTAACTTGCGAAATTCATTGCAGAATCTTAAAGCCCCCAAAGGCTTAGGCACTAAGACAATGGGGTTATTCATTCACTGTTTGACTCCTCTATGACCCCTAGGTGCAGCATCTCCTCCACCTCTTGTTTTACTGCTGCCCGTTTTTCTTTAGGTATGTGATAGGGTTTCTGCTTTATTATCACCCCGGGAGGAGTAACAATATCATGCTGTATGATTTTAGCCTTTCCCGGAATAGCCAAGAATACATCTTGGTTTTGTGCTACTAAACACACCATTTCCTGTTTTTGGTTGAAGGTTGCCTCAATGGGTACGTGACGGTCTGAATTTTTTTGCCACTACAGAGGGCTGACTCGTATTTTCTTTCCAGGGTTTTAATAGATTTACATGGTAAATTTGTGCCTCCTTCCTTCTACCATCCTGTCGTACCATGTAGTTTACAGGTTCCACAGCCTCTATGATCTCATAAGGGCCTCGCCATTGAGAATACAATTTCCTTTCAGTAGTAGGCACAAGCACTAGTACCTTGTCTCCTCATTTGAAAGATCGGTTGACTGTGGTAACATTGTAATTGCGTTTCTGATGCTGTTGAGCTCTGTCCATATGTTCATTCAGCAGTGGCGGAATCTGCCTTAACTTGCCATACAATTGGGACACAAACTGAATGATATTAGGATCTTGGCATGACTGTTGCTCCCACCCTTCCTTTAACACATCTAAAATCCCTCTAGGTTGTCTCCCATAGAGGAGTTCAAAGGGACTGAACCCCATGGAGGATTGGGGCACCTCTCGAACTGCAAACATCAAATAAGGCAGGAGTAAATCCCAATCTCGCTTTTCTTGTGACACCACCCTCTTTATCATCTGTTTAAGGATATGGTTAAAGTGTTCTACTAGACCATCTGTTTGCGGGTGATAAACTGAGGTGATAATCCTATCTACCCTTAATAGTCAGCAAAATCTTTAATTAATTTAGATACAAAATGGCTACCTTGATCTGTCAGGACCTCTTTTGGTATTCCCAGACCGGTATATAGCATCAATTACTCCCGGGCAATAGTGCTAGATTACATGTTACGTAGTGGGATGGCCTCCGGGTACCTTGTGGCATAATCTACTACCACCAATATGTATTGATGCCCATGAGCAGATTTTCCACAGGCCCTATCAGATCCATACCAACTCTCTCAAAAGGTACAGAAATAACAGGGAAAGGAACCAAAGGTGCCCTAAACCCTGGCTGGGGTGCTGTCTTCTGACACACAGGACATTCCGGACAATGTTTTTTTTACTGCTGCATGAATGCTTGGCCAAAAGAATCTTAACTGAATACACTGGAGAGTTTTCTCCTCTCCCAAATGGCCACCACACAGGTGTGTATGAGTCGCCCTCAACACCAACTACTCATGTTTCCAGGGAACCAACAATTGGTATACTTTCTTACCCTGCAAATATATTACACAATATAACGAATCATTTTTCAATGAAAAGTATGGTACACCTCCTGTTGGCAAAGCCATAATTACTTTACCATTTACTTCTACAACATTTTCAAATGCATTTATCACTTCCCATCATTCTGTTGGTCTTGTCCAAAGTCCTGTAAAGACACTTCCTTGCTGATGGGAATCCACTGTGTTTCGGTCTCACTCCCATCCTGCAGCTCACTGGCCAAGGAGGGTGTTACAGCCACCAAACTTTGGGATACTGCAGAGCTTGGCTCTTGGGATACCCCTGACGTGGTCCATCTGCTGTCATCATACCAAGTAACCACCTCTTGTAGTAACAGAAAATCCTGACCTAGGATCAATGGGTAAGGTGGTCTGGTGGCTACTGCGGCTACCACCTTCAGAGATTGCCCTTTTGTCACTACCAGGAGGTGCACTCGGGGGAATTCTTCTACATTCCCATGTACGCATATAACCTTTACCAGGGGGTGGCACCTGATCAGCCCCGGATGGAACCAGGTTAGCAGAGATGATAGTTAATTCACTGCTAGTATCCTCTGAGGCCCACATCTCCCAGCCTTCCACTTGCACCATCAAATGAAACAAGGTAGTCTCTGCCAGGGAAAAGCTTACAGCAGCCATGCTGAGCACTGGTCGAGTTGTTTCTCCTGCAGTGCAGTTCATCGGCTCGCCCTGCTTTGGGCAGTGTCGGCACACATGACTGGGCTCGCTGCAACTAAAACACACAGCCAGAGGTGGGTTGTTTGCTTTAACAACTGAGACCTGGGTTCTAGGCTTGGGTACTGGCTGGAACCCCTGCTTGGCTTTTTATTCAATGTCCCAAGAGTCAGGTACCGCTCAATTACCACCACTAACTCCTCAAATGTTTGTGGGTCAGCTTGTAGAGCCTATTTTTGTACAACTCAGTCTAATGCCCGTATAGCATGATCTAGAGCAACCATTTCCACCACAAGCTGTGCAGAATGTTTATCCAGCTGCAAGCAGGCTTTACTCAGTCTGGCTAGTTTTGCCAATTGTACTCTAGGAGGCTGACTGACACTCATGAAACTCCTGGGCTTTACTGGAGCCAGTTACCCCAACCCTGCTGAGTAGCCTGTTTCAGATGAGAATAGGAGCTGGCCTCAGACACTGTTAAATTAACATATGCTCTTTATGTCTCCCCTGTGAGACAGGGAGCTAATCTGGCAGCCCACTCCTCCTCTGGCCATTTTAAGCAAACAGCAGTGCATTCAAAGGTGCACACATATGCCTCAATATCATCTGTTGGTGTAAGCTTTTGTAACATCTCCCTCTCCTGCTCATCATTTCTTATTTCCTATAATTCTGCAAGTAGAACTGTACTGAGTTTGCTGCCCAGCAGCCAGAGGATGCTGCCCTGCAGCCAGTTCCGCAAAACTTTTCAGAAGCGCCTCCATATTACGCTGCTTTTCCACTTTGTGGATAAATATAGCAGGCTTAATTAACTCTCTCTTGCAAGCAATCTATATCAGCTGGCTTCCCTTAAAACTGCACCACATTCCCTGGGCTCTCATCCCCATACACAGGAATTAAGCAGTTTTATATTGTGCACAGTCTGCATATACACATGGACAGATTATCACTGTGCACAACTGGCATTTTATGGCTGGCCTGCCACATTCACCTACCTAGCTGCTAGTAATGCGACTCAGACTCACCAAGCCGCTGCGGAGAAGGTAGCGTCCTGCAATGCGTCTCTCACTGCTGCTGTGAGTAGATATGGTCACTGTATTTGGGCTCTTGCTGCGTAGTAGTATCCAGCAAGGTCCTTGTTCGGGCGCCAAATGTGACAACAATCACATAGACTGGAGTAAAATCCAACACCCAGCGAGCAGGTGGATTCATCGTTTCGAGACACTTTCGCCTAAAGGCCTGAATGAGAACCTTGGCTTATCTTGTTCCCTTTAAGCATTGATTTTTCATTTTTTCTCCATTCTTTTTTCCATTTCTACCCTTTTTTTCTTTTTTTCATTGTCTTCCTCTTTTTGCAGCATTGTCAGCAATTCCAGCTTTTAGCTTAGATTATACCTTTTAGGTTATATGACCTTATTAATTAGATTGCTTATGTAAGCATGTTTTGTAAGCACTAGGTACTAAAAAAATTTTGCACCATGGGTGCAGGTCATATGGTAAGTATTAATTTTCTCTAGTGTAGCTACATAGTTCTGTACCTTGGAATAATACTTTGTTTGCCAGTTTTTGCTAGTATTCATTAATGTGGCTGTATTATAGGTATCCTGTTATGTACTTTTTGGATCAACTATTTTCTATAGCTGGGGACCATTTATCACGGATCTCCCTGCAGACTCTGTGGGACTTTGGACATATGTTTATATCCTGTTTTTATCCTTTCTGTATCTTAGCAACATGTTCACCTATCCCTGCACTTGTAGGAGATCACATGTCTCAACCTCAATGATGGTGCATCGCCGATGATGTCACCGTGCTTGTCAGGACCCGCAGGCCTCTCGGCATCATGGATAGTCTGGAAGGGGATATAAGTTGGTAAGAGGAAAATACGTTATGTATTGAAACATTGGTAACTAACCTTACCTACAGAGTCTTCATTTATGCATTGAGTGCCACTGTTCCGTTGGTTTCTATTTATACAGTCAGGTGCATAAATATTGGGACATTGACAGAATTTTCATATTTTGGCATCTATTCACCACCACAATGGCTTTGAAATGAAACAAACAAGATGTGCATTAACTGCAGACTTTCACATTTAATTTGAGGGTAATTACATTAAAATCAGGTGAACGGAGTAGAAATTACAACGGTATCTATATGTACCTCCCACTTTTTAAGGCGCCAAAAGTAATGGGTCTATCAACTCAAAAGCTATTTCATGGACAGGTGTGTGCTATTCCCTTGTTATTTCATTATCAATTAAGCAGGTAAAAGGTCTGGAGTTGATTCTAGGTGTGACATTTTCATTTGGAATCAGTTGCTGTCGACTCTCAATATGAGATCCAAAGAGCTGTCACTATCAGTGAAGCAAGCCATCATTAGGCTGAAAAATCAAAACAAACCCAACAGAGAGATAGCAAAAACATCAGGTGTGACCAAATCAACTGTTTGGAACATTCTTAAAAAGAAAGAACGCACCGGAGAGCTCAGCAACACCAAAAGACCCGGAAGACCATGGAAAACAACTGTGGTGGATGACAGAAGAATTATTTCCCTGGTGAAGAAAAACCCCTTCACAACAGTTGGCCAAATCAAGAACACTCTCCAGGAAGTAGGTGTCACAGTCAACAATCAAGAGAAGACTTCACAAGAGTGAATATAGAGGGTTCACCACAAGATGTAAAACATTGGTGAGCCACAAAAACAGGAAGACCAGATTAGAGTTTGCCAAACAACATCTAAAAAAGCCATTACAGTTCTGGAACAACATCCTATGGACAGATGAGACAAAGATCAACTTGTACCAGAGTGATGGGAAGAGAAGAGTATGGAGAAGGAAAGGAACTGCTCATGATCCAAAACATACCACCTTATCAGTGAAGAATGGTGGTGGTAGTCATGGAGTGGGCATGTATGGCTGCCAATGGAACTGGTTCCCTTGTATTTATTGATGATGTGACTGCTGACAAAAGCAGCAGAATCAATTCTGAAGTGTTTCGGGCAATTTTATATGCTCATATTCAGTCAAATGCTTCAGAACTCATTGGACGGCGCATCACAGTGCAGATGGACAATGACCTGAAGCATACTGCAAAAGCAACCAAAGAGTTTTTTAAGGCTAAAAACTGGAATATTATGCAATGGCCAAGTCAATTCCCTGACTTGAATGTGATTGAGCATGCATTTCACTTGATGAAGACAAAACTGAAGGGAAAATGCCCCAAGAACAAGCAGGAACTGAAGACATTTGAGTAGAGGCCTGGCAGAGCATCACCAGGGATGAAACCCAGCGTCTGGTGATGCGTTCCAGACTTCAGGCTGTAATTGCCTGCAAAGGATTTGCAACAAAGTATTAAAAAGTGAAAGTTAGATTTAAGATTGTTTAGTTTGTCCCATTACTTTTGGCCCCTTAAAAAGTGGGAGGCACATCTAGAAACTGTTGTAATTCCTACACCGTTCATCTGATTTGGATGTAATTACCCTCAAATTAAATCTGAAAGTCTGCAGTTAAAGCACATCTTGTTTGTTTCGTTTCAAAGCCATTGTGGTGGTGAATAGAGGCCAAAATATGAAAATTCCGTCAATGTCCCAATATTTATGCACCTGACTGTATATAAATAGTGGTTAAGGATAGCGCACGGATTAATACCCCAGGTAATTTTTATGCAAATAAAAAAATGTCATCAAGAAAGATTAAAACTTGAATCCAATAGAAGTAGTGGAAACACAAATCCTTTCAGTAAAGGTGGCAGCAGTCTTTCTGTAATTACGTTTTGCAGCCAGATGAATGAAATCTGAAAAGAGGTTTGGACAGAACATGCGCCTGATAGTGTAGTAATTTCAATAAAAGTGCAAGTGCTCGCATCCAAATTGTGTGTAACAAATAAAAAATCTTTAAAGCTTATCTGAATTTCAATTGAGAAGCTCCCCAAATTGAGAGGAAAAACTGAATTTTTGAGGCTGTGTAGCATTCCTGAAAACAGGGTGGTGTCGCCCATGTTTCCCAGGCGGGACGAAGTCAAGGTCTACATCGGTTGACGCAGATATCCTGGCCTCACCAGCTGCCAGGACCGGTTAAGGCTTTGGTAAGATTTAGTAACCGGTGCAGCCTAGCCAAAGGGGCAACCATTGAGACCGGTGCTTCCTACAGACACCGCTTGCTGCATTAGCAATTTAGATGGACAGAATTACACAGCTGCTTGTGTGCGGCTCTGCAATACCATCCATCTCTGAATCAGGTCCTAAGCTTGGTATGAGTTTTTGCATCTTTGTTGGAAGCATTTTTGTTTATCACCAATGTCTGGGGGTATGAGCACAGGCAATTTATTTACATTCTTACTGTGTAAATCTGATGCACGTCTTTTTATTGTAGTGGCATACCTCCCAACATTTTGGATCCCTAAGGCAGGACCCCTGCACGTGCCAAAGATGCGCGTATCTGAAAAGGGGCGTGGTCTCATTTCTACAAGGACACTCCCCCTGTGTGATGCTGTCGTGGGGCATGTCCACAAGTCATGCCCCCATTTTACATTATGCTGGGGACGAGCCCAGCACCCTGTCAGCTGCTGGGCTCTCCCCAGCCCTCTTCCTGCACTAAATGGATGACGCACTCATGCATGCGGCATCCATTCAGCTTCACGGCACCGCTGCTCTCTGCTAAGCAGAGCAGAGCTGCGGCGGTGCCTGAGTGTCCCCAACTGCCCATGGGTGGGACGCCGGGACAGTCCCCAAAACATGGGATTGTCCTTCTGGAAATGGGACAGTTGGGAGGTATGTACTGAATATACAGTTTTTCAGCTTGGTGACTGAATCACATGTGTAATTTTGCGTTTTGTCAGTGCAGGGATTTTTTGGGATTACAGTGTTGTTTTTCAGCACATTATGTATTATTTATTGCCATTTTTCTGTTTTAAGCTCTAGTCACTTATTATAAAACAATATTACTCTATATTGTATTGTTTTTACTTTTGGATACCCCAGAGAGTAAATGATGGTTTAAGGAACAGTTTTTAATGCTAGTTAAGGAAAAAGGAACCAGTTGATAACCTATTATAATTCCGATACACTTCTAATTGGATAGATTTTTTGTGGTGGGCACATGTTTGGGTTATATTTATGATGCGATACACTAGATTGAGCTATTTTTTTGATACTATATATATATATATATATATATATATATATATACATAAATATATATAGTTTTTAAACACTCCATGAATTTTTTCAAATAAGGTCCTAGCCACTTCCTAGTTATCATTATTACATCACGTGACCTGTCATAATGGAGCTGTGGCCCAGGGTGATGTCACAGACGTCATCAGTTTCAGTCTTTTGAAAGGTAGTATTCAGTGGAGTGAGACGTATATTCAGGTTGTTCTTTTTAGCGACATTTTTTAATAATTTGAAATTGACAAAGGAGAAGCAATTCAGACAACTGTAGGTAAGTGGTCATTATCATTATTTACTAAGCAGAAATAAATCATTATATTTGGCAAAATAGAGCCACAGACACATGCATACACCAGCAGATATCAGGATACAAAGTACATTGTAGATAACTTACTATACAATATAACAAAAGCTTACACAGGTATACAGTAATACACTGAGTGATAAAATATTGAATATATTGTGTGAGAAAAGAATTAGGGTGGTGTTTGTTTTTGGGATGATGACTCACTTGTGTCTAGGGGTTAGTTATATGATAATATAATACATAAATGACCTCACACGGCCCCCTCCTCTCTTTAACCACCCCTGCTGGATCCCATATATAGCTAGCAGGCCCAGAGTGTTAGTGCAGAGATTATACCAGGTGTACCATGCTGACTTATTTTACTTATTACATATATCAACAACACTTCTCATGTTACAGAAGCAGCTCTTTTGCTCTTATAATTGTTATATATACAAGGGATTGATATGTGTGACATGGCTACAAATGGAGTTTATTCACCTAACCTGTTTGTTTCTTGCATAGTTGCCCATAATCTCCAATGGAGGGGATAGCAGCAGTTTATATATCTATCCTCATAACATTTATTGTGGCTTTACTGGCTTTATCCATTTACTTCAGGTAAGTTACTATCATGTACAAATAACGTAACAGTTAATTTCTCTAGATAAAACGTATATTATTACTAAATTATTTCCCAATATAATTATTACTTTATTGATACACTAATAGACAGAGATGTGATATATTAATAAAGCCAAATAATTAAAAATAACTTTTATCCATTTTATCCTAAACCCTCGTTTGTAGGGAATGTAAAGTGAAAAGTACAACACAGTTAAGCAGCCCATACACGGTGCGATTTGAAAACATACGTCTCCTAGGTGCGTTTTCAAATTCATCCCGATGCATCACATGCTGTTGTGAATGGTAAATGATGCATCTGACAAGATGCTTCATTTACCTATTTAACAGCATGATGGATCGCAGATCTTATGGTTTTTCCATAAGATCTACGATGCCGATGTACGACGGCGGGGACGTGCATCGCCATCGTACAGCATGCCAAAAGAAACACGATAAGCACGATTGATCATTGCGATCGATCGAAATCGTGCATATCGTGTATAAAATCGCCCCATGTATGGGCCGCTTTAAACCTGCTTTGCTATATTGTACTGTGATATCATTTGCTGCCCTGTGTGTCAGTGCTATACTGTAATACAAGAGGCTGCCCTATTATATAATTTTACCCTATATATTGGTAATGAAATCCTATAAGATGGGGAGACCCCATGGTTCCTTTCTGTGTTCTGCCACTGAGCACTTCCCATTATTTTGTAGCTGTATACAAAGCAGACTGGAGAGAATGCCATACAGGGACATAGAGTCCGGCTCTGACACGACACCAGGTAACAATAATAACTAGATTAATTAAGTAAAAAGTAAGGACCACAGGACAGACATCTACCTCAATCTCAGGGCCTGATACAGAGGACACACAGTTCATGTACAGCTGCCATTTCTCACAGATTCACAAGTGCAAAACTATGCAAATGTCAGCTTGAGCGTTCCTCTTGTGTACTTCTGTGTGATGGACTGAGCTAACCCTGCAATGCCCACTGTGTATATGTGACCAATGCTCATTTGTGCATGCGCAGATGGACGCCAGAGGGGCTTCTGATTTATAGATCCAGAAGTTCCTTCATCACAAAGGGTTGCTCTTACCAAGCAAGTGGTCCTTTGCGGTGTTTGTTATGTATATTGGCAGTGCTAATGCCGGCATGCATGGGAAGGGTGGTGGAATGCAATGAGTCATACATCCCGCCCAAGGTCTCATTTTACCAGTACACATTAATACTGATTACTGTTTACAAATCGAAGTGGGTTCCCGTTATCCTAATACTGCAACACATAGACAAATACTGTACATTATGATATTTCTTTTCTGGCTACATTGATAAATAGACCCCTAAATAACTAATTGTGGGCTGCTAATTATCCATTACTGTTTCTATTTTCTATTTTAATAGTTAATGAAGAAATGGAGTATGAAGAAAGTGATGTGGACAATGAGTAGGGGAACCATCTGGAGGAAAAAGAGGAGAGCAGTGATAAATATATCATTATAAAACAAAAAATTAAAGTTTAGTTTATGGACAAAGGCAAACAACAATAATGAAATAATTTAAGAAGCAAAATAATAAATATACATTTTCCTGCCTATATGCGTTTTTTAAGCTAACATTTAAATGTTGATAATTATTTGTTGTAATACTATTTGAACTATTGCGGTTGGTGCTCTGCAGCTGTGGACAGTGGGGAAAACAGGGTGGTATACACACAACACATGCATACATAGAGATACATTCATACACAAAGACTAAAATAACTGCAGATGTGAAACAAAGGGAAGAGAGAACCCTGCTCCTGAGGGAACTAATAACCTGTAGGGTATAAATGGACCGAGAAGAACAAGAGGAGCGAGTGTGGCTCAGAGAGGGGATTGTGACAAGGATGTACCAGGGTGAGTAGTACAGGGAGGATTAGGGATGCCTGTAATAAAGAAGAGGGTTTCAAAGTACATTTTTTAGAATGAAAGCAGGGAGAGAATGTGATCGGGTATAATAACTACACTCTCTAACTCAACTAAGCATCATCTCAGTTCCCATAGCTTTCATCAACTCACTCTAACAACTTCTATCCCCATTTTCTTCATTCTCCTATCCTGATCTGGAAGCATTAGCCCTTGATCATGTGGCTCCAGCTACTCTTTCTTCTTAGGGGTATATTTACTAAAATGTGGGGTTTTAGAAGTAGATATGTTGCCCATAGCAACCAATCAGTTTCTATATTTATCTAGCACCTCCAATAAGATAAAAGTTGCTGTGGGCAACATCTACCTTCTTAAAACCCGTACTTTAGTGTTTATACCCCATAGGGCCATATTCAATTAGAGGCGAAAAGTCCATTGCCGGACTTTTCACCATCATTGGAGCTTTTGTTGGGGATAAAGTATCGGGCACGTGCCTGCGTATCCCCGTATTCAATTTGGAATCAGCAAAAACGGGACCCAGAGGAAAGGTAAGTAGTGAAAAGTCCTGTCACTTTTGGGGAAATCAGCCTGTCACCCCCCAAAAGATGCACTAACATGGGGGTTAACTATGGGTACCACCAGAAAAGCCCTGCTAAAGGTATTTAGGGTTTTTAAATGGTCTCTACAGGTGCATTAATGCGCCTTTTAAAAAGTGGTGAAGAATAGCATTTAGCTGAATTTTTTTTTTAAATAACTAGTCCCATCAAATTTGGGGTACATGAAAATGGTTGCACACATATATTTAATTCCACCTGCCGCAACCAACCTCAACCAAAAAAACACCTGCCGCATACTTGGGGGCCCCCTTGAGTCTATTTTGCTAGTTTTTAAGTTTGTCCCCAACTTTTTTTTTTTTGCCCACAAAACTAAACCACTTTTTTGGGGTATCCTATGGTACTTTTTAATTTTTTTTTGTAACACATTCATTTTAGGGGACATTCCAAGAGGTGCAGGGTACTTTTTTTTAAGTCTGCACCCCAAAACCCCAATCCTGCACTTTTTATCGCCACCTATTCTATGGTGAAAAGTTATCCCCAGTTTTTGACAAATACTTTTCACACCTGTGGAAAGTCTTTGAAAAATGGGGAAAAGTGAAAACGGTGAAAATTATGTCATCGGCGATAAATTATCGCCGATAATGGCTTTTCGCAGCCTAATTGAATATGGCCCATTGTGTCAACTACAATCTCAACTATGGCACACTATAGATATGTCTCTAAACCTCTCCTGAAAAGTAAAACATCATTGGCAAAATATCAGAAAGAAGGAAAATAGGTGCTATAAGAGTGGTCTGTAAAAGTACACAAAGGAAGCAGCTAACCCCAATAAGGTATCTATACAACATTAATGCGATACAGGTAATAGAGAAATAAATA
Source organism: Taudactylus pleione (assembly GCA_031769625.1). Classification (NCBI taxonomy): domain Eukaryota; kingdom Metazoa; phylum Chordata; class Amphibia; order Anura; family Myobatrachidae; genus Taudactylus; species Taudactylus pleione. The sequence goes on along the minus strand of JAUIMM010000350.1, from coordinate 8,765,142 downwards.
GGGCTGCACAGGCTGTCAAAATGATTTATACTGCAGGAATCACAAATAAATAGCAATTTATTAAATAATGCTGGTACTGTAATGACAGCTTCAGGACGCCTCCTGTTTGGAGAAACTAGTTGCATGCATAGCTCAGGTGTGATTTTGGCCCATTCTTCCTCACAAACAGTTGTCAAAATAATACTTATGTAGTATTCTAAGAATTTAACTTTTTATTCTAAATCACCATGTACCAAATATTATTCTTTCTTATTTCACTCCCTGGTATCTTCTATAAGGCTATTACATCATTCACTCTCCCTGCAGCTTACCCCTCTGTACACATTGCAGCCTCAATAATCTACTCCCCTCTTGTGAACACACAAGAGCTATTTAATTATCTCTATTAATTAACAATAACATCCACAACCTGTTGCCATAAAAAACTTTCATACAAAACCCACATCTATATTTATATCTCCTTCAACCTGGTGACATATCACCAAATCCTGGCCCTATTTACATGCCCCACTCACAACAGTATATAATTCCAGCAAACCTTAGACGCATCACATGCCTCCCATCACCCTACAAAACACTAAAATGTGCCTTATGGAATGCACACTCTGTCTGCAACATACTGTCGAAGCTGAATAATTGGCTGAGACAAGATCAGCTTAAAATTAGATCGAAACGACGCCATCTTGCGAATGGCCGCAAGACACCATCTTGAAAATGAGATCTGCAAGACGCCATTTTGTGAATGGCCGCCCAGTGCCACTTTAGCTAAACTCACACTTAAGTACATATGGCGATGCTATTAGTAGCATCAGGCAATTGTATATTTTACCATACCCCATATACACATTAATACACACAGTTGCGCTGTTAACATGTCGCACATTAGCGAATGCATAATATCCTGCATGTGAATGCTGTTTATTAGCTTCATACATATGCATCTGCCCCAAGTTAGCTAGCGTCTTTTCCCAAACCCCTAATACTTACACAGTCCTTCAACCTGGTGACATATCACCAAATCCTGGCCCTATTTACATGCCCGACTCACAACAGAATATAATTCCAGCAAACCTTAGACGCATCACATGCCTCCCATCACCCTACAAAACACTAAAATGTGCCTTATGGAATGCACGCTCTGTCTGCAACATACTGTCGAAGCTGAATAATTGGCTGAGACAAGATCAGCTTAAAATTAGATCGAAACAACGCCATCTTGCGAATGGCCGCAAGACACCATCTTGAAAATGAGATCTGCAAGACGCCATTTTGTGAATGGCCTCCAGTGCCACTTTAGCTAAACTCACACTTAAGTACATATGGCGATGCTATTAGTAGCATCAGGCAATTGTATATTTTACCATACCCCATATACACATTAATACACACAGTTGCGCTGTTAACATGTCGCACATTAGCGAATGCATAATATCCTGCATGTGAATGCTGTTTATTAGCTTCATACATATGCATCTGCCCCAAGTTAACTAGCGTTTTTTCCCAAACCCCTAATACTTACACAGTGCACACTCACATAAAAGGTTCCATAGCTTCAAAGTGTAAGATTCAAGTTTTATTCATTTATTACGAATGCTGTGAAATAAAGGCTATTTGGTATCTAATATGTGATAAGTAAACCGTGTTTGGTGATAAACTGATCTGCACTTTCTCAACAGCTTTCCGGTATCATCAGTGTGAAGATCGCAACATGCATTCTCAACTTATGGATCATAGAGAATTAAAACACCAAAATGTACTTTGTGAAATTAACAGCCTAGATTTGCATGAAGTGGGAAAACGGAGACAAAAGGCTGTTGGAGGCTGGTCTGTGTCCATTTGAATTGACCTGTTAAATGTCCTGTAACAGAAGCACCGTGATGGAGAACCATGTAACAAGTAATTTGTACCCTCTCTTAAGTAACCATAAGAAAAACCAGGGAATTGGGAAGTGACGGGGAATAATCAGACAATGACCTTCTCACTGAGAGCTGATAATGAGTCTATGAATCATGATCTGTTACGCTCAATTAGATCTAATGGGAGAAACTTTAGGTATCTATGTCCATTTGAATTGACCTGTTAAATGTCCTGTAACAGAAGCACCGTGATGGAGAACCAATGGGATCGCAACAAACCTCTCTATTGTATTGCCTATTTCTATAAGGGTATATATATGTGTGTTCTGACCTCAATCTGGAGTCTTCTTGCTGATTGCTGATTGACGGAGGTTTCTTGTTGATGCCGTGCGTATGTATAACTGTATCTTGGGTCTGTATAATTATTTTTGCGCTAAATTGTACTTAGATCACAGCGTGTAACTATCTGTACTTTGCTTGAATAATACTTTGTGCTTTGGAAACACATATTCAAGGTCTGAAGGTTTTTATTTTACTGTATGACTGCGTACGCAAATAGCGTCAATTTTAGAAGGTATAGGCAAGTTGTAGAAGGTATAGGCAGGAGCGTATAGAGGTTTAAATTCAGTATCCTTAATACTAACATCCATCCATGACCTCTTTATTTCAAATAACCTCAACCTTCTGGCTCACACAATCAGACACTTCCTCCCCTGCAGCACTCTCACACAGTGGCCTACACTTCACCCACACCTCCAGGCCTGGCACCAGTAAAGGAGGTGAAGTAGGAAAATTACTGTCCCAATCTTTTACATACACAATTCTCCCACAGGTACCATCACTCACATTTACATCATTTGAAGTACATTCTATTAGGACTATCGCCCCTTTCTCTCTGCGCATTGCTGCTTTCTATCACCCGCCTGGACCACCCAATCAATTTATGGAATATTTTTCTGACTGGCTCCCTCATTTCATATCCTCTGACATCTCCACCTTCATCAGGGGTGATTTCAATATCCCGATGGACAGTCCACAATCTCCTCATGCCTCTACTCATCAGGATGGCCACTGCCTTGAACTTGTATTCACCAGACTATCCTCAGTTTCTGATTTCACAAATTCTCCTTTCTCTCTCTCACATCTTAATCTTATCACCTGCACTCTCTCCTCCATTACGTCAACCTCAATGTCAATCAAATCAACCAAGCCTCCTCAAACCTGCAGAGATATTAATGCTATTAATTTTCAACAACTAGCCACCTCTCTGCAATAATTACTCTTACCAGTTTGAAAGTTCACTTCTCCTGAGACTGCTGTATTACAGCTGAACCAGACTCTAGAACTAGCCCTTGATGAAGTAGCTCCAGCTACCCATCACACTCCTTGTAGACTTAGACGTCAACCGTGTCATTCCAAATTGACATGACACCTACAAAAACTCTCACGTAAAGTAGAACGTCAGTGGCGCAAATCTCATACTAAAGTCTTATATGTGATTTCCTCACATATAAGACTTTCTACCAATCTTATTGTAATGCACTGGATGCTGCCAAACAAACATATTTCCAATCTGTCATCTCTGCCCAAGCCTCTAACCCCAATACACTTAAATCACTTTTACCCCTCCCTCACCCAACCCTCTTGCTACTATCAGTGCACAAGATCTTGCTTCCTATTTCAAGGATAAGATAGATAATATCAAAAATGAAATGATTGGCTCTTCCTCGGCCAATGACCTGTTTAATTCCATACCTGAACCTGCTGGCACATTCACTTAATTTTACCCCACTAATGAAGATTAAGTATCTACACTCTTCTCATCCTCCTACTCTACTACCTCTCCTCTTGAACCTATACCCTCACAAATCAATACAGCTTTGTCTCCTGTGCTCATCGCACCCTTAACTAAAATCTGTAATCTCTCCTTCTCTACTGTTATCTTTCCATCACTGTTCAAGCATGCAGTGATCACTCACATTTTGAAGAAACAAAATTCTGACCCTAATTCTCTCAAATTACCATCCTATCACCCAGCTCCCTTGCCCCTCCAAGCTACTGGAGAGACTTGCCTACACTCGCTTTACACACTTTCTTAACACCCACAACTTATTGGACCCACATCAGTCAGGTTTTCATTCCCAACACTCCACAGAGACAGTACTGACTAAGGTAATAAATGACCTGGTCACTGCCAAGACCAAAGGACATTACTCACTCCTAACTCTTCTAGATCTCCCTGCTGCCTTTGACATCGTTGACCACTCTCTTCTCATACAAACACTACAATTCCTAGGTCTTCAAGACACAGCCCTTTCTTGGTTCTCATCCTACCTATCTAATCACTCTTTCACTGTTTGCTTTTATGATTCTACCTCCACTTCGCTACCTCTATCAGTTGGAGTACCACAAGGCTCAGTCTTAGGTCCTCTGCTCTTCTCAATCTATACCACCTCTCTTGGAAAACTAATCAGCTCTTTTGGTTTTCAGTATCATCTGTATGTGGACGATACTCAAATCTACCTATCCTCCCCAAATTTGTCATCATCTGTGCTGGTCCATGTCACTGAATGTCTTTCTGCCATTTCATCTTGGATGGCATCTCACCACCTCAAACTTAATATATCCAAAACAGAATTAATTATATTTCCACCGGCCAATAGTAGTTACCAACCTGATATCTCTATCTCTGTTGACAACTCGACAATCAACCCCAAACCACAATCTCGCTGCTTAGGTGTCATCCTTGACTCTGAAATGTCCTTTGTTCCCTATGTTCAATATGTGTCAAAATCCTGTTACATACATCTAAAAAACATAGCCAAATTTCAACCATATCTTACGCAAGACACTGCGAAAACTCTAATCCATTGACTATTGCAATAGTCTCCTTACTGGTCTTCCCAAAAACAGTCTCTGGCCACTACAATCCATTATAAATGCAGCTGTGAGGCTGATCTTTCGCGCCAAACCTTCATTGTCTGCTGATCACCTCTGTCAGTCCCTCCATTGCCTACCGGTCTTCTACCGTGTTCAATATAAAATACTTACACTCACACATAAAGCTATTAACCAAACCACACCAACATACATTGCTTCAGTCATCTCAAAGTATCTCCCAACCCGACCTCTCCGCTCAGCACAAGATCTGCGTCTCTCATCCCCATGCATTACTTGCTCCCATTCACGGTTATAGGACTTTTGTCGGGCTGCACCCACCTTGTGGAATGTCTTTCCATGCACAATAAGACTTTCCACTAGTCTCCAAACATGTAAACGTTTTCTGAAAACTCACCTCTTCAGACAAGCTTATCAGATTCCAGAATCCCCCTCATAACCTTCAAAGCTTCCCTATCTAACTCCCTTCTTACAATATACACATATCACATTTTCACTTTCTTCAATTTCATATCCTCATATCCCTAGGCCAACTTTCCAGTGTGACTGAATCTTACAGCTCACCAAGAACCTCTGGAATCTGCGTGGATCAATTTGCAATATGTAGCACCTACCCTTGTGTATCAACACCTATTTCCCTATAGATTGTAAGCTTGCGAGCAAGGCCCTTTTCCCTTTATGTCTGTCTCTTACAACCCAGTCTTGTATCAAAGTTGTTTCAAATTGTAAAGCGCAACAGAATATGCTGCGCTATATAAAACTGTTAATAAATAATAAATAAATAATAATAATTCTCGACAAATGTGCAACATACAAGCATATAAACATGCATAAAAAGTTTTTATTTAGTTATTTTCTGTTTTTAATTTATAAAGTGCAGAATAGAACAAAGTGCTAAAATACAATATAAAATATATTACAGGCTAAGAACAATTTGCTCTGCTTTTACAAACTTTAATTTTTGGGTATAAATTGTCAACAAGCTTCGTCATGCGCAGCAACCTTTGTGGCCTAACATATATGTTGCTCCAATCAAGCCCTTTAACTGTCATGTGTTTCCTAACTGATTGGCGGGGACAACATATATCATAGACTAGAAAATGTTTTTGCGCATGATGAAACTTGTCGACAAAAGGGTTCTTTTTTAACAATAATTAAGCTTTAAAAACTATAAATTGTAAATATGTCCCTAATCAGGTGAGGGATCAGGGTAGTGTAAATGTCACCAAATATGCCAGACTGATAGGTGGATGGGGGATTAACTGCTGATGGGTTGAGAGTGCTGGTTATGGGTTGTTGTGGTGGGTGTTTGGTGTCAGACACCTACCTATACTGCGTACCACAAGCTCATACACCAGCCGCTCAAATTCCACACGCTGGTCAGGTGACATATTCCGCATCCTGCAAGCAATATTAGAGGCAAAAATGTCCCACTCATCAGGTGGTTTCTGCAGCACTTGTTGTGCAGCAGCCAGAAAGTCCTGTGTTATCTGGAGGGTGTGACTTGGGTTTTGCACAGCGGCTTTCTATGGATGACTCCTTGGCTTGGGTGTCAGAGGTTGGACAGCACTTGGTCCTTCAGAATCGGCTATGATGCTGGCTGTGCCTGACGCCAATTTGACCTGGAAGCCAGGTGTTGCAGATTGTACAAATATTAAACAAATGTTCAATGCATGTATTTACAATTGTTTATTTATTATATTTTTAGTTCCCTACAACCATGGAGGAATGGAAAAGTATTTCTGAGTAATTTGAAAGACGAAGGAACTTCCCTTACTGCGGTGGAGCCATTGATTGGAAACATGTGAGAATAACCCCACCTGCCAACAGCGGATCCTATTTTAATTACAAAGGATTCTTCAGCATTGTTATGATGGCCGTGGTCAATACAGATCACAAATTCCTATTTGTGGACGTTGGCACGAATGGTCATGCTTCGAATAGTGGGTCCTTCATACAAATGGCTTTCTACAAGAAGCTCATCTCCAAAACCCTTAACTTGCTGTCTGCTGAGGAAACGAAGCACGTGCTTTATTTTGTGTTTGTGGCTGACTAGGCCTTTAAACTCCATTGACACATTTTGAATCCGTATGCGCCAAGGGGACTGACGAAGGAGAAGCGCATTTACAATTAGAGACTGTCATGTGCACACCGGATTGTGGAAAATGCTTTTGGGATCTTAAGCAATCGCTTCAAGATCTTCCACACAGCTCTCAATCTGTGTGTGGACAAGATCGACTGGGTCTTCATGGCATGCTGTGTGCTCCATTATTTCTTTTACCAGAAAATCCACCAGCAAAGGTCTATGTACCCAGCTATACAAGATGACCCAGAGCACACAGGAGAAGTGGATATGTGGTCTTCTGTGGCAGTAGGGGTGGCACCAACTGCCTCTGCACATGCCAAACAAGTACGGGAGGAATACCTGACATACTTTAATGGTGCAGGGGCAGTGGCATGGCAGGAAAACTGCATTAAGTAATTACATTTAGTGTCCAAGTTGTATAAACTGTTGAACATTGAGCATGGTGAGCATGGTGTGTGTGCACTGTGTTTCCACTTACCAAATCTACCCTGGAAATTTTGCCAATTTCTTCTTCCTCTTCCCCTAGCCTTACATCCAGCATGCTGATGGGAGGGCGCTGTGGGTCCTGAGCCAATGTAAATACCATCGGGTCATAGTACCATAGGGTGGGGGGTGTGGTGGTCTTCTGTCCCTGCTTTTTATTCTCTTTCAGGAACACTGTTCTCATATTTTGAATTTCTTGCGGACCCAATCGGCATCTGCACAGTTTTAATGACGTTTGCTGAGTACTCCTTTATTTTCACCTTCCAGAGACATTCTTTTTATCTATAAAGCTCGATGAAGGGGTTACAAAAAGAGGTGTCCTTCTCCATGGCCATTTCTTCTGCAAAAATAAAGACCATTTTAAATTATTACTTTTTAGATTCCAGAATACCAGACATACGTGATTTTTGAAATTAAATGGTTTATTTTTATTTTTGTGAATGGTTACTAATAATAGAGGTTCTTAAATAGTTCAATAGTTTGCTTTATACTGTTTTTAGATTGAAATGTTTACTTGTTAATGTGTTTTTGTTTGTTTGTGTGCTTCACTTTAATGTATAAATAAAGTATTTTGAATGGCGCTTAGAACATAAATCAACACAATCTCATAATTAAAATACTTACTAGATAAAATAGTAGAGATGAGCGGGTCCAGTTATCAGAGAACCAGACCAGCCCGAACATTTGTTTTCCGAGATGGATCTGAGTCACCATCACTCCGGCGTTGGATTCTCGCGGGTTTTGGATTGTATATAAGTCCCCCCTGCGGTGATCAGAGCCATTTGCTGCTGAGTCTCCATGCAGGGAGGGCTGTGCTGTGTGTGCTGTCCATCCAGGTGTGCAGTGGCATCACATGGGGGGTGCGGGCTGCTCCCAGGTGTCACCCGCCGAGGGGTGACACAAAAATGCCAACTCCCCCTCAGTGACAGGAGCTGGGTGCTGCACTGTAGCATTACGTGCAGCACTAGGCTCCTGAAACAGTGAGGGAGCTGGTACTGGTCCCCATGGGCAGTCTGCACCTCCTGGACCCCCCGGAGTGACGTAACCGAGGGTGTGTGCCGTGAGGCCTTGCCATTCCATCGTGATATTAGGCCCCATCTCGCGAGACCATGCCCCTTGTCTTCCCGGTGCTCGGCGTAGCCGTGCGCACTACTAGCTGCCCAGGAGGAGTCCGCACCAGGTGTCCCACAGGTAAGTGATGCCCCTGCAAGGGTGTGCTGTCCATCCAGTGTGCTGCCCATCCAGGGGTGTGCTGTGCTATCCATCCAGGGGTGTGCTTTCTATCCAGTGTGCTGTTTATCCAGGGGTGTGCTATCCATCCAAGGGTGTGCTGTGCTGTACATCCAGTATGCTGTCCACCCAGGGGTGTGCTCTGCTGTCCATCCAGTGTGCGGTCCACCCCGGGGTGTGCTTTGCTGTCCATCCAGAAGTGTGCTGTCCACCCAGGGGTTGTGTGCCGAGTCCATCCAAGGACTGTGCTGTCCATACAGGGGCTGTAAAGAAAAGATTTTAGAAAAATGTAAAAAAATAATAAATAAAAAAAAAGTTATGTGATGCTCCAGACCATACCCTCCCAGTGAATCCATATAAGCACTGTGGTGCTGCAGGCCGTACCCTAGTGTATGCTTCAGTAAGTCAGTGTATCCATATAAGCACTGTGATGCTGCATCCCATACCCCAGTGTATCCATATAAGCACTGTGATGCTGCAGGCCGTACCCCAGTGTATGTTTCCGTACCACAGTGTTTCCATATAAGCACTGTGATGCTGCAGGCTGTACCCCAGTGTATCCATATAAGCACTTTGATGCTGCAGGACGTACCCCAGTGTATGCTTCCATACTCCAGTGTATCCATATAAGCACTGTGATGCTGCAGGCCGTACCTCAGTGTATCCATAAAAGCACTGTGATGCTGCAGGCCATACCCCAGTGTATCCATAAAAGCACTGTGATGCTGCAGGTCGTACCCCAGTGTATCCATAAAAGCACTGTGATGCTGCAGGCTGTACCCCAGTGTATCCATAAAAGCACTGTGATGCTGCAGGTCGTACCCCAGTGTATCCATAAAAGCACTGTGATGCTGCAGGCCGTACCCCAGTGTATCCATAAAAGCACTGTGATGCTGCAGGCCGTACCCCAGTGTATCCATAAAAGCACTGTGATGCTGCAGGTCGGACCCCAGTGAATCCATATATGCACTGTGATGCTGCAGGCCGTACCCAAGTGTATACATATAAGCACTGTGATGATGCAGGCTGTACCCCTTTGTATGCTTCCATACCTCAGTTTATCCATATGAGCACTGTGACACTGCAGGCCATACCCCTGTATATATATTTGTTATTGAGAAAAAATATATATTCAGAAAAAAAAGGCTTCTATAGTGTAATCCTATATTGATTCAAATAAATGGTATATAGAAGCAAACAGACAAATAAGGAAAAAAAGGTGTCCTCTAACCAAACATTATTGTCTACTGGATGGTAAATTAGAGAAACAAAGCATTATGAACAGGTAATCCCGGCATCCCTAGGATTACTCGTCAAACTGTTTGGTGAGGTCCCACAAATCTCCAACAGCAGGTTTCTCCAGGCCAATGCGTTTCGATACTTGAAAGTGTGTATTATTGTCAAGGCATATAATTTTTCTGAATATATTTTCTATGTATACCCGGTGGATGGAGTAATGGAGGACTAAAGGAGAAATTACCATTTGATCACGGTGATGTTCGCTCCCACATATGCTCATTAGTCTGCAGTTCATGTAGACCATCCTGTCCGGTAGGCAAACTAGTGCATGTATTTCTGAAAGTTGAAAAACGTGAATTACTATACTACACTATGAGAATTATTTTTTTGTCTACTTGAGCTCCTATCAGATATAGATTCTTGCTTGGGTCGACTGGTGGAGAATGTCAATCTGAAAACCCCTTAGAGCCGCAGGAGTGAATTGGTGATATTTTTCATTACTACTAGTAGTATTTTAAAAAAATAAATTGACTGTTAAACAATCCTTTGATAGAGGAAGCAAGTATAACAGACATCACCCAGTTACACAGCAGGTGGGGAAATAATATAAATTGAAAATGTAAAAAGTGAAATTGAAGTGCAAAAGGAGGATGAGGGGGATATTTGTTTCCTATATGACGCTAATAAGGATGTTGATGATGAGGATGTTGTTTGTGTAAATCAGCCACCAGTGGCAGCAATTCTTGATAAAAAGAAAGCCATTGTCATGCCTGGGCATAAGACCAGAAAAGCCACATCTTGGGTGTGGAATTATTTTAACCCAAATCCTGACAACAATTGTGAAGGCATTTGTACCATTTGTGAAGCCAAAGTTAGTAGAGGTTAACCATCGAGACATCTTCTCCCTGTTACGTAATTTGCAGCGAGTTCATGCAATTTATTTAACAAAATTTTTAAATGAATAACAAGCAGTCCAGTATCAGCTACCTGCAGTTTGGACCAGCACATGCAATCTCCACCACCAACACCCTCATCATCAACCTTCATCTAAACGATTGGAAGTAGTCCTTCCAAAAAATTGTTTTGTGGGGGTCCAAACAAACCAAGGACTTTAACCACAAAAGTGCCCATCCTTGCAGTGTTTGTTAAATTGTGCATGTCCTTTTTAATATCCCACATAAGAGTGGGTGGAAGGGCACAATGACAATTCCATCTTGCACTTCTTTTCTTTACATTTTGCACAATTTGGGGCATTGCCGACTGACATTTTTATAGTTTATTAAACTACCATCCTGTCTGCCACTGCTGTGTGGTAATGTTTCACAGATGTTGTATATATTTTTTTAAACTACTGTGTGTTTGTGCTACTTCTGTTGCTTACTTTAGACAGCCAGCTCGCTGCGGCCTTTGGCCTATATTGGTGAAAAGTAGTGAAAACAATATTGTGAGCTTTGAGGTGATTAAAATTGATTGGAAATGCCTGAAAATTATTGTTATTAAGGTTAGTAATACTGTAGGTACAAAAACAGGCCCAAACTGTGTGATTTTAGCTAGTTTTATCATTTTTTTTAAAAAAATACAGATCCAAAACTAAAACCAAAACACACAAGGGTGGTTTTGCAAAACCAGATCCAGATCCAAAACTAAAACCAAAACACACAAGGGCAATTTTGCAAAACCAGATCCAGATTTAAAGCGCGAAGGAGATAAAGATCCAAAACCAAAACCGGCAAAAGTGGCCCGGCGTACATCTCTATAAAGTAGTCACATATTCATGCTAAATGTTCCAAGGGGTAGATAGAAAATAACAATATCTGATAAATATGCAATGTAATGATGTAATTGATTCACCCCTAAAATGAAACAAATCTTCAATAAATCACATGCAATGAATAAAAAATTTCAACTACCAAGAAAATATAATATAAACAAAAAAATAAAAAGAAAAAAAATAAAAGCTGAAATAAAGGCAAAGATAATTAAAAAACTATATATAAAAAGAAAAAAAGAAAAATAACTATGTAAGTGGAGGGATGAAAAACATACAAATATAACTAGGTGGTAAATAACTTCCTAAAATAGTATCCTTAATAGTCCATATTATTAAACGAAATGTATGGAGCGACTGAATCCAACTTTTTTAGCCACACTGTGAGGCAAAATGGGTGCACACAATAAATCAATGGAAAATATCATTCCGCCATAAAAATAATTATAATCACAAGCCTCCGATGACAGGAAAGTTCAATGGTGCTTTGGACTTCAATATAATTGTGTAGCAAACAGTGGGGAAATCCTCCTTGATAATATTACTCACTGTTATTGCAAACCTCTGGTGGTAGCCACATCGGATGTTAGCCAGGTCCGCAGGTGTAACCAACGTCAGAGGAGGAAGGGGGGCCTGGTCCTTATGATATAAACTGCAGTGCACAATGTATAGCAGTTTCTGTCGCAGGGATCAGCCCCCCCCCATCCACTGACAGCGGTTACACCTGCTGACCTGCCCGTTAATCATTTACCCACAGTGGAGCTGCTGCTAACATCCGATGTGGCTACCACACGGCACAAGACACGGCCCAGCCAGAAAATGGATGAGCAGGGAGGTCTGAGGAGGGACTGAGCTGACATAAACATCAGGCAGTACAGAACAACATGTTCAGTAGAGCGTACACACTGCACAATGTGGTAAAAATCATTAATGCCATCCTCAGATTGAGCAGCATGTAGGGCCAACCAAAAGATGCCAAAAATGACTCACGGGAGCGCACGATAGTGCATACACACTGGATGATTTGAACGATTTATCATTCCAATCTGTTGGAAATCATCAAATCGTCCAAAATATTGTCTAATTGTCTAGTGTGTACTCAGCTTAAGGATGCACCAATCAGTATTACAATCTAAGGTCCTTGCACATTTGGCCCGCACAGATGTACACAAGGGAAGGAGTCTGTAGCAGCATCTGAATAAAATCCCAGACTGGCAACCGCCAATAGACGCTGCTGTGTGCGCTTTTTTGTGCTACTCAGAATCAGGCCCTATGTGTTTATCACTATCATTACCTTACTTTAAACATAGATTATTTGTTTAAACGGTATTTGTTTAATTTATTTAATATGGACTGGTTGGAAACCACATTAGATAAAGAATAACTACCACCAAAATTCTCTGACATGTGGAAAAGCTATATAACTTCCTTGCCAGTTGATTTTTTTAAAAGGATTAGTGATTCCCTTAAACACACATTATGGTATGAGAATATATTGTTATTGGATGTACCCCTATATTAATTAACTAGCTGTGTTGCCTGGTTTTAAATGTTCAAATTATTAAGTTAGGTATCCCAGACCAATTGCCACCCCTCTGTGAAGTTTTCATCCAAATCCATCCAGTGGAAGGCCCAGAGCAGGCTCCCCTGGTCAAAGTTATGCCCAGCGTACACCAACAGGAAGTCCGACCGGGACCGCAACCCCCTAGTATGTCTTCTGGGATCCATTGTTACCATACTGTGAAGTATTAGCCCAAATCCATCCAGTGGAAGGCCCAGAACAGGCTACCCAGGTCAAAGTTCTGCCCAGCATACACCAATGGGAGGTCTGATCGGGACCCTAACCCCCTATAAAACCTGGCAAAGATCCAACTGGACCACCTCACATTGGTTTCATCACAATCGGTGCAAGGGTGTCCTAATGCATAACTGGTAATACTGGGTTTGGGATGCGCTTCGGGGTGGTGGTGGTGTTGTGGGATACAGGGGGTTGGATGATGGAGGGGGGAAGGTGTGAGGACAAAAAAAGGGAGGGAGGGGGGAGAGAAAGAGAGAGAGGGGGGTCCAGGTGTGGATGGTGCTGCACCGTACAGTAGGGGTACCTGATCCTACTATTGGATAGATATGGTAAGATTGGAGGGTACGTGCGCTCCTTGGTTGTGTGTGTGTATTGGTGGGGAGAGGGAGGAGGGAGAAAAACGGGGGGAGGTTGGGGGGAGCAGATGGCTGTGTGTTATAGTGGATGTGTTGTTGTAGAACAGAAATACTGGAGGCTGGATGGGTAGTGGAAGAAACAAACACGTTTAATTGTATCTGTGTGTGCACATAGGGGGTGGTAGTTGCTCAGTAGGAGGCACAGTGCTCCTTGAGGATAAATGTCTCTTAGATGGTTCGTGGCAGCACACACTGCCCAGTTGTTGGTGATTTGGGGTGACAGGGCGTATCCACAGTGTGGGGAGTAGGGTCAACCCTTTCAGGGGGCTCCTTGACATGTGGTCCTGACTACTGCATGCTTCCCTGCTGGACCTATGGTCGACAGACTTCTGAACTGGGATGCCCTGTTGGAGGTGATCAGGGGTGCTCCCACTTTGCGGCGTCCCGCACTTGTGAGGAGAATGGGTGCTGACCTACCGGTAGGTGCCCAGGTCCGTTGGTGTGGGATCAGTTCTTCTCAAAGTCCAATATGATGCCGCGGTGGGGGACGTGCACTGTTTCAGTGGCTCACGTTTTAACCGGACGCTGGTCCCCACTCACACCAGCCCCAGCCTCTGCCAAACGACAGCGCAGCACGCACTCATCACACCACCGCACGCAGCACAGGTTTCACCTGCACTGCATCCACGGACGTGAGCCACTGATAAGTTTGAGGTGAGAGATCCTATGCCCGATATTATGGGTCTGCCTGGAGGATTTAATGGGTTCTTATGCATTTTAGGCAAGTAGTAAAAAACTGGAATGATGGGATGTGAGTTGTCTATGAATTTATATTCCTGATTAGTTAATACCCCTTCACAGACTCCGTTTTGTAAATGGTTGATCAATTCCTTTTTGAATTGTGTCGTAGGGTCATTCTTCAGTTTATTGTAAGTAGTTGAATCATCCAAAAGTCTGTGGGCTTCTGTTATGTAGTCTGATTTGTTTAAGACTACAATCCTCCCACCCTTATCTGCTGGCTTGATAATGATAGAGTGATTTTCTTGTAATTCTTGTAGGGTAGTCCTTTCTTTTTTGGTCAGATTATGTGTCCGGTTATTGTATTTGAGACGCTCAATATCTTTCTCTACCATTTTCGTGAATGTTTCTATATGGGGGCCTGTTATGTGGCTTGGATAAAATGTAGAATGAGGTTTCAAATTTGTCATTGCATTACTGTTCGTGGAAGTATCATTCCTAATCTCTATTGGTATTGTTGTGGAAAAATATTTCTTTAGTGTTAATTTCCTCTTGAATTTCTGTAGGTCTAAATATGTTTGGAACTTGTTCATGTTATTTGTTGGGGCAAATTTTAAACCTTTGTCCAATAATTTTAGATGGTCATTTGATAGGGGAGTGTCGCTAAGGTTAAATATGCCTTGACCTAATGGGATCGGAGTGTTTAATGTACTGTTTTTGCTTTTTCTCCTCCCCTGCATCCTCTTCTAGTACCTCTAATTTTCTTTTTCCCATTTTCTTTGGCGTATTGTACGTTTTTGTGGATATTTCTGTTTGAAGTCCCAATGGTTCCCTTAAAAAAACTTCTTGTTGGGAAACACATAGTTGAGCTGTTGATTCGTGAATTGTTGTACTTATATTTGTGGGTAGAGATAGAGACAAATCTGTTGTCTCTTTTTCACCATTAATCCAGCCTCTGTCTATTGATAATCTTGCTAGTTGTTCATATTGTACATCATCCTCTATGTCATGTATTGAAAATGATTTTTCAGATTCTGAGTTGTATGTGGAAAATTCAAAGGAATGTTCTAAATTCACCACCTGCTGTGTAATCTGAGGTTTCTTCCAATTGTGAAGTTTGGACATATATTGCTGATAGGTCAAATTGAACTTTTTATATATTGGTGTTGTGCATCTATTGTGATGTTTTGTTTTGTTATCGCCAGCGTTGATAGGAACCGACCAGAGAGCCCCAGCCTCCTGTCAGCTTCCTTACCGCACTCCTACTCCGGGAAGAACTACCTTCACCATCACCATTAATCCACATCAACACCACATTAACTATTATTAGCGGGACGCCGCAATCATTTGTTTGAGACTGTTATATTTAGTAGCTGATTCCAGTGACTGTAAAGAACCTGTACTCTTTCCCAATCATTTTTCATAATAATTTTTCCCTATATTTTTCCTTATTTTTTCTATTTTTAAGTCAATTTTTCTAAGCAAGATACTTTTATCTTTAATATCCTTGATCCGATCTACCATCAAGAATTATCATTTTCTATTTTCCAATAAATGAGCATTAATTCATTGATTTCACATGTGGTCATAATTTCAGCATAGTGATACGTTGATTACAATCATTTAAGGATACACACTAGATGTTTTCTATATATATATAGCAATTACCAACATTACGAAAGGACCTTTATTTGACAGCCTTCTACTGAGCGCAGTGTAGAATTTCTTTGTGTATTGTTGATGGTAGAGTCAGCTACCATACACAGCAGCTCGCAAATAGCATAAACCATCTATATTCAGTGCGCAGATACTCCTACCTTTTTCCGATTTACATTGGAATTAAAGACTAAGAAAAAAGGCAACCAGGTTGACATCTACAAATCAAGTTGAAATAAATACAGATTGAAATTAATAAAAAAAATAGTAAGCATCAGAGCAGTGGTACAAACGCATGGCAGTTTTAAAAAATCTAGGACATCTATGAAACATTGTCACACAGCAGTGGTAGACAGGATGGCAGTTTAATAATATATAAAAATGTCAGTCAGCAATGCTCCAAACAGCGCATAATGCAAAGAAAAGAGGTGCAAGATGGAACTGTCCTTGGGCCCTTCCACCCACCCACCTGTTGTATATATTAAAAAGGACATGCACAGTTTAACAAACCAATAACTTCAATGACAGGGACTGCCACTTGTGGCTGAAGTGATTGGTTTGTTTGGATCCCCACAAAACAAGCTATGAATGGGAATAAGGCAATTAGCAGTATTGTTAATCCTCTCTACAGTTGGAACTGGAAGAGGTCATTCTCCTCATATGATTCCTCACCCTCATCAATGTGTACATCATCCTCACACAATATTAATTCAACCTCTGGAATCCATCATTACAGGTACCTCTGTATTTTTTTTATGGAATTGGCGGTAAAGGTCTTCCGTGTGGAATTTCCATTTAATTTAGATAAACATCATCTTTTCCATATTTTGCAGAAGTAGCCTATGCCGATCGCTAATAAGGTTCCCGGGTGGGCTGACCACTCTTTCTGAACACACACTGGAGGGTGGGCGGCTTATGTAATGCAAAGTCAGTTTACAAGGGCCTCCAAATTGCCTTTATGTCTTTCCAGTCATCAAAGACACTCTGTGACACGCCTGTGTGTAGAGTGTCATGATAATAACTCTCCACCATTCTTTGGATGGTGGCCCTATCAGATAGAGCCGCAGTAGTATTGTAACTAATTTTCACCAATTCTTTTAGACCTGATCAGATGTCACAAATTAACTTCTCTGCATCACCACTGGATCTTTTGGGAAAGCTGAGTTTTTTCCTGGCAGCTGCTGCAGAAACTAAAAGAGGAGATGTCGTCGTGAAGTGTACCACTTGAGCTGGTAACTTGCTCACAAGGAGCTCTTTGCATCTCTTAAGATCTTGGTCAAATAGAAAGAAAAACACAATGTATGAATTAAACGTAGGATCAAGCACAGTCGCCAAAATGTACTGTAGTGTAAAATAACATACTTAGCAGAATCACTTTGTTTAATCTCCTCCTTCAATTTCTCAAATTGATTTTCCAAAAGCCTAATTATGGAAATTACCTAACTCAAGCTAGAGGTGTCTGAACTCAATTCACAGGTATGATTAAGGGAGTCAGATGCGCTTTTCCTGTGGGTGTTGTGATTTGTGTAATGAGCGTGTTATGATGAATAAAAGACAAACAACAAAAGGGGGGCAAACCGTTTATTGAGTAGACACAGTGCTGCTCCAGAGTGATGGAGGAGGGAGGGGGGATGGGGGGGTTGGTAGGAAGTGGAGGAGGGGTGTATAAAAGATGGATGTACGTGACTTGCTCAGGGTGGGAAGGTGGATAGACCCTTTTAGGGGGCTAACTGTGCGGTTCTTGACCAGCATGTCTTCCCTTCGGGACCTTTGTTTGACAGTCTTGTGAGCAGTCAGGATGTACATGGTGCCAGTAAAGTTGGTAATAAATTCTAATGTTTGGCGGCATTCCAAAAGGTGGTGTAGCAAAGTTCTTACCGGTAGGCTTGTGAGGTGAACTGAATTGGCTGAAATGGCTCTAAATGAGGTAAGACTTCCCTCCTCCTGGCATGGACTGCTAGTTTTGTCTCAGGAACTCTGGTGGTGCAGTACGTGTCTCGGTGGGGGGCGGGCCTTCCCAGTGTGTTGGTGAACCACACAAGCACGTGGGGTTCTCTGAGCAACTGTCTTGTGCTGTCAATGGTGTGGTGTGGTATGGTGAAAGTGCCGACCCACCTAGGACTGGATAAGGGTGCCGTGAGCTGATGGTGCTGTCAGCTGGCCTAAGGCAGTGGGTACCCTTCCTCTCTTTGCGGTGGTGCTTGTGGCTGTATGCGGTGAACAGGAGTGTGCTCAATCCAGTCCAGGACAGGCTGCCGATTGCTGAGGGTGCTCACATCTGCCTGGACCAATGAATGCCCTGTATTGCAGTGAGTGCCCGCAATGCAGATGGGGCAGGTGATGCGCTGATGAGGGGGTCACGGCGCTGGTTCTGGATACCGGTGCAGTCATGCCCAGGGTTGAAGGTGGGGATGGGTTCTCAGTAGTGCAAAATCCCTGATGCGTTTTGGCTCATATGCCGCCTTCTAGGAGTTTGCCAGTGTGTTGTAGTAGCAGGTATTTTAGCCGTACTTCTGCGTCTGGCTGCAGTCACGTGACGTGTCTCAGCTCAATTCACAGGTGGCTACTTCGAAGAGTTTGAGCACCTTGCATAAGATGGAAAGCATTCTCCATTGCACTGGACTAAGAAACTGTCAGTCTCTTCCAATGTCATGACTTGTTGTATAGCTGTGGATGGCTTTTAGCTGTTCATCCTTCCAATGAAGCATATAGGGTAGATTTCCACCTGGTTACTACCTCTTGCTTCAGTTGGTGGCAGGGCAAATTCAACTGTTCTTGCAGCTGCTGCAATCTCCTGCTTGTTGTGGCTGAATGGCGAAAATGTCCTGAAATTTTTGGGATCACAGACAGCATCTCCTGCACTCCCCTGTAATTTAAAAAAAAAAAAACTGTACTACCAAGTTGAATGTGTGAGAAAAACATGGAATCTGTGGGAATTCACCCAGCTGTAATGCTCTCACAATATTGGTGGCATTGTCAGACGTCACACATCCTGAGGAGAGTTCATGTGGGGTAAGCCATTTTGCTATGAAATACCTTAGTTTTTCTAAGAGGTTGTCAGCAGTATGCCTCTTAGTGAAGCCGGTGATACACAGTGTAGCCTTTCTCTGAATGAGCTGGAGTTGTTTGTTAGTCACTGCTTTTGCTGCCGAATCACCCACCCAATGGGCTGTCATAGTCATGTAATCTTTAGTTTGCCCACTACCGCTTGTCCACATATCTGTGGTAGGTGGACAGTGGGTACATTGGCATTTTGTAGGCCAAAACCCACTGCATTAATGATGGATATTGGATGCAGATCTAATACAAGCTTAGCTGTGTTGGCATCAGTGATCCTCTGTGCGACTGGGTGAGACCTGTTATACTTGCTTCCCCTTGCAAAGGATTGTTTCACTGTGAGTTGTTTTTTTTTATTACTAGTCTTCTTCTTGATCCCTTTCTTGGATGCAGATCCATAGCCAGCAGCAGTAGGCATAGCGCTGAAGGATTCTTCTGAGGAATCTTGGTGGATAGGGGAGGAATCACTTAGCCTTAACAAATTGGATGCAGGACTACCTTTGATCATTACTGTGGTTATTGAGAATGATGGTGTTGGTGGTAGAGATTGCAGGTGCTGGGATCTAGTTGAACTTGATAGAAGGGAGCCAGCTGGTGCTGGACTGCTTGTAGTTATTGTTTTAGCATCAGTTTCTGATATTGTCAAAAATTATTCATACAAATGTTGTAACAGGGAAGAGGTTCCTATATGGTTAATGTCCCTATTTCTACTTATCGTGGCTTTACAAACACTACAGATGGCTTGGCAATTGTTGTCAGAATTTGGGTAAAAATAATTCTACCCAAAACAGGTGCATTTGTGGGTCCTATGCCCAGGCATGACAATGGTCTTCCTTTTATCATGGCCAAGAGCTGCTTACACTGGTGTCTGACTTACACAAACAGCACTCTCATCCTGATGCGCTGGCATCAGCTACACAAATAGCCCACTCATCTTCTTGCACTTCCTCGGTGGCATCCTCAATTTTTATGTCATCAGCTATATTTGTGCTGCTCATCCCCACATTTGCAGAGAGAGTAGAAATGGTAGAAGGCAGCTTCTCTGCTAGTATAAGAGTATCAGAAAGGTCAGGCTCACACATCAAATGTGTGGACACACTTAGTCTCTCTTCAGGGATTTGTGACATTTCTTTTCTGAATGCACAGTCTGCCTTAATGGTTTTAATTTTATTTATACCTCTTCTACAATCTGAGTGATAAGGTCTTGCATCATCATGAGAGGGAGAGGAAGATGCCTCACTGGCACTTGCAGAACCACTACTCATAAATAAAGACCATGGTCTTTCTTTGCCACTGCATGTGGTAAATGGCATGTTGGCAATTTTATTTTTTCTGCACCACACTTTTCTTTTATTAGATGTGTTTTTTCTTAAACATTGTATATTGTTTTGATTTTATATTGCCTGACTTAGACCCTCTATGCCCTTGAGCATTGGCTTTAGTAGATAACGTTGAAGGACTAGCATCATCATCATGACTGGTGGCAGCAGCTGCAGCGACAGTATTTGGTTGCTCTTCTCTAAACTGAACGCTATCCATTTTTCAATTCGCAGATCACTGTATGGCTTGTATATGCATGTGAACAAAACACACCAAAGAGTACAAACAATACAATTATTTAATGGGGTTTTTATGTCACAGCTCTATTCAAACTGTGTGGAGTCACAGGGCTTATATATGCATGTGAATGCCTTTACTGATGGACACAGCAAAGCCTAGATACAGCAGAGTACAGCACAGCATACAGCAGCATGCACCTCCTA
The DNA here is from genome assembly GCA_031769625.1 of Taudactylus pleione. Taxonomy (NCBI): domain Eukaryota; kingdom Metazoa; phylum Chordata; class Amphibia; order Anura; family Myobatrachidae; genus Taudactylus; species Taudactylus pleione. The sequence goes on along the minus strand of JAUIMM010000350.1, from coordinate 8,744,214 downwards.
TACACATTGACTAAGCAGCATAGCCACTTGTGAGTCTGGACACTGCATAGTCTATACAGCAGAGTACAGCATAGCATACAGCAGCTTGCACCCCCCTATACATATTGACTAAGTTGCACAGCTACTTGTGAGTCTGGACACAGCCTATACAACAGAGTAAAGCATAGCATACAGAAGCAAGCACCCCCATACACATTCACTAAGCAGCACAGCCACTTGTGAGTCTGGACACAGCACAGCCTCTACAGCAGAGTAAAGCACAGCATACAGCAGTCTTGTCTGCGGCGCCTTATATAGAATTCAAAACTAGTGAGATTCCGATGCTGTGAGGATGACGTTTTGCCTCGAAGTGGAATCCGAGTCAGATAGGAAGATCCAAGCCGCCGCTCAGATTGACTAGGATTCCTGATGTTCGGACGGATTCCAAAGAATCCGAACAGCTCATATCTAATATCCAGATAAAATAATGTACAGATTTGGTGGTTCAATGTGTGACATATTTATGATTAATAACATTAAGAGTAATAATTTACACCCATAGTTCAGCAAATTATCACACATCATCATGGCCATCATGACCAGTACAGAGAACACAGAGCTATACAGCCATATGAAGCAACAATAAGAGTCAGAGGGGGAGATATATCAAGCCGTGCAGAGATATAAAGTGGAGAAGTTACAAAAAGCAACCAATCAAGTTCTTCCTCATCTATATAGCACAGTCTTTGAAATGACAGTTAAAAGCTGATTGGTTGCTTTGGCAACTACTCCACTTTAACTCTCTCCAAGGCTTGATACATCCCACCCACAGTGAGGTAATTCCACTTGTATTGGTTGGAACAATGCACAATGCTGTTTACATACTGGCATTCATATGTTGTTATATCTGTAACAAAATGGTAACCAAAGTTGACTGCGCCCAAACCAGTCTTGTAGTAACATTTGTAGGCCTCTGTATAAGTACTTTGATTACTTCTGTCTTCACCTCCTCATCACAGATGGGTCTTACTTTGCTGATAGCAATATGCTATTAGGATTGTTATTTAAACATCCTTACTTCACATTATTTTTTCTTCTGCCTCTGTTATGGCATCTGGCACCAAGTCAAAGTCTTTTCTTATTCTAAACTCATCTACTAGCTTGGCAATTCTCGTTTTTATTACTTATTTTCATTATGTCTAATCATTTCAGTTGGACCCTGAAAATGCACACCTATACAACTGAGAAGGACCCATTCATTTAGGAACACTACAATAATTTTGTAAATTTCTAATTCACTGTCATAACCAAATTAAGAATCCAACAGTATGTATTTGTAAATGCAACCACAAGTAAAACAAAAAACCTGAGGCTTCCAGGAAGGTCATAGTTGTTTTGATCGGGAAACAGCCGGGAAGCCGACGGACGGAATCCCGACCACCGGCTTCCCGGCTGTCTAATCCCAGCAAGGGTTAAATGACAGGCGTTGAAATCCCAACGCCTGTCATTTTGCCTACGCCGGGAGCCCGACACTCGGCTTACCGATCGAAGGTAAGCCGGGCGCAAACATCCGCAGGGGGGAGGGGTAGGTTTAGGGCTCCTGGGGGGACTTAGAGTTAGGCACCCCCCTGGGAGGTTAGGGTTTGGCTAGGGAAGGAGGGGTTAGGGTTAGGCACCTCTGGGGGGAGGTTAGGTTTAGGCACCCCCCCAGAGGACTTAGGTTTAGGCGGCTGGGAAGGGGGTTTAGGTTTAGGCACTTGGGGGGGAGGTTATGTTAGACACCCCTAAGGGAGGGTTAGTGGGTAGAATAGGATTAGGAAATACTTACCTTGGGCGATCAGGATTTTCACTCCTGCCGGGCAGTCGCTGTATGTATTTGAATGGTACATCATACCGAACCCGTTTTGATCATTCAGAACCATATGTAAAATCTATTGGTTTATTTGACCTGAGCTTATCTTTGCTTGACCCTTTAGATTGATATTTATTTTGTCCTGCTCATGGCCTTGATGTTCCAGCAGATTTTTCATTAATTGCACACAGTGGCGTAGCCAACTTTTGACATGAGGGGGAGGCCCTGGGGTTTCATAATTCAAATATCAAGAGCTAAATATATTATTTGCATTCAAGTAACATTAATACCCCCCCCACAAACATACGCACTACAGAAACAATATAAATAGCACAGACAGAACTAAACACCAATAGAGTAAGTCAGTTTGTCCCACGAACTTATGTGGCTCATTTCAGTATTACTATTTTCCATCTCACTCACAGTACTGTATCTTCTCATGACAAGTTGGATTTCTGTTATGATCACTATAAGTAACAGTATAATAACTGCATCCTTCACAGTTTATTTGATAACTTCTCTTAATAGCCAAGTTTTAGTTTTGTCTTTTTTTAGCTCTTTATTAAAATTTTTAAACAAATGAAATATAAAATGGGACTGAAACAGTTAATAATGACTAATAATTACAAAACAGAATTCTGAAATTAGTACAAGAATAGATCAATCTGACACTGATCATAAATGAAAAACCAGTTGAATTACTAGTTGTATTAATTCTGGTACACCAAATAAAGGTACATTGTATGAATTTAATGGTGCTATGCACACAGCCTCGAACAGTGCTGATGTTGTGACTGAAACCCATTTGAATGTCTATAAAAGACAAATAGTAAATGCAACAGTTACTGTATAGATCAGTTCTCCCAGTGATCAATAGGTGTGTTAGTCGCTACTAGTGTGCAAAAAAGATTACTACTAGTAATATAAATTGTGGTATACCAAACAATGATATGAATTTTACCTGCCATACAGCAGAGCTGCAGCTGATGTGCTTAGGCTGTCCTGAACTGGCAATACTATGTTGCATTATGCTGACAGTGAGCTATACCTGCAAAATGCAAGTGTGAACTGATTACAGACCCCTTTATAAGTTTATGAAATTTAATTCCAATAGGCAACAGGACAGAACAATTTTTACAAAGCTCAATAGAGGTCTTGCAGCTAGTGGGCTAAAATGGCAAGTAGTAATATCATTTTGTGGTAGAAGAACTCAAGATAAATGATATGAATGTAGCAGCTGTATAGCTATGCTGGATGCTGCACCTATGAGGTCCTGATTTGGCAGCACTGACAATGACATTCAGCAATGACATACAACTCTCTGGGTACAGTAACAGAATTGAGATAGTATTCCAGTAGATCTTCCAAACATCCCTGTTCTTGGCGTGATGATGGCACGGTGTGGGTACCACCTTAACATTTCACACTATCTAAACACATTTTTAAATGTATATTATTTTTGAGAAATGATTGTGAGGGCAATAAGGCACAAAATTGATCTACTCTGTCACCATCTCCTACACAGTATTACTTTGCTTGTGCTGTCTGACATTTTTGGTATCTTTTTTATTCAGTGTGTTGAAAAATGTAAAATTCTGGAGCCTAAATGGCAAATGTATTGCTGTTTCATAAGTGTACATTCAGGGCCGGCGCTACCACTAGGCAAACTTAGGCAGCTGCCTAAGAGCGCCGGCCCTGCAGGGCGGTAGCGTGGGCCGCACTTAAGTGCAGTTCACACTACACTATTAGTATAACAAACACACAGCCGCCAGCGCCGGCAGCTGTGTGTTTGTTTTAGCAGCCAATGAAAGTCAGTCAGACTCTCATCGGCTGCTGCGCCCACTGCGGGAGCCGGGCTTCGCAGTGAGTGATGGGAGAGACGTCATGACATCTCCCCATCATGCAGAGCGGAACAGCCTGGGAGGACGCCGGATAGAGGAACAGATGCCAAAGCGGGGATTAAGGTAAGTGGAGTTTTATTTTCTTCGAGCGTGCGTGTGTGTGTATGACCGGGGAGCACTGCTGACGGGGGGGGGGGGGGCTACTACTACTGCTAAGTGCACTGCTGCGGGGGACTACTACTAAGGGCACTGCTGGGGGGGATGACTACTACTAAGGGTACTGCTGGGGGGGGACTCCTACTAAGGGTACTGCTGGGGGGGACTACTACTACTAAGGGCACTCCTGGGGGGGATGACTACTACTAAGGGTACTGCTGGGGGGGGACTACTACTACTAAGTGCACTGCTGGGGGGGGCTACTACAAAGGGCACTGCTGGGTAGGATGACTACTACTAAGGGTACTGCTGGGGGGGACTACTACTACTAAGTGCACTGCTGGGGGGGAATTGGTATGAAATACCGTCGGCCGCATGGCCGGCGGTTCGATTCCCATGAGCGGCAGCCCAACAGAAGCAGAGTGTGACGCAGCGGAAGCCCGACAGCGCTGGAAATCCCGATCGTGGATAGGTAAGTATCCACTAACCTAACCCCCCTAACCCTAACCCTCCTTAGGGGTGCCTAACCCTAACTTCCCCCCCAAGTGCCTAACCCTAATCCCCCCTCTAAGTGCCTAACCCTAACCACCCCCTTCCCCGCTGCCTAAACCTAAGTCCCCCAGGGGGGTGCCTAACCCTAAGTCCCCCCTGGGGGTGCCTAACCCCTAGCCTAACCCTAACCCTCCCGGGGGGGTGCCTCACCCTAAGTCCCCCCTGGAGCCCTAAACCTAACCCTCCCCCCCTGCGGCTGTCCGCTCGCGGCGCCCGGCATCACTGCGATCGTGATGCCGGGCGCCGGTCTCCTGGCGTTGGGGAAATGGGGTCGTCTACATCTAGACGCCCGGCATTTCACCCTCGCTGGGATAAGACAGTTGGGAAGCCGGCTGCCGGTATTTAGGCAGTCGGCTTCCCGATTGCCTCCTGCTGGGGGGGACTACTACTAAGGCACTGCTGGGGGGGACTACTACTAAGGGCACTGCTGGGGGGGAGACTACTACTAAGGGTGGACTACTACTAAGGGTACTGCGGGGGGAATACTACTAAAGGTACTGCTGGGGGGGACTACTACTACTAAGTGCACTGCTGGGGGGAGACTACTACTATGGGCACTGCTGGGGGGGACTGCTGCTAAGGGCACTGCTGGTGGGGGGCTACTACTACTAAGGGCACTGCTGGGGGGGCTACTGCTACTAAGGGCACTGCTGGGGGGACTACTACTAAGGGCACTGCTGGGGGTACTACTGGGGGTGCTGCTGGTGGGACCACTACTGGGGGACACTGCATAGAGGGGGATTACTACTAGGGGCACTGCTTGGGGTTCCACTAAGGGCACTGCACACTGGTGGGACCACTACTGGGGGACTGCTGGGGGGGACTGCTACTGGGGACACTGCTGGGGGGACTACTACTGGGGCACTACATGGGGGGATTACTGCTGGGGGGGCTACTACTAGGTGCACTACTGAGGGGGGACTGCTGCAGGGGGCACTGCCGGGAGGACTACTACTGCTGGGGGCACTGCAGTGGTGGGACCACTACTGGGGGCACTGCATAGGGAGGGATTACTGCCGGGGACACTGCTGTGTTGACTACTACTAGAGGCACTGCTGGGGGAGGGCTGCTACTGGAGGGATTACTAATGGGGGCACTGCTGGGGGGGAGACTACTACTAGGAGCACTGCATTGGGGGGACCACTACTGGGGGCACTGCAAAGGGAGGGTTACTACTGAGGGCACTATATAAAGGGCACTGCATAGGTGGGGGACTACTGGGGGTACTGCATAGGGGGCCACTACTGGGGGCACTGTATAAGGGGCACTATATTGGGGGGACTACTGCTGGGGCTCTGCATAGGGGGGACCACTACTGCCGCCACTACTAGGGGCACTACTGGAGCATTGTATAAGGGCTTGTGTAGCTATTGAGGGTGGGGGGGGGGGGTAAGGCTGAAGAAATGCCTAGGGTGCCAAGAAACCTTGCACTGACCCTGTGTACATTATAGTGATCTAGTGGGTAAGAAAAAAAGTGACACAGGTCATTTGAGCATCAGTGCCTACTGGTATTCTTCCTTTGCCTAGGTTTATCTTTGATCTCAGTCAGAGTCGGTCCATTTTATAGAGAGGGGAAACAAATTATATGACCTATATTTAGAGGGTGAAAATCTGAGTCTTTCCTGGTGTTTTTTCCTTTTTTCAATTCAACCTATACATCAGTGATTACCACAGGTTTTGCCGGCTTTTACCCATTTGTCAGATATTGAGATATTACAATGCAGCAATATCTGCTCTATTAATACAATCTTAGCGTGGCATTAGCAGATAGAGAAGCTGAAAAAAAATACTTCAATAAAAAACATATGTTTGCAACTTTTTAAGATGAATAAAGCGCAACCTCTAGATCAGTGGTTCCCAAACTTTTTTGAATCACGGCACCTTAGTGTATCAGCATTGTTATCACGGCACCCCTAGGCCATAAGTTTCTTATTGAGAAATTCAGAAATAAATGTAGTGAAGTAGTACAGTGACATAAATTGTGCTGACCTGTCATCCTTAGGTTTGGCTATATAGTGGGGGACAGGTTTGCGCTTCTGTTTGTCCACATATTTAAATTACATTGACCATAAAGAATTTGTTTTGGTGCTGGACCACCAACCTGAGACACCCCTGCAAGTGTCCCGAGGCACCCCAGGGTGTCGCGGCGTACAGTTTGGAAACCACTGCTCTAGATAATTACTATTATCATTATTGCTGATATGTGGAGGGCGAGAGTGGGTCTAATATAATTGTAATATTATTTCTAGCTTTTTTTTACATTTAAATATTTATAGTTTTTAAACGTATTTATTTACTATTTTTTTATTTAAATAAAAGAACTGGAAGCTGCAATCTTCTTCCATTTCTATTCATATAATGCAAAAATTGACCAGGCACTGACAATAAAATACAGAAGAAACAGAAGAAATAAACTTTCACAAAAGTTGAAATTACTATAGCTGCAATAGCCAAATGTGTGTGTGTGCACTCATGAAACAATTAGCAAAAAGATAACCACTGTTGGAAATGCGCTTATATAAAATAAAGTATGCTAATATGGCAGATCAAATTCAAGACACATCAAGATAATTAAATATGGATCATATCTTTATATAAAAAAAACACAAAAATCTTTTACACAATAGTTAAATACATAAAAATAAATAGCATTCAATTCCGAATATACCAACTTGCTCAGACATGCATATCTACCGGATATAACACCTTCAAATATAAAGACTAAGAAACAACAATTCAAGTATGATTGTATTTTAAGATGGACGACAGATCCCAGCAGGGGCGTATTTATAATGGGAGCAGGGTGTGTGGTTTACACGGGCCCCCAAGGTCCGGGGGGGCCCGCATCACACACCCTGCACCCATATTATCTAAAACTTACCTCTCCAAGGTCCCGTATCGGGTCTCTCAGCGCTGCTGAAAAATGCTGGAAAATGGCCACAGCGGCCATTTTGCGCATGCGCTGTAAGGAAATTGCTGGGAAAATGGTGATCGCGCCACTTTCCTGGCGATCCATTCATGCGCAGTAGACTCTGGGCACACCGGCCTCCGGGGTGAGAGGAGGGGGCCCATGACGGGGGATGCACATGAGCCCCTTCCTCTATAAAAATGCCCCTGGATCCCAGGATAGAATTTAAACCTATATAGAGCTCTTTTGCACTTAAACGTGTAGAACTGAAATAGTAAATGTGGCACTGAAAGTAGTGAAGAGTTAAATGAAAAATATGGAACTGAAAGTCCTGGTAATTGGATAATGTAAATAGTGTTCAGGGACTTGTCAAATCACAGGGCACCACTTTACCAGTACAATCCAGTTATATTCATTGGGGTCCCATGGTAAAACTAGTAAACTGTGGCTACTCTGCTGGGTATAATATGGCTGCCGACCGCATCTGGTCTCAGTGCTGTGAACGGCTGTATGATGGAAGTGCCTAAACAGGAAATCCTGATTTCAGAGTTGCAGCAGTAGCAGCTGCTGGAACCTTGCTAAGCAAGGCTGGATAGCTCACCAAAGAATGTCCCAGATGGCTGCAAGGTATGGAGAAGGTAATCCAAGTAGGGGGTCTAATGCATGGGTAATAAAACCAGGCTTGCCTACCCTCCCGATTTGGCCGGGAGCCTCCCGATTTTCGGGTGCCGCTCCCGGCCCCCCGGAAAGACAGGCAAGCCTCCCGGAAGCCTCCGACCCTCCCGTCCTCCCCCCTGAAAAGATTATAAACCCCAACAGCGGGGGAGCCGGTGACGCGATTCGCGCTGAATCGCGTCATCGTGGCCCCGCCCCTGCTTCACACTGCCGAAAATAACGGCATTGTGAAGAGGGGCGGAGCCACGAAGACGCGATCGTGCGGCTCCGCCCCCGGGTCCACCCCCAATGCACCACCAACTGGCTGGCCCGCCCCCAATGACCGCCCTTGCCCCCCCACTGTTAGCCGACAATCAGCTCCCTCCCGGATGGCTGGAGCTGATTGTCGGCAAATATGAATAAAACAGGCTATCACCTCTGGGCCTGATTCAGATTTGGGAATCACTGGCGAGTCGATGGCCGACCAGTGCGCATGCGAGCCCCGGAGCGAGCGAGAACTTCACTCGCTCGGGACACGCAGCAAAACGGGGCGGCTGTCGATGTTGATCGACAGCTCGCCCCATTTTGTAGGCGGGGAGGGGGGGTGGCTGGCCAAACGGAGGCATTCCCGAAGGAACGTCTGCCATTTGATGGCGGCCCTACTGACATCACTCGTGATGTCAGTAGTGAGCTTCCTGCTCTATTAGAGCAGGAAGCTCACTGGGGCTTGCGAGAATGAGACCCTACCACAAGGGTCTCGTCACAAGCCCGATGGTCGCGATAATCACGACCATCGCCTGGCCGCCCCTAAAGCTGTGGGTGGTCACCCACAGCTTAGCGAGCGGCCAGGAGGCCGGTTTAAAAAAAAAAGCGGCCGGCCTGATTCAAAGCGAGCGCCTCTGAATCAAGCCCAGAGTCAGAAAGAGCAAGTAATTGTGAATCTGTGTAAAACCATGCTGCACTGCAGGTGGGACAGATTTAAAGTGTGCAGAAAGAGTTAGATTTGGAATGGGTGTGTCCAAATTGAAATCTAATTGCAGTGTAAAAATAAAGCTGACCAACATTTGTGGGATACATGCAACAGCAGCCTGTATTTACCCTGCATGCAAAGAAATGTATGTATTTGCACCCTTTGCATTGCAACATGGTTTGTTCCGGTACACAGTTACTTGCTCTATCTTACTCTATTCCCAACTCTGAATCAGGCCCGCTGAGCCGTTTCGCCTCTTTCCCGGAGGCTTTATCATAGAGTATGGTGGTGTAGTTGTATTGCCTTTAAACAGGGTGAAGGATCAAGTTCCTCTCTTAGGATAATCAACTGACATCAGGGACCCCAGGTAAATTGCTGCTGTTTCAATTAGAATAGTGCAAGAATCAAATAAAACATAAACTATTCGAAAGATAACCGAGGTTCGGATAGAACAGAGGGCACATAAACCCCTAGGCAGGGATGCGTGGGGTTAATAAAGTTAGGTAGGGGAGTGTTAGTTTTTATGGTCAGATTGACATTAGGTTAGGATTGGTGGAGTGTTATGTAAGGGGTGTGGTTATTAGGAGTGTGGCTAGGTCAGCACTGTTACTCTGCCTGTTGGGAATCTGATCTCCAAGCTGCAAAGTCACAAGGTTGTAATACTCTGGTCTTTGTTTTTTGGTATTTTTCCCCCTTTTTCTTCTCATACATGTCTTTCTTGCTTTCATCCTTATCTCTTATTCTTCTTTTTCTGATCTGTTCTTTCCTGCTTTGCTGTTTCTATATCCTATCCATTCCTCTCTACAGTATACCTTGCCCCTGGCACGCCCGTTTTTTCTCCCTGGATGATGCTGCAGATCTGGGTTTCATAGTCCTCCCCCCCCTTCCCTCTTCACTGTGTGAGCTATAACTGCTTGATATATCTTTAGATGAGCTATTACTGCATGGGCTATCTCTGTGTGAGCTATAACTGCTTGATCTATCTTTAGATGAGCTATTACTGCATGGGCTATCTCTGTGTGAGCTATTACTGCATGGGCTATCTCAGCTTGAGCTATCTCTGTGTGAGCTATGTTTATGTGAGCTATTACAGCCCTGTACCCTTCACAGCACAACAGTACAGCAAGGCATGATTGCTGCCATGGGTTTCCCATTGCCTTCAATTGTAATATAGTTCCAGCTGGTCGCGCTGGTGCTGCCTCACTGGATTCTGGGTCTATTGCCGGACAGCTGGTGGCAGTGGGGGTGCTCTGACACCCCTACGGTCTTTGCAGTCTGAGGGTGTGGGGGAAAGATTTAGCACCATGGCTGCACCTGCGGCATACGTCACATGGGCTCAGCAGTTAAAAAATGTGTGCGGCCTCTCACTCCTCCTTTTCTTTTATACAAAGCAAAAGCTATTAGCAGTGCATGCATATTCAGTAATAACAGGCTGAATGACACGCCCAGTGGTAAGGGCGCTATTAAGTTGGTCCTTTCGGGCATTAGGTATATGGTTATGAATGTGGTAAGTTATGTATCGGTAAGCCAACAGTTTGATATATTAAAAAATGACTGTAGGGAGGCAGCTGTATTCATATCTGGTTGCAGGCAAAAAGCAGTTCTCCAGCGCTCATGTCAGCCGCAGCTCCTGGGCTAGGCTGTGGGAATATGTAATGTACAGGGCTGGGAGGTTCCCTCGCTGCTCCGTGTCAGGAGACGGCGGTCTTATGCTCGCTTGTTTGTGTTATTGTAAGGGCTCTTTTCATACATAACCCACGACTACAAGGCCGTGGCGTATCTCGTTTCTCGGACATATGCCGTTTCCTCAGAAGCTTACCAGCCCACCTCCGCACATCTTTTTATTTGGTCTATTCACAGCTGCTGGTCATTGTCAACAAACCAGTTTTTCTTCATCTAGTCATACAAAACAGTTTTATTAATCAATATATTGGTAGAGCACTTATTTCATACATAAATGCTGTGCATTTTTTATACATGTTAAATGCGTTACAGCACGTTATCATTATTACCAGTTATTATTATTACCAGTTATTTATATAGCGCACACATATTCCACAGCGCTTTACAGAGAATATTTGGCCATTCACATCAGTCCCTGCCCCAGTGGAGCTTACAATCTATGATCCCTACCACATGCTCACACACATACACACTAGGGTTAATTTATGTTTGGAGCCAATTAACCTACCAGTATGTTTTTGGAGTGTGGGAAGAAACCAGAGTGCCCGGAGTAGGCCCACGCGGGCACAGGGAGATTGTACGGGCTCCACACATGTAGGCCCGTAAGCCAGCATGTCAGAAACCACGGTGCCTTTGGCCCTTTGTTCTGCGGTTCTTCTGCACGGTTCCTTATTAGATTATTGCGTTAAGATTTTGTCATATGACCTTCATTTATTACAGCAAACATTCATGTTATAGTCATGCACATGGTTGACTTTCGAAAATTATAAGTCAGTACGCACAATGAAGTTATATTGATTTAATATTAATACAAGCAATTCATTACCTCAATCTTAATAAGACCGTATCGTCCATTAAACTCATTTATTACAGCAAAACATTCATGTTTAGTCACGCACAGAGATAAGAAAATAAGTGCGGCAGAGAAGTGTGGATAAGGAAAATATGTATCATGGACTATTCATCAGCTAATCGATCACAAATGTGTTCTTGCACACTATTACTAATATCACGCTATTACATACTTTTTATTTCATAAATGTACTAAATTACATTACATGGGTATCCCTAAGTTTCATAGAGTTTGGGAGTGTCTTGGGACCCTATGACCATGTAGGGACTTGAAGTGTGTGCCGCTTCCCCTCCCACCATGCGCTCAAGTTGGAGTCAGCTTGTGAATGGTATCACTGGCTCATAGTCTAAAATCAAGTATTAGGAGCCTATCATCTCCTATTCTGTTATTCTTCACTTGTTTACTCTCTTTCTCTGTTATAAACTGTTTGGACCACCCCTTTTGGTCATAAGTGTGCATGCATAGAAACACCACGTGTCGGTGCGTTATTTTTCTTTTGCCCTTATACTTGATTTACCCTTATATGATTTACCCTTATACTTTCTGTAGCTGAATTGTATTAATCCCTGTACAGTAATTTATGCTCTTTACCTGTAGCCAGTGCTCGTGCATGCATAGGACCACTTCGTTCTGGGGTAATTTTTCTTTTGTCCGTATAATTTTCCCTTATACTTTCGGTAGTTGATTGCATTTTATTCACATAGGGTTTTCTGGCCCTTTCCCTATAGCCGGCGCCTGCGGTTGGTTTTTCTTACCCATGAGTGGGTGCTTTTCCATACCGTTTTAATTTGAGCGCTTTGTCTAATACATTGTGAGGTCATATATAAGGTACATTTATGCGATAACTGCTGGTGTGATTTCAATTATCCCCTCGGTGGTCCAGTTACTCCTCAGACTCAGTATCTGGCCTTTGGGAATATTTGTTTTATACTTGACATTTTGGTGTTGAAAATGTTTTTTATGCCAAATATGGATCATAGGATTTAGGCGAGCTACACATTTTTGCATGGTAGTCTCATCCCTATTCCAATTGAGACCTAATCATATATATTTATTTTATATACAGATACAGGTTCGACCCGAGTCCACCCCCACATGCAACGCTCTTCAAAGTACACCATATCTTATACACGCACACCCCCCTTTTTATTTTACAAATACATGTTCATAGGATTTAGGTGAGCTACACAGCTTACATTGCATCTGATCCCCATTCATATATACCTAATCATATATTTATATATAAATCTTATATAGGGAAACAGGTTTGACCCGAGTCCACCACACCCACATACAACGTTCTTCTAAGCACACCAGGGGCCGAGTGTGATAGGGTGAGAGTTTGGAAAGTGTGAGAGTTTAGCAGTGAGCTCTCACATTGGTTGAGTTTTATCTTCAAAATGGGAAAACACCTGAATGAGATTTTAAATCGTGAGAGTTTTCTAAGTCTAAAAAAAACATGCAAGTTCACTCTGTTACTTTGTTTTTGGACTCTATTACATTGACAAAAAAGTGTCAGAAGCTCCCGCTTCTCTGGGCTCTCGCCCTGTTACATTTGGCCCCATATCTTATACACAGCCCTATGTAATAACGGGACACGCCCCTGGCTTGGGTTTCCCCGGGCCGTGGGTTGTGGTCTCCTAATGGCTTGTAGAAGCTCGGTCAGTGTTTATGTGGGGTTGCATATATCGGGGAATACTACATCCCTGGATTCAGGAGCCATCGCTGTGTTGCTGTGTCAGTGGGGGTGTTTTTGAGGCCCCTGCTGTTATAACAGTCGGGGGCTCTGTTACAACAAGGGTTGGCATTGTTTGCTCCCCCAGCATCCGATATGTCGGCGTGCTGAGTCCACTAATTAAGCAGCTAGGTATGATTTGAGGCTGTTGTTCCTTGTGTCTCGTTTGCTCTTTACACTGCTGCGCCTGCGCATACGCTTCATTGCCTAATGCAAAGGACCCTGAATTTCGATACTGCCCCTTTTTTCTTTTGTTTCAGGCATCGATGTGGCCGGATCCCCTCCTACCGCCACCCCAGGGATCGATATTGTCGCTTCTGTTGTTGCCAGGAATGGAGTCATCAGCGCAGATGATACCCTGTTCAATTCTCAAGCCGCCATGGAGAGTTTTCGCATGCTGGTCCTTGGGTCCTCAGTCCTTTGATTGCCTATCAGACTTTGTGGCAGCATTGAGAGTCTTTCTGGCAGTCTCAGCTCGGCAGGAGATACAGGCTCTATGATGATGGAAGTCCTATGCCTATGTTCATGTGGACTAATGATGTGTAATGTTTGTTTGTGGACTTGAGTGCTCCGGCCAACTTGCCACCTTTCCGGTGGGGGTCTCGAGGGATTTTGCCCTATTTTTTGCCCTGCTTAGGACAATGTTTGGCTAATACCAATAGTTAAACTGAATGACAAATAACAACATGAATATGAGAATGACATTACTAATCAATATAAAAAGATCCAGCAGGTTTTTTGTAGGTTTTTACCTCGGGTCAAGTCCTCCTTCCCCCCCTTTCCCTCCCCCCCCATCACCTCCCTCTGCAATATGCCATAGTCACAGTACTCTTGTGTATTTCATGTATTGCAGGTGGTTTACAGGATTATAACTCATTTGTTTATCGGACACTTGTTTATATTTTGGGCAGGTCATCCCGCTTTACTAGTTTGGGTTGGGAGTCATTAGTGCCCTGTATACGGATGTCAGGGGAGGACTTTGGTTTCTCCTTTGGTCTTAGCAATTCACCTGGGTGAAAATGATTTGTGCCCGTAATTGTCGATTTACTTGCGGCACGCTATTTGTCATGATTTGGGTGGGTTGCTTGGCTTTGGCCAGATGTCGTGATATTCTGTCCGATATTGTGCTAGCTTTTTCCTGGTGATGTAGGTGCATGGTTGGGGAGGGGGGTAGATTTGTGGAGCATCACCCTTTAATGGGGTACAAGATGCCTAGCAGGGACAAATTTCATTTATAGAGTGTTTTTTGTTCGTTGTGGGGAGGTTTTAGAGAGTAGGTTGTATGTTGGCGGGCACGTTCCATCATTGGGAACATGCGTGGTGGGAAAGAACGGCAGTATCTATAAAGCGTCCACCTTGCTGCAGTATGAGCGGTGTGCCTCCTTCAATGCACTGGTTAGGCTGATTTTACCCTACTGGGGTCAGCGGCACCTCTCGTCGGAGAGGGCTAAAATAGTGCATTGGGATGGGGCTGGATACCGTCTCACTTACCAGAGAGGGATATCGGCCCTTGCAAGTTTTATATCACTATTACACTTGAATGGGGTGTTTTTACATCCTTGCATAAGTCAAGTGTGGGGCGTCAGGTTACTGGCCGTTCTTTCTTATGCCACCATACTCTGATTGTAAAATAAATAAAGCTGACCATATATTTTTGATCGCATATATACTTGGTCTGTCTCTTTATTATATTTAAGCTTGGTTTAATAACTTTGTGGTTGCACGCATTATCTGCTGATAGGGAGTTTATGCTTGAATAAGCTTGAGAAGATATAAGCTCTGTTTTTTATTTTGGTACAGTACTAGTTAGAGCTGGTTTTGTTGATAGTTTATAATTGGTTGAGGTCAGTTGCCAATCATTATCTGGTTAGCCTATTAGCTGCCCCGTCGAGGTGGGGTTTAGCATTTGTATTTTAAGGCTGGAGGAGGAGTCAACTGCCTCTTTCCATTTTGAAAATCCCTCCCACCCACCCAGCACATTGAGGAATTGGTTTGGACCAATATTTATTCATGGTGAGAAATTGGTTTGTACCAATAGTTATTAGTTGAAAAAATTGGTGTGTACCAATACGTTTCTCGTTGGAATATGCTATGTTTCTTGTTCCAACAGGTGAGGCGCAGCAGGCGGAAAGCAGTGCTCCTCGGCGGCTCAATTTAGCATAGCAGAGCTTGGCTAGCATTCCCCCTTTGAGAAGGGCGAGTCGGTTGCTACCTTAAGGGAGTACCAGGTCTTCATCCTAGGGAGGGGCCAGCACTATGCTAGTTAAGGGGAGGTGGTTCTACCCAGGATAGCTTGCGCAGGGGGTGGAGAAAACTCCACCCCATTTTGGTAAGGCGATCAATTAATTATGAGCTGTGGACTGAGGTAGCACTGCTTTTTCGCCACCAGGACTAATTAACAATTCTAATTAACAATTCTAATTTCATATAATAAAGTGGGCTGTGACCTCTTTTACCAATTCTATACAGTTGTCTGTGTCTTATTTATTAGTTAAGTTATAGCTTAAGAGTGTTGTGTAAAATAATAAAACTATGGGTGAGTTATATTATATGAAGTAGAAAACATATATATAAACTGAGGTGTCTTGTGTCTTGTAACCAATATCATTATAACAAATAAATAATAATTTTTTCCTCAATTGTTCATATTTTGAATCAAACATATTTACTGGGATTCATCTCTGGAACGGTCATCGTACTGACTACACTAAATAGAGTAATTAGAAGATACAATACAACTACTAGATGTCTGTATTTACCAATTGCCCTATGTTTTAAAAAACAAGATAATATATTTGTGATGGGATATTAACCCTACCTGTCAGGACATTAATCCATTGCTCATACCAATAGCCAGGGCTTAAAGTAGTCCTGGAAAGGTGGGGAAACTCCTCTCCTCCACCGATAATCCCCCCCATGCCTCGCGGAGCTAGTCTAAGGGGCCAGAACAAGTGTGAAAACCGTACTTTACACACACACTGTTGTGGATTAGGAAACTGTAAAGTGAATGGCCGGGGTCCTGAGGACTGCTTAGGCCTCCAGAATCTTTGGGGGCTATGTCAGTGTAAAATACATTTTAGATGACTTTTTAGCACTCCTGCCATTAGCTGAGACTACAATGTTAGGTCATAGGGGGTGGGGGTGCTGCAGTGGGACCTCCTCCTCTGCCGGGTCTTGGACTACCCAATGGAGGGGGGTGGGGTAGTCCATGACCTGGTGGGGGGGGGGTCCAGCTGTGGCACCCCCTGTGCAGGCTTCTGTTCACACCTATGTAAAGGGTATAAAAAATATAATTATAATGAATATCTTCTTAAACCACGGTGATGGATATTACTCACCTACAGGCATATTTATTACAATCCGCATTTAAATGCAGTTGTGATGTGATAAATTCGTCTAAACTCGCATTGTGATATTTGAAAATATTGCATATATGTATTCAAATTCGCATCCTGGGACAGTGCTTGCGAGAGCGCTTTGTCCCAGCAATGTCTCCACAACAGGCTTTTGCAAACGTGAAAGCCTCCACTTGCGGGATAATACTCAGGCATTACTGAGTGTGGAGACCAGCATGCAGCTTGTGTTGATCGGACACTGGCTGCATGCAGAAAGAAAATAAACATATTGCAATGTTTGCAATAGATAAAAAAAATAAAATAATATATATATTTTTTTTTTTACCTGCAACCAGGTTTGTTGAGCAGTGAGCTCTTTCTGTGACCCAGTCAGCTGATCTCTAAGCAAGAAAGCGTGTCTGTATGTCTGTC
The DNA here is from genome assembly GCA_031769625.1 of Taudactylus pleione. Classification (NCBI taxonomy): domain Eukaryota; kingdom Metazoa; phylum Chordata; class Amphibia; order Anura; family Myobatrachidae; genus Taudactylus; species Taudactylus pleione. The sequence continues at coordinate 8,727,264 of JAUIMM010000350.1, read as the reverse complement.
TGTCTGCCCTTTATGCACAGCCAGAGTTTTGGACCTAGCTCCACCAAATTTGGCATGGTGGTGTAGTTTGACCAGATTTAGGTTTTTGCTTAGGTTTGAACTTCGTCAGGGTCACACGCTGTCACACAATCCCTAAAAATGGGGACACACTTAAATTACACAGGTTCCTGGGGTGGCTCCAATGGAAATTGGCAGTCTGCCAAAAACCTGTGTAAAAGCTACAAAAGTATCTTTTTAATCTCACAGTCTGGGCAAGTGTCAAACTTTATGATGCATGCAAGTTTATATTAAATCCATACTTAGTCCTTTTTAAAGTGACCGTATATATTAGTCAGCCTCTGTGTTTGCATGCAAAGGCATAACTAGAACTCTGTGGGCCACAAAGCAAGATCTTAAAAGGGTCCCCCAGGGGTAAAAAACTCACACACATTTGCCTCCACACAGAGGCCATTCACACATTATGCCATGCAGTAGTAGTGCCTTTTATACATTATGCCACACAGTAATGCCCTTTACAGATTAGGCAACATAGTAGTAGTGCCTCATATAACACATTATTCCACACAATAGTAGTGCGCCTTACACATTATGCCACACAGTAATGTCCCTAATTACATTATGCCACACAGTAATGCCCCTTACACATTATGCCTCCCCCAGCAACTCACCTCCTGTGCCGACGCAATTTGAATCTGGCACCAGTCATGAGCCAATTGCAGCTCGCAAGCCCAGGAGCAGATCACATGACCAGTGTCAGGCAGGTGTCAGTTGCAAGAGAGCAGCAGTTGTCAGTTGCAGTCTGAGATAACAGACTCAGGAGCAGGACGCAGGCACTGCTGGGGAGAAGGGCTCCATGCAGGAAATGGAGGTTCTGCGGGTGATTCAGCTGATAGGTGGCAGTGGTGAAGGGGAGAGTCACATGGTTGGAGTCAGCCTAAATTAGTTAGGAGTGTACCGCTGCTTACTCTCTGTCTGCTGCAGCTTCTGGAGAATAGGCTACTAAGAGAAGCAGAAGCAGCTCTCCACCCCATGTGGCAGCACCGGAGTTAAGGAGGTGAGCACAGCACCTCATCTTCTGCTGATCATTGCTGCGGTAACGCTGAGAGCCCAAGGACAGCATAGACACTTTAGCTGAAGAAGACTCACTAAAAAGGAGTTTAAGAAAGAAGCTGTGGGAACATTTTATAGTGACAGCAGATAGCAGTCAGAGAGTAGAGGACATATTCCTGCTGGCTGGCTCAGTGTCCATATTTCATAGACTTTGCAGTCAGTGCCCACATTGCCATACTGAACTTGTAGGCAAATTGTGACTAATTCTTCATAACAGACAGTTTGTAACAGTAGCAAGTAATCAAATAGGGATTCTCTATCGACATACCTCAGGATCATTCTGATGCACAAGTGCAATTAAAAACTCTTTCCAACGTGGCCCGTATTCAATTTGTCACGAAAAGTCAGAATCCGTGTAAAAGTATCGGCGTTTGCTACTTTTCTCCAGGCGAAAACTTATCTCCGTATTCAATTGCAAACTCTTTTCGTGTACGTGAAAACGCAATGTAATATAATAGGCGAGAAAGATTTTCCTATGAATAGGTGGAGAAGGTGGAGAAATAGGTGGAGAAAAGATGGAGAAAAAAGTGCAAAATCACTATTTTTGGCTGCAAAGGTGGGAAAATCACTCTGCACCCTTGGGAAAGCCCTCCCCAAAGGATAACTGCGTAAAAAAAACGAGAAAAATAGAGGAACACCCTAAAAAATGACCTAGAACAAGGGGGCAAAGAAGTGCAAAGTGGGGGTACAATCTTAAAAATTTGCAAAATAGACTTTAGGGGGTTTGCAAGTATGGGCGAGGTGTTTTTTTTATTACAGGTACTTGCTTCAGGTGCGTTTTTTTTGTTTTTTTAAATCTTTACTTTAAACCATGCTTGCACCCATTTTCAAGTACCCCAAATTTGAGTACTTATTTTCCCCCAAAAAAACTGCTTATTGCTATTCTTCACCACTTGTGCAAAGACACTAATTAGAAAAAAAAATTGACACACCTTAAGTACCCCAAATAGCATTATTAGGGCTATTTAGCGGCATGTTCGTTGATCCTCAATGTTAGTGCATCTTTCAGGGGGTGTCAGGCTGATTTCCTCAAATCTGACAGTACTTTTCGCCTGACTTGCATTCGCCGGGTTGCGTTTTCGCGTGTTTTGGAATTGAATATGGTGAATCGCGGGAAGTTTCTGTGGCTAAAATACGCGATGTAGGGGAAAAGTCTGGCATGTGAAAAAGTATCGCGGGGGCGAAACTGATTGAATATGGCCCATTATTGGAACTGGTATCAGCCCTTGCTGTAGTCTTCAGTTCAACAGTAATTTCCTGCATACACTGCTGAGGAAAGGAAAGAAACTCAGTACACCACTGAACTAATGGTCTAGACTAGAGCTGCCCAAACGCGGTCCTCAAGGATCCCCAACAGTTCAGGTTTTAGAGATATCCATGGTTGAGCACAGGTGGTTAAATCACATTGACCGAGGAACTAATTACGTCACTTGTGCTCAACCATGGATATCTGTAAAACCTGAACTGTTGGGGAGCCTTGAGGGCCGCATTTGCGAACCTCTGGTCTGCACTTTAGCACTTTATACAAGTATAAAAATGTTTAGTAGGGTTTAAAGTCTATGAACAAAGTTGCAGTGTAATTAGTAAATGTATTTAAAGAGGATTGTCAACGTTAGTGTTATAATGTGGCAAAACTAGTTTATTGTGTTAATTGTACCTCTCTCTCTCTCTCTCTCTATATATATATATGTATATGTATGCATATATGTATATTGTTGAAATGCAATGTTGCAAGTGTAACTAAATTGAAATATGTGCATTGTATGAAAATATCTTTTTATTTGTGGAGAGTGTGGCCCAGTGGAATCAATTATGGAAACGTTCTTGCTAAATAAAACTCATGGTGTTTTATAAAATTGTATTCAAAATTCCTGACTAAAATGTGTAAAGTTTAAAGTTTTATTGGGGACCACCTGCCTCTCTGCAGTGGGTGTAGAAAGTCCAGAAGACAACAAGGTACGATCCTTCCAGCAACACACTAATACTTCCGGGGGTAAAAGTAGCGCTGTTTATTGATCGCTGCGGGGCTATCCAATTAGCTGCGAAGTGCTGCCCAATGCCGGCACATATCGTGGATATTTTTCGGGACCTGATGTGTCCAGAAAAATAATCTACGATAAGTGGCAGTTTTTCACCAACTAAATGGCCAAAACACATAGGTTTGTGAGCTTATGGCATATCCTATGCGTTAAATAGGATAGGGTGAAAAAAAAATTGGCCAAAAAACGGGGATAATTGCCGTCTTTCAATGATTGCGGCTATCCATTAGCAAACGAACAATGTCCGGGGCGAATTGGATAATGCCTTTCATCATCACCATAGATATCACAACCATATTAAGCTGTGATTTACAGATAATATTGAGTGATTCATATGCCCCAACAGAGCCTGCAGTTTAAAATCTCTGCCTCAGATACATGTCACTTTTGGTAGCAGCCATTTAAACTATGTGTTTTTTGCCTGAAAAGGAAATTGAGGAAATCTACACTCAAACATGGGGAGAACATACAAACTTCCTACAGATAGAGCCCAGGTCCAAATGAATCCATGTCACCAGAACTAAGGCTGAAACGCTAACCACCTTTCTAAATTAAAATAATTATATTGTGCTGTAGCGTTTCAAATAAATTGCAATAACCACTTATAGAAACTCACAATGTGATAACATTGCATCACAGTCATGCCGTAAATCAGTTTTAGTGCTGGTGATGGCTGACTGCAGACTGTGGTGCCTAAGGGATATGCTACAATTGAAAGGCTATTTCACTTCTGTATATAGCTTTCCAATAAGCCACCTCTCACTAGGAAATATAATTCTACCATTTATCACACACATCATCAATAGTTAAATTCTCCTAATCCTAAGTACTTTTTTTTTATTTTGTCTGTCTTCACTCTAGTTCCTGATTTCTCTGTTGAGTCTGACATGACCTTGAACTGCATTGCAATTTTCTAATGGTTATAATGTTACAGTAAACTAGCAGGTGATTTACAGTACAGTAGTAACAGTATTACAGGTAATAGTAAATTATAAAAGCTTCAACTTTTTTATAAGCTATATAGGTATAATTTCACAAAACAATACTTTTGTGCATCACAGTAAATCAAATATTAATATTAAATAAAAATTGATTCATTAACCTCCATATAAATTAGACATAGGGCCTGATTCTGTAAGGATCGTAATTGCAAAGTTGCACTCAGTCAGCTTTGCAATTGCGATCCTTGCAGATATGGTAATGCAGTAGGAGGGATCACGTCCCCTGTGCATTACTTAATCGAGCTGCGTTGCTCAATGCAGCATCAATAAATGTGCGTACCATCAGCCGGCTGTGGTAATCCATAGTATGTACAGCTTCGCCATAAGCCCGCTGGCACCTGTAGTGGAAGCTGCTTGGGGATGAGGTAACCAGTCTAATACAATTTGTAACATGGTAACGATGAAATTCTCTGCAGTCATATCTATGTTACTTACTTAGTGGAAGTGGCCAGGAAATCTCTGTCACCTGACGGAGATCCTGGCCTCTTCCCTCCCCCCCAACGGTGGCAACATGCCTCCATTTGGGTAACAGAGGCTGTCGCAGCCCCCTCCCCACCCCCAAACGGCAGCAGACTGTCAATCACTGACAGTCTGCTTCCAATTTGCAAGCGGACTCGCAGACCTCTTCTGCTCGTGCGCAGAATGGGTCTGGCGCTTGTGCAGATTCCCAAACATCGGGAATCTGCATTCAGCAGTGCACTAGCGTGCACTGCTGGATCAGGCCCACAGTATACATTGAAAGGCACAGCCAGATAGTAGAATTGTGCGGCTCCGTTTACACAGAAACCGAACAAACCCGAACTTAGGTGTCGAACTGAAATGGGCTCAAGTCTTCCTGTCATGTTCAGCTCTCAAAAGAATGCAAAATGTCATCTTCCTGGCGTCGGATCTCGCATGTTTGGATTACATATTAAAGTCACTCCTTCGTGATCAGGTGCCATTTTACACTGGAGACCAGAGGGAGTGGGTGCGGGTATAGGGGCACTTGTAAACAAAAACCTATTAGGAGCACTGTTAAGACAGGGGCACTGAGTACTGTGGGCTGGCTGCAGCACTCTGTGATGCACGAAATAAAAATGCCATAAGAGCGGACTGCAGCACCATGTTGTTGTTTGTTTGTTAGTAAATAAAGCCTGTGATTTGGGGATGTGTGACTGACGCTGAGTTTCATACAAAAAGGGATCCAATTGGATATGCAGCCATGAACAGCAGGGGCTTTTCAACAGAGCTCCTCAAACAGACGATAGAAAAAAAGGGGTTGGTTCCGGTGTGTCTGTAGGATCGATGGATAGCTTGGTGTTCCTCTCATGGGATAAAGAGAGAAAAAATATGTATAGTGTAAATCCATAAATAATAGCAAATAAGAAATAGCGAAGTTATAATCGCACTCACCCTTTTTCGGTGAGTGTGTAGCGTTGGACCTAATAATCACTGTGGTCCTACGGTGGTTGCTGATTGCAACAATGACGTCACAAATGGTTTCACTGGATATCTTCAAATGGTCAGAGGGAGAAAAACATAGAGAGCACTTCCATGGTGCAGATCAATGTGTTTCAGGAAACCAGATTATAGCCAGTGCATTATTGTGCTCACCTTTTATAATGTATCATATGATCTTTGGACATTTATTTCTTGTAAAATAAACCCGATGTCCGTCGGTGTCTACCCAATCAGGGTTTTAATACAGGTCATACATAACCATTTAAACACATCAAAATAGAATAAGAACATATATGACAATAAAATACTAGAGAAACATATTTAAAAAAAAATAAAAAATATTTAGTAATAAAATTAATTCTTAAAAAATATCATTAACAATATCGTCCAGTGTGTATGTTCAATGTCGTTAATGACATTGAGCCGAGCAGTGCAGGGGAAACACTTAACAATATGCTCTATGAGCGATATCGTTAAGTGTGTATGCGGCTTAACAGACTCTTCCCCTATCCAGGATTCCTCAGAAGAATCCTTGAGCTCTAGGGCTGCTGCTGCTGGGGGTAAATCTTCATCCCAGTAGGGGACCAAGAAGACTATTTTCAAACAACAATTGATGTGAAACAATGCTTTGCAAGAGGAAGTATGAAAGCTCTCACCCAGTTGCACAGTGGATCACTGCAGCCATGACGACTATGCTAGCCTTAGATCTGCCTCCAATATCCGCCATCAAAGCATGTGGTTTTAGATTGTTAATTGAGGTCCTGTGTCCTCACTACCAAATTCCATTTTGATTCCACTTTACAAGAACAACAATTTCTCACCAGTACCGGGACATTTAAAGAAAACTAGTTCTTGGCCTATAAAAATTTAATTGTACCCACTATCCACTTAACCACAGATATGTGGACAAATGTTACTGGTCAAACAAACAATTACATGGCTGCGATAACCTACTGGGTGGGTGTATCGCCTTCAGCAGCAACAGCATCTAACATACAATGCCAGCTCATTCAGAGGCAGGCTACTTTCTGTATCACTGGCTTCATTTATACTCCTTTCAGACATATCGAGAATCCTGGGATTCTCGGCCAAACTACCCAGTACTCACTTAACCTGGGTTTTTGCTTCAGTGAAAAAACCCTGAGTCTGAGCAGGGAAATTCCTGGGTCGTATGTGTGAAAGTGGTATTAGAGGCATACTGGTGTCAACCTTTTAGAAAAGCTCAGAGATGTCATAACATAATGGCTTACCCCGACAGGACTCTGCTTAGGATTTTTCTCTACTGATAATGCATGTAACATTGTGAGAGCATTACAAGAGGGAGAATATGAAAACGTCCCATGTTTTCCCCACACAATAAACTTAGATGTTCAAAAAAATATATATTTTTTTAATAAAAGGATTATGCAGGAGATGTCTGTGGCTAGAAACATTTCTGGACATCTTTGGCATTTAGCAGCTGCATTTAGGAGATTGCAGCAGCTGCAAGCCATTCGAAGTACATAGTAACAAAGGAAGTGAGGGCCTGATTCAGAGCCAGACACTATTTGCGGACGGTCGTTCCAAAAAAGGGGCCGGCTATTTAAATTGAGCGCTCGCTCATTGCGGTTTGTTGACGCCTCTATGTCTGAGCGAGCGAAAAATGCGCTCGCTATTTTGTAAAGACGCCCCTTTGCCATTCGCATCATACGTCATCTCCGGTATTTATTAGATTAATCGGATACATCGAAAGGCATCTGAACTGCTCGCAGTGCTTGTGGTAGGTTTTTCCTACCGCAATCACTGCGAGCAGTTCAGGTTAAAAGACAACCAAGTGACGTGGTAGATGACGCTCCTTTACTAATTATGCACTCCCATTAAACGCCCTTTTTACCATTAGGCACGCCTGCGTTCGGATCTCCACTCCCCCGTTTTCCAGCACCTTCCCCTGTTACCACCCACAAACGGTACATACTGTAAATCAAATTAGCAGCCCCTCGCTGTTTTGCAAGCGCTCGATTTCTGACCGCAATGACTGGTTTGCGCATGCGCATTAAGACCCATACGCATGCGCAGTTGTGCGAACATCGCTCATAGCGAACGAGCGGCCGCTTACGAGCGGCTCTGAATCAGGCCCTGAGTTCAGACACTGCCAGTTTGAGTCAGGTGATCCCTTAAAAAACTACTGGAAAAGCAGCTACAGAAACTGAAGGAGGAGATGAAATTAAGCGATTCTGCTAAGTATGTTGGACTTGTAGATCAACTTCTTTTCTCATGTTTTGAGAGTTTTCAGGAGACATTGCACCAGCCATTTGTCATCATAAATGTCGATGGTGCAAGCGATTGTTTGCCATTGAAAGTGATTCTCAGATCTTGCACAGTCAGTCGTACCCTACTACACTAGGAGAAAGCTAACCCAATCATTTTCATATTACCACCGCAACTTGCAGCCGCGCATGCATTAGCATCCTCCTCTGAATAAGACCCTTGGGGGTATATTTATCAAAGTTCGATTTTGCATTTGATTTTATGCTCAATTTAGCTCACCTGAAATCGGATCAAATCGAATGTAGATATCACTGTCAAATTCCCACATTTACAAAAATGTTATTTTTGTAACCCTTTTCTAAATCAATTTTGATGTGGTTTGACTTTGACTAGTGATTTCTTGTTCGATTTTGGATGCCCATGTCCAAATTGAACACGAAATTGAACTTAAAATCCCCTGGCAATTTTAGCATGAGCAGGTGCCAGTTACACAGAAACATGCACAGATCTGTGAGATCCATGCCTGCTTGTGTGTAAAAACTAGAGCTGTGCGCCAACCCTCGTGTTTTGGTTTTGGTTTTGGATCTCCCCTGGTTTTGTATCTGGATTGGTTTTGCCAAAACCTCACCTCCATGTTTTGTTTTTCGGTTTTTGTTTTCTTAAAATATCATAAAAACAGCTAAAATAACATAAAATGGGCCTGTTTTGTTCCACCAGTATTATTAACCTCAATAACATTTATTTCCAGTCATTTCCAATCAATTTTGACCACCTCACAATATAATTTTTTTCATCTAGTTAAGGCCAAAAAGTTGCATCCAGCTAGCTGGCTGACTAAGCTAAGTGACACAGTGGGCGGCATTAACATGTGGCAGTTCAGCTTCCAAGTTCCAATACGGACACAGTGTGTTATACAGTGTGGGTTGGATACACCAATAGTGCACTTACTGTGACAGCAGTGTTGGCAGTGCGGGGTGCTGGGGGTGTCCTCAATGCGAGAGTGCCAGTGATGTCCTCAATGCGGAAATGCCAGTTTGGCAGTGTGGCGGTGTTGGCAGAGTGGGGGCCCTGGCAGTGTCCTGAGTGCGAAGTGCCGGCAGTGTCGGCAGAGATGGGGTGCCAGTGGTGTCCTCAGTGCAGGAGTGCTGACAGTGTCGGCTGTGCACGGATGCCTTTGGTGTGGGAATGGCAGCAGTGCGGGGTCGCTGACAAAGTCCTCAATACGTGGGGCAGCAGTGGCGGCAGTGTCCTCAGTGCAGGGTGCCGGCGGTGTCGGCAGAGCAGGGGTGCCAGCAGTGTTCTCAATGCATGTGTGCTGACAGTGGGCCTGATTCAGACCCGCTCGCGAGCGCTTAGCGCTCACAAGTGGGTCGATGGCCGGGCAGTACACATGCGCGGTGTGCGCACTGCGCGTGCGAGAGCCCCGGAGTGAGCGAGAAATCACTCGCTCTGGCGCTCGCATCCAAAAGAGGTGGCTGTCGATGTTGATCGACAGCTTGCCCCGTTTGGTAGGCAGGTCGGGGGGGGGGTGGCTGGCCAAACGGAGGCGTTCCCGAAGGAACGCCTGCCATTTGGGGGCGGCCCTACTGACATCACGAGTGATGTCAGTAGTGATCTTCCGGCTCTGTTAGAGCTGGAAGCTCACTGGGGCTTGCAATGGATGAGACCCTACCACAAGGGGCTCGTTGCAAGCCTGATGGTCGCAATGGACGGGACCATCACCAGGCCACTCGCAAAAGCTGTGGGTGGTCACCCAGAGCTTAGCGAGCGGCCAGGAGGCTGGCTCTAAAAAACAAGTGGCCGTCCTGATTCAGAGCGAGCTCTTGCTTTTTGCGAGCGGCTCTGATCAGGCCCTGCATTGGCAGTGCAGGGGTGCCAGTGGTGTCCTCAGTGTGGGACTGCCATCAGTGTGGAGTCGCTGTCGGTGTCCTCAGTACATGGGGCAGCAGTGCAGGGATGCCGGCAGTGTCCTCAGTGAGGGGGTCCTGATGGTGTTGGCAGTGCATGGCTGCTGGTGGTGTCCTTAATGCAGGGTGCCAGCAGTGTCGGAAGCGGGGGTGTTGGCAGCGGGGGATGCTGCCAATGGGTTCGGCAGCAGGGGGTGTCGGCGGTGTCGGCAGCAGGGGGTGCCGTCGGTATCAGGCAGCAGGGGATGGGTGGACAGCATCTCCTCCTTCCTGTGCCCATATTCGCTGATTGGCTGAAAGCCGTGACAGACGACTCTCTCAGCCAATCAGAGTTAAGGCCGCTCAATACAAAACCTCGCGACCCTACAGTGGGATCGCAAGGTTTTGCCTCGGGAGAGGGATCCGGGGCAGGCAGGGAGATCCGAGCTTGGCTCAGATCGCCCTGGATCCCTGAAATTCGTCTGGGTTCGGTTCTCTGAGAACCGGACCCGCTCATCTCTAGAAAAAACGTATTAAAGTGTAAAATACAAGAAAAAAAACTACGTGGCCACCCCACCTAAATGCACAACCAGCACCAGGCTTTTCTGAGCCAGTCCTGGTTGTAAAAATACGGGGAGAAAAGATATTTTCATCAACCAGCTCCAGGCTCAGTGAGCCAGTCCTGGTTTTGGAAATACAAGGGACAAAATGAGCAGCGGTCCCCAGTATTTTCCAAAACCTCAACCAGACTCATTCTAGCATTCCAGCAGGGGTGTAATGCTACAACCAGGGTACCCTTTCATGGGGTTCCCCGGCCAAAACATTCACACCTGAACACTAGTTAGCCCAAGCTGGGGATCCCTGGAGAGTTGGGAACCCCCCAATAAAGGGATGAAAATATAGACAATCAAAAGGTTGACACCAAAATGTTGAGTGTCATAATGTCGACTTGGTCAAAATGTCAAACCCAAAAGATTGATACTGACATGTGGTCTACATGGTCATTAGGTCAACAGATAAAATGTTGACAGTCAAAATGTCAACAATGAAAGAAGAAATGTTGACAGTCATAACATCGACAACCAAAATATAGACCCAGTCATAATATTGACAAATAAAATGTAGACACAGTCAAAATGTTGACAAAGATAAAATAATATATAATGGTAACTGTAGAGATTATAGACATGTAAGGGAATTGTAGAGAGGAAAAATCTTCCATGCTCAAATAATACCTATATATGAAATAGTCTGTGTTAATCACAGTCAATTGAATGAAGAGCCCAAACAGCGTGATTCGACAGCATGTAAATTATCCTCAGAAAACAGGTGGTCTGGTGTAGTGTCATTAAAATGTATTTTCAATTATGTCAACCCTGTTAGCAGGGAAATGTGATTACCTGGACAGGTCATAGGTAGACAAAGTCCTTTTCATCTAGGACTGCATATAAATAAAGTAAAGATTCAGGGCCTGATTCTGAGCCGGACGCTCTGTCCAGAGCGCTCGCTCTGAATCAGGGCCGGCCTACCTAAAATTGGAGCGGCCTCTTGGACGCTCGCATAGCTGTGGGTTACCACCCACAGCTTATGCGAGCGTCCATGATGATAGTCCTATAGTCAAGACCATCGCGACTATCGGGCTTGCGACCAGACCCTTGCGGTAGGGTCTCGTTGCCGCAAGCCCTGGAGTGATTTTGGCTCTATCAGAGACAATATCACTGCCACTGACATCACTAGTGATGTCAGTGGGGCCGGACCCAGACGGTAGGCGTTCCCATGGGAACGCCTCCGTCTGGGCAGCCACGCCCCCAGCACGCCCACCAAAGGGGGTGTGCTGTCAATCTCCATCTACAGCACGCCCCCTTTGGTGCGAGACCCCGAGCGACGGCTTCCCCGTCGCTTGTCGGGTCTCGCGCATGCGCACAACGGAGCTCCCTCCATCATGCGCACTTGGGCACCATCGACCCGCTTGCGAGCGTACAGCGCTCACGAGCGGGTCTGAATGAGACCCAGTTCTATCTCCTAAAACAACAATCTGACCAAAAAGTATTCAGACCTCAAACTACCGTAGATCAAAGACAAAACAATATGTTATCTCTTTTTTATGTACAATTAATACTTCTATAATAACTAGGAGTTCTCAAAATCATAGAAAAATATCTGAAATCTGTAAGCAGATTAAGGGCTTGAGTCATTACCGATCGCAACTGCTATAACGCGCGCAATCGGCCAATTGTTGCATTCTGCTCATGCGTATGCATTGCAGTGCGGGTGCACAAACCAGCCACTGTGATCAGGAATGCTATCACAGGGGGGGTGGTCAGCGAAACACAGGTGTGCCAGTGTGTTTGGACGCTGTTGCATGGGCATGCATAAATTATCCACTGAGAACTCACAGCGTGCGACAAGGTTAGCAATTCCTGAATAAGGTCAGAGCTTGTGCAAGTGTGCATGAGGCTGCGATGGTACTCTATGTTAACAATGATTTTGCAGTCATGCTAAAGATTACAGATGTGTGTAAGGTAAGCATGAGCGGGTTCAGATACTAGAAATCCAAAACGCCCCGAGCCCCGCCAATCCGAGCTCGGAACGGAGCCCGGCTCAGGTTTTCCCGACAGATTCGGTTCCGGGAACGAGGCAAAACGTCATCCTTGCGGGGATATGACAGTTGGGAAGCCGGCTGCCGGTATTAAGGCAGCCGGTTTCCCGATTGTATACTGTGTTGTCCATAGGAGTTGTGTGTAGACAGAAGAGGGGGGCTTCAGTGGTTCCTGTGTCACTTTAGTCCTAAAGGGGTGCTGTAGTGTTGTCCAGGGGGTGCTCTGTCCATCAGGGGTGCTCCCCCCAAGTGTAAAAAAAATAATAATTTTTTTTCTATGTTTCTGTGTGCGTTAGCCACACATGCATCAACAAAGTAGCAGCGCCAAGCGTGCGCCTGTGTCATAAGTCAAGGGCTGGCTGGTCTGTTGAACGGTGGTGTGACCCCCAAAGTGCCCAAAAAATTAACACATTTAAAAAATGTTTATTTTTCTGTGTTTGTGTGCGCATTAGCCGGACGTGCATCAACAAAGTAGCAGCACCAAGCGTGCACCTGTGTCATAAGTCAAGGTGCCGGCTGGTCTGTTGAAGAGTGGTGTAACCCCCAAAGTGCCCCAAAAAATTAAAATACTTAAAAAGTGTTTATTTTTCTGCTTGTGTGCGCATTAGCCGCACATGCATCAACAAAGTAGCGCCAAGCGTGCGCCTGTGTCATAAGTCAAGGGCCGGCTGGTCTGTTGAAGGTTGGTGTAGCCCCCGAAAGTGCCCCCAAAAATTAAAACGTGTTTATTTTTCTGTGTTTGTGTGCGTGTTAGCCGCATGTGCATCAACAAAGGATGAGGATGACATCTTGCCTCTGCAGAGCCAGTTTGTGCAGGGACAGATTAATTGCCAGCTTGTTTTGTGGGGGCCCAAACGAACCAATCATTTCAGCCACAGTCGTGTGGCAGACCCTGGCACTGAAACGATTGGTTTGTTAAAGTGTGCATGTCCTGTTTATACAACATAAGGGTGGGTGGGAGGGCCCAAGGACAATTCCATCTTGCACCTCTTTTTTTTCTTTGCAGTATGTACACTTTGGGGCCTAGTTTTTCAAACTGCCATCCTGTCTGCCACTGCAGTGTCACTCCTAGATGGGCCACGCATTTGTGCCGCCCAAATGTGTCGCTTAGCATTGTCATCCAGCTACCTCAGTGCAACCTTTTGGCCTAAAAACAATATTGTGAGGTGTTCAGAATAGACTGGAAATTAGTGGAAATGAATGTTATTGTGGTTAATAATAGCGTAGGAACAAAACAAAAAAACTAATTCTGTGATTTTAGCTGTTTTTATGCTTTTTTCCCCCCAAAATACAGATCCAAATCACAAAACCCAGAACCTAAAACACGTAAGGGTGGTTTTGGCAAAACCAATCCAGATCCAAAACACGAAGAAAGATCCAGATCCAAAAGCAAAACACGAATAGTGGCCGGTGCACACCCCTAGTGTAAGGTAAAGTGAGCGTCCTTATGTTGTGCTGCGATGGCATAGAGATCGCAGTAGATTAGCATGCATATTAGCAGACTGCATGCGTATTCGCAATTCCAAACCATAATGAATCAGGACCTAAGTGTGATTTAAGAATACCTGGGACTTATGGTTTATAAGATACTTACACTTATACCTGAAATAATGGAGATTTATGTGAACATACCATATTTCCAGTAGCTATTATACAGGGTAAATTATAGTTATTTGTACTTAAGTTAAAAGTTACATGGGCAGTTACGGGAGGGACACCAGGTTAATTAACAAGTCAGTCATCAAAGACTTGGTTGTGACATCATCTATGTGGGGGGTGTAAACTGATAAATGGAATGGGAGCCTTTTGTTCTATATCAGACTTTGGGGATCAATCTAACTGGGATTGCACCATCATTTTCCAGCTGTACTGTACCTCCCGCACAGAATAGGCTGTGTGTCAGTCTGTAAGTTTTTTCCTTTTTATTTGAAATTGGAACATGTTTGTCTATAAATCTGTAACCTTTTTTATTTATACCATTTCTGTAACTTATGCTGGCCATACATGCTACAATTATCGGGGCGATCCGCCTGATATCGGCGGATCGCCCCGATAATTGTAGCGTGTGTGTGGGCGACCGAGGGTTAAATATTGCTCGGTCGGGCATGCAGGATTGTCCAGCATGCCCGTCCGATGCGATATTTACCCGGTAACTGTCGGCCGCATTGGGCAGTGTATGCCCAGCGCGGCCGACAGACAGACATTTCCTACGGAAGGAACAGGGAAATGTCTCCTCCCCCGGGGGCGGAGCGCGGATGTCGGGCTATACACTGTGAGATTTCTCTCACAGTGTATGCCGGCGATATCTGCGGCTGGCAGCCGGCCAGATAAATGTCTGTCTGACATTTTATCTGGCTGTGTATGCCCTGCATAAGCATTGCACTTGTTTGTAAATAAAGTGTTCTATATTAGTTTATTTCATTTTGCTCCAGAACCTAGTTTTTGAGGAAGCTATTAGATCACTAAGGTTACGCTACATCAGGCATGTCAAAGATTTTATGCCGCTCGACAATGTGGGCCCAAATATATATATTATGCGGCCCAGTCAGTTATGGCCGCCTTCTTTCACCCCCCTGCAACGATCGGAGCTCAGCTGCAATTGAGCAGTGTTACTGTATTCCAAAAAACATGGCCAACTGGGGAGCTGCTGCAGCAGCTCCTCCAATAAGTATTGATGGTCCCGCCCCCAGCCCGTCCACAAGCCGCATCCCTGTGCAGATGTCGCACTGTGCACCACTCTGCTGTAGTGTGGAGGATGCCAGCAGGAAATGTGACGTGACCTTACCAAAGGAAAACAGGTAAGTGTGCTATCAGTGTGAGGACATGCAGTCACAGTGTGATCTGTGAGGGGGGAAGTGTGATGGTGAGAGGAGGCAGTGGGATCTGTGAGGGGGAGTAATGGTGTGATGGTGCAGTGTGATCTGTGGAAGGGGATGCAGTGTGATCTGTGAGGGGGGAAGTGTGATGGTGCAGGGTGAGAGGAGGCAGTGGGATCTGTGAGGGGGAGTAATGGTGTGATGGAGCAGTG
This sequence comes from Taudactylus pleione, assembly GCA_031769625.1. NCBI lineage: Eukaryota > Metazoa > Chordata > Amphibia > Anura > Myobatrachidae > Taudactylus > Taudactylus pleione. The sequence goes on along the minus strand of JAUIMM010000350.1, from coordinate 8,711,914 downwards.
TGATCTGTGGAAGGGGATGCAGTGTGATCTGTGGCAGGGGATGCAGTGTGATCTGTGAGGGGGGAAGTGTGATGGTGCAGTGTGAGTGGAGGTAGTGTGAACTGTGATGGGGAATGTGATGGTGCAGTGTAAGGGTAGCTTGTGTAATCTGTGAGGGGGAGCAGTGCAATGGTGCAGTGTGATCTGTGAGGGTAGGAGCGGTATGATGGTGCAGTGTAAGGGGAGACTGTGATCTGTGAGGGGGGAAGTGTGATGGTGCAGCATGAGGAGAGGCAGTGGGATCTGTGAGGGGGGAAGTGTGATGGTGCAGCATGAGGAGAGGCAGTGTGATCTGTGAGGGGGGGTACTGGTGTGCTGGTGCAGTGTGATCTGTAGGAGGGGATGCAGTGGGATCTGTGAGGGGGAGCAGTGGTGTGATGGAGCAGTGTGATCTGTAGGAGGGGAGACAGTGTGATCTGTGAGGGGGAAAGTGTGATGGTGCAGCATGAGGGGAGGTAGTGGGATTTGTGAGGGGAAGTACTTGTGTGATGGAGCAGTGTGACCTGCATATAATACTATTGTGATACAATCAAGGTGTATCAAATTACTGCCTCTGGCTAGGGATGGACTGGGGCTACTGAGCAGCCCTGGCAGGCCACTTGTGCGTGCCCACAAAAGGGGTGTGGCCTCACCTCAAAAAGGGGTGTGGCCTCCCCTCATGGGAGGTGTACTGTGAGTCATGGGGGCCTGGCCTCGCAGCACACCCCTGTCTTTCAGTATCCCGGCTGAGCATAGCACCTGGAGGCAGAGCTGCTCAGCCCATCTGGCCATCAGCCCTTCTAGCATTTTTCAGAAGTGCAATATGGGCAGTCCGGCCCTGCCTCTGGCCATAGTCAGAGTGCAAACATTAGGGTTACCTACTGGGGTTCCTGACAGTAATAATGCTGACCACATGTCAAGAGTCATAGTGTCTACATACAGTAGATAAAAAATTAAATAATAGTGACCGACATAATGGAAAAATGTACAAGACAGTGTCCCATTGAGGGAAGAGCATTGTACATACGAAAACAGTGACCCTGTCATGTCAGCCACGTTTTCTGATGTGCCTAAGTGTCATATCAAGATATGTGTAGAACAAGGGTATGCAACCTGTGGTACTCCAGCTGCTGAGGAGCTACACATGCCAGCATGCCCTGCCACAGTTTAGCTTATTGCATGCTAAAACTGTGGCAGGGATGTGTCGTTCCATAGCAGCTGGAGTACCACAGGTTGCCCACCCCTGGTGTAGAAGATGGTGTCCCACTGAGACAAGTGCACTGCGCATGAGCAATCAGTCATCTTTGTCATATCACCCATACAGTCATATATTCCTAATTGTCATATCTAGTTATTTTAAATAAAACACATTAAGTAAAATGTTACATAATAAAAATCATTGTCACCCCCTGCTAGAGAACTGTGAACTGCCACCATTATGTGCCAAACCCTTAGCTGAAAGAGGTGGTGGAACTCATCTCCCCCGCTGCCTACTCGCCCCCTCCTCCCACGCTAGGTGAAGCTACTCTGAGAAGCCAAAACAACTTTGAGAACTGTTCTTTACACACACAAGCTTTGGGGGCTATGACAGTGTGAAATACATTGTAGATGCTTTTATAGCACTCCTGCCATCAGCAGAGACTAAAAAAATGTTCAATATCATCATTGTAACTTTTAATTATTTTTCTGCCATGCCTCTGAGTTTTTTTATGGGGACCCCACAAACAAGTCTATGGGGTCTATTTACTAAGACGCTGCATTAATGCCACTCCTGCTTTGCCTGCTACCGCTGTGAAGCAGGAGCTGGCTAACGCAGCACTTACTAAAAATAGACCAGCCGAGGAGGGTGAACGTTAAGTCACCCCCTCGGCGGTAACAGCTAACACTCCCTTCCCCTGACAGCCCTGTGTTACTCACCATCTCCAGGCTCCGTCCGGCAGCAGCAGCAGCAGTGACTTTTTTTTTTTTCAACAAACTTTATTTAAAAAACAGCCAACCTGACACAGCTGAAGTCCTGCTTCTCCAGTGAGGAGAAGCAGATAACAGCAGCTACAGGAAGCGATATCAGCGCTGGAGAAGTCAGCAGACACTAAGTGACATCTCCTCTTAGTAATACCTGGGACACTTAGCGCTGCCATAGGTGTTTATGGCAGCGCTAAGTGCCCCAGGTGCAGTGTGATATTGTAGCCTGCACTTAGCGCTGGCAGGCTACAGGCAGAGAAAATCCCTTTAGTACATACTGAGAAGCGGTATGTACAGGGATTTTCTCTGCCTTTAGCATTTTTACCCTGTTCTCCCCTTAGTACATAGACCCCTATGTCACTTGGGTGCCACAAGTTTTTTTGCAACCCCTATGTATGCCTTTGCGTGAGTCTTTTCTTATATGCTGGTTTCTCTGCAATGAGGAACCTCTGAAGAAATTGAGCCTCCCTACACAGACAGTGTCTTGAGCCAGTATTCAGTATGCATATAGGAGATCACATGGTACGGTAGCCATCTGTTTGGGTAGGAATAATATTTCATCTTCATACAGAGGTTCAACCAGATAATACATAGTAATATACGTTTTGGGGTAGGGCACAATTCACTGATCAAATATCCTGGAGAGACAACATCCTTCTACATCTCGCCAGCGTCATCCTCCCGCATCTCTACAGTGCCACCCCCCCCTGGATATCAAAAGATTAATTCCCCCTGCGTCTCTCCAACGACATCCCCCACTGTCTCTTCAGCACCATCTCCCTGTGTTTCACAAGCATCAGCCCCCATCTGCATCTCACCAGTTGGAGTGAAGACACATTCCCGTGTCTTCACTCCAACACAATCCCCCTGTGTATCTCCAGCTTTTAACCCCTTGTGTCCTTCCTGCCCCTGCATCCTCCACCATCAGCTCCCTGCCCCTGTGTCTCCCACCAGCAGTTTTCTGCCCCTGTGTCTCCTCCCCCACCAGCAGCTTATACCTCCACCCCCCTGGTGCCTCTAGCAGCAGCTACCTGCCCCTGTGTGACCTCTTCCACCAGCAGCTTATCCCCCCATGTCCCTCTAGCAGCAGCTCACCTTTGTGCCTGTGTCTTCATGCCTGCCTTGGCCCATGCTCCTCTTCACGGCTATTCAGTGCACTTTGCAGCAGTGGTGATGACATGAAGCACATACGCCGTGCTGCAAAAGGAGCCTCCAGGACGCAAGCCCACAAAGTTAGTGACAGGAGGGGCGGGCAGAGGAGGAGGAGGAATATGGAGCCGACAACAGAGGAGGACTAGGCGGCTGCGGCCAGACAGAGCTCTCTGACTGTGGGACTTCTGTGGAGGGACGTGGCAGAGGAGGAACTAGTTTTGCCTACCATTAGAGGTGACAGAACCCAGTTCCGCCCCGTTCTGGCCCATAATAACTCCTGGCCGCACCATAAATCTGCTGCCATTTGGTGGCGGGGAGGGGGGCAGCATCAGCCTCCATTTTTCAAATGGCCAGGACTTCATACCCATTCCCATTGTAGACCCCTTCAAAATGCTGCTATGGAACCCTCAAAGTTCTAGTTACTGTACATCCCTGGCCCAAACCTCACAAAAATGATGGGCATGTTGCATTTGTTGACAAATTAAATATTGTCAGAATTATAATTTACCTGTTTCTCCTCCACAGATGCTGTGATTAGCTGGCTGCCCAGCCTCAAATGCACACCTGCTGGCTGCTGATGGCACACAGGGGGATGCGAGAGACTGCTGGAGAGACACAGGGAGGTAAATTGCTGGGAGGCATAATGTTTTAGGTGCACTACTATCGTGTGGAATGTGTTATATGGGGCACTACTAATATGTGGCATAATCTGTAAATGGCATTACTGTGTCGTATAAGGTGCAAAGGGTATTACTGTGTAGTGTAAGGGGCATTACTGTGTGGAATAATGTACAAGGGACAATATTACTGTGGGGCATAATGTGTATGAGTACTACTATGTGGCGTAACCTGAATGGGCTCTGTGTGGCATAACCTGAATGGTGTCTGTGTAGCATAACATGAATGGGCTCTGTGTTTGGGCAAGTGTATGTATATTTTTACCTCTGGGGGGGCTTTTAAGCTCTTGCTATGTGGCCCACAAAGTTCTTGTTACGTCGTTGCATGCATCAAGTTTGCTCAGACTGAGTTTAAAAGGATACTTTTGTAGCTTTCACACAGATTTATGGCAGTCTGCCAATATCTACTGGAACTAGCCAAGGAACCTGAGTAATTTAAGTGTGTCCCCATTTTTAAGCATTGTGTGACATCGTTCAAACCTAGGCAAAAACTTAATCCTGGTCAAACTACACCACCCTGCCACATGTGGTAGAGCTAGGTCCAAAACTCTGGCCGTGCATAAAGGACAAACAGACAGACACGCTTTCTCACTTATTTTTTTTATATATATATATATATATTATATATATATGTATGTATATATATATATATATATATATATACTGTATATATATATATATATGTATATATGAATATTTTGGGAAGACGGCACTCAGACAACTTTTTAAAATAATACAATCACACAGCCCAGTAGTATCAGCATTTCAGAACCTGTATGGTAGTTCTTTCGTCTGACAAAAGCACTTCAATACAGGTTCTGAAACTGTCAGATGCCGGAACCAATCAGGGGCCGCTAACTGTAGAGTGGCCACTGATTGGCTCCTACTTCTGACAGTTCCCACGTGGGCTGGTCAGTGAGTCAGGAGCCAGGGCCAATCAGCGTCCGCTCTGGCTGCCAGTTCCTGACTCACTGAACAGTCTGGAGCTGGTTAGCGCTGTATGTGGTCACACACATACAGCGCTAACCTTAGTAAATGGTTCGGATGTCTATTTTTATTGTTTGCAAAGACCCCTCTCGATGATACGGAGACCAGCATGATGGAGGAGGTGAGTATAGGATCCTAATTGCAGGTACTCGTTACAGATTTCTAAATTGGACAAGGGGACGTGATCACCTGGCAGCAGGTAAGTATGTGTGAGTGGATAGGTGTGTAATAAACTTTTACTTGTCACGGTGTGTGTGTAGTGTCTTTATTTAACTATTTATTTTACAGTGGAGATACGGGTGCCGGACACCTGCTGGCACTTGTAGTTCCACAATTGCCAAAGGGCAGGCATGCTGGCACTTGTAGTTCCACTGTAAAATACAATAGTTTCAAACAAAATAACCCTTTATTACCCCCGTACCCACAGCCCAGGGGTGCGGGGAAGAGCCCTGGGCTTCAGACCAAGCCTGGGGTTTTGGGGGGACCCCTTCTTGGGGGGTCCCCATCTCCCCTGAGATCCCCAGCTTCACCTGATAATGCTTTGGCCATGGAGCCCCGGTGAAAGGGTCTCCGGGCTGTGGCATTACAGCCCGCCCGTTTTGGGTCCGGTGCTGGGTTTTTTTATAGGGCGACCCCTACGCAATTTTTTCCCCCCTATAATTAAAACCAAGATTGGCCTTGCAGCTAGGTGCTGGTTCCTAAATTACGGTGGAACCCTACTCATTTTGTTCCCCATAATTTTAGGAACCAGGACTGGCTGGCAAGTCCAGGCCTGGTTAGGCTTTTGGGGGGTGACCCTACGTTATTTTTTAAATAAAAAAAACACTTTATATTAGATATTCAGGCAGAAACATACACAAATCACACTGATCTGTGTATGTTTCTGACAAACTCGCAGCTCAGGAGGTGGTCTATTTGAAACATCAATTTATCAGTGAGTTTGCCTTCCTAGTTTGGCCGATGGTGAGTTTAGTGGAGTTTGCAAACTCACATGAGTTTTAACAGTGAGAAGAGAAAACTCACTTCCAAACTCACATCTGTTTGGTCTTAGGGCCTGATTCAGAGCCGGACGCTCTGACCAGAGCGCTCGCTCTGAATCAGGGCCCTCCTACCTAACATTGGAGCGGCCTCTTGGACGCTCGCATAGCTGTGGGTTACCACCCACAGCTATAGCGAGCGTCCATGATGATGGTCGCCATGGTCAAGACCATCGCGACCATCGGGCTTGCGACGAGACCCTGCGGTAGGGTCTTGCTGCCGCAAACCCTGGAGTGATTTTGGCTCTATCAGAGCCAAAATCACTCCCACTGACATCACTAGTGATGTCAGTGGGGCCGGACCCAGACGGTAGGCGTTCCCATGGGAACGCCTCCGTCTGGCAGCCACGCCCCCGGCACGCCCACCAAAGGGGGCGTGCTGTCACTCACCATCGACAGCACGCCCCCTTTGGTGCGAGACCCCGAGTGATGGCTTCCTCGTCGCTCGCCGGGTCTCGCACATGCGCACGACGGAGCTCCCTCCGTCGTGCGCATGCACATTCGGGCACCATCGACCCGCTTGTGAGCCTCCTGCGCTCGCGAGCGGGTCTGAATTAGGCCCTTAGTATATTTGCGAGTTTGAAAAACAGGCTAAACTAGCTTGTTTTTCCAAACTCACCCAAACTCGATTCTTAGTATATTTACCCTATAGAATTACTACCCACATGACTTTCACACATGGATATATTTTTTTTTGCACTGTATTGTGTATGTATATTTGTATTCCCAACTTGTACTGCAGCAGGTTAAACCCACTAATACACACACTCAGGCTGCAGCCTAACCTGATTCTCCGACTGTAGAAGCTGTCTGTGTCCTGCCTGCAGTTGCTGCCTCAAGCCACCATTCAGGTACTGTCTTCTTTCTTGCCAAAGAAGGCAACAGGGAGATGAGAAGGGACACTCTGCCCCCTGAGGTGCTGGAGCACAGAGGAGCAGAGCATGGCGTGGGAGCAGATCTGTCAGCAGGTTGGGCTCCAAGTCCTAAGTCTTCTTACAAGCTCTCAGATCTGTCACAGGAGCTGCCACACATGTGCGGTACATTGGATTTACAAATGGAGGAGACAAAATTTCCTCCGAGTAAACATTTTTTTTCTTGATCCATCTGGGTACACAGAAACCTCCACTATGTGTGCCACTGATACTGAATGCTACTATAGAGAGGCAGACAGATCTTTTCAGATCAGTATATGGAAGTAAATATCTAGCACATATGGTGCTGACACAGAATTGTACATATATATATATATATATATATATATACACACACAATAGTAAATACGCTAATTTTACTTGTGTTCTTTTGATACTTAAATTACGTCTAATTTGCACTGAACTCAGCATCGGGCCGCTATACTGTATTTATTATTTTGGCTTATTTATGTCAGAATGTCTGTAGTAAGCTAGAATAAATAACTCATAGCTCCAGTTACTGCCAATTTAAGTGGGAGATGAGTTGTTTAGGTTTAGCAGCAATCTGCATATACTTACTGTGGACTGACTTGCAATTTTTACATGTTACATTAAGCAATAATTGTTTAACTGACATAAAGAAGGGAGCTATATAGTTACAAGCTATGTAACTGTACATATGTGCTGTATAAGGCTAATCATAAATGGTTAATTACACTTAACCCTCTGCTTTAGTGAATATGTATGAGCACTTTACTAGTTTTCAGTTTTCATGGTCACATTTCTATGCCACTCTAGGTCATGCTGAAATACAGCAGCTGCCATTTACACGACATAACCTTAGCGCGCATTGCAATTTTCTAATGGTTTTAACCTCAGAGGCTACTGACTGGACTGGACACCATGAACAGGAAGAAGTCACGTCACCCAGCTGCATCCCGCAGTCCACGTGTTCACCACCCACGTCATCGACGGTAACCGAGCCAACCAAGATGCCAGCTCCGACATGCAGGAGGCGCATGTGGGGATACAGGGACCACATCGCAGCTGATTACCACCGTCAACAGATCCTGAGGGGGCATCAATAAAAAAGTGACATCAAACCACACCAATAATTTGAAAACTAAAATAAACAAAATTACCAAAAATACACACAGAGAAAATATCTATGAATAGGGACTGACAGTATGAGTACACATGTAGGCAGAAGAATGCTAGAATATGTCTAAAATTAATATCTAAAGCTATTAGAAAAAATTACAAAAAAATTAATTATATACCTCATGCAGTATATAAACCCACAAAATATCAATAGTGTAGTGGAACACAAAAGAGGGACCAAAGACAATATGTAAAAATTGGTATAATGCTCCAATTGATCAAAAAATATCGATCAATCGGAAAAAAACATTGATTAATCCAAAAAATAACTATACATTTTTACATATTGTCTATTGTTTGGGGTCATACCCTTGGGAAGGCAACAAGGCAAGGTTTTCTACCCCATTGTGGAGTGCCAGTCGCTTGTTAAACTATATTTTGGACATTCCGGTGAATGTCGAATGTCGACGGAGCACCCCATCCAGGTTTTTGTTGCAAATATTTCCTCATTGTGCTGTTTTTTATAACTTTGGGACTACTCATGTATTTTACACACATGCTGAGAGGGTGGTGAAGTGTATATGATTGACACATACTTTACCATTGGATGCCAATTTACCTTCTGGTGCAGAGTAACACTGTTTTGTCTAATTTATCTCACATTGAGGGGTATTCAATATGGGTGCGATAACATCGTTTTTGCGTTAATATCGCAATTATGACGTCATTATCGCAGGTTTTACTTTTACACCCTATTCAATTTCAAAGACTTATCACAGTTTTGACATGTCTTTGATAAAAAACGGTGATAAGTTTTCACCATTGAATAGGTGTCGAAAAAAAGTGCAGAATTGGGGTTTAGGGGTGCAGGCTTAAAAAAAATAGCCTGCACCCCTGAGAATGACATTTAAAAAAGAACTGTGTCAACAAAAGTAAAAAAAAAAGATAGGGACACCCCAAAAAATTAACTTAAAAATTGGGGTGCAAAAAAAAAAAATGGGAAAAAATTGTTAAACAATAGGGAAATAGGTTCAGGGCTATTCTGCAAGTATGCGGCAGGTGTTTTGAAGAATAGAATTATAGCGGCAGGTGCACAAATGCAGAATTTTTAAAAACTTACTTTAGGGACATCAAAATATGCTAGATTTTCATGTACTCCATCAAAAATACCGATTTTCATGTACTCCAAATTTGATGGGACCACTTAAAAAAATGAAAAAAATAACCTAAGTGGTCTTCTGCATCACTTCTTCAATGTCGGGAAAAAAACACCTGCTGCGGCTATTTAAACCCCGACTTTCAATTAAAGGCTAAAATGGGGGTACCAATAGTGTTCCCCCATGTTTTTACAACTTTAGGGGGGTCTTACAATTATTTTATGGAAAAATTCGTAACTTTACGCAAATCCAACTTCGGAGTTTCCCGTTTTCGTTAATTTTATATTGAATACGGGGATAAGCGGGAGCGCGCACCAGACTTAACGCAGAAAAAATCTCCGATATGAAACGTTAACTTCGGCAGAAAAGTTAACGTTTCATATTGAATACCCCTCATTGTATTTGTCTTGCAATTTGTTCAAATCACTCCAATTTTGGAACAGCTATGGCTGATGGTAGTGCATTTTTTAACTTAACCGTTCCCATTGGGGAGATTCTGAGCTTTTCAGACTTGGAAGCCAGTGGCTAACGCAGGAATTTGAAAGGGGGGTTTAAAAATATGCCAAAAAAAAATCTAGCCAAAATTAATAATATATATATATATATATATATATATATACCAAAAGATGAGGCGGCACTCTCCAGTCTTGTGCTGTAATTAATAGTCCTTTATTCCAATGGCGTATGTCCCTGAAGACGGGGGTATAGCCCCGACACGCCGTTAGAATACAGGACTATTAATTACAGCCACAAGACTGGAGAGTGCCGCCTCATCTTTTGGTACATATTCGGGTGTGTTACCACCTAAGGAGGGCACCACAGTACTACAGTCAAGTTACAGTGCCGGAGTGCCGGGCTTCACTTTTGACACATATATATATATATATATATATATATACCTCCAAAAAACAAACGGCACTGGGACACTGGTGTAAAGAACAATAGCTTGTCATCAGGACCATACAAACTGTTGATCTATTTACAATAAAATCTATTGTTCTTTACACCAGTGTCTTAGCGCCGTTTGTTTTTTGGGGGTGTATGATATTGGATTCTGGCACAGGATCAAGTTGTCACAGCGTTTTTCAGAGTGCCAGCAGAACTGTGGATATATATATATATATATATATATATATACACAGTATGTATATATATATATATATATATATATATATATATATATATATATATATATATATATATATATTAGGGGTGTGCACCGGCCACTTTTCGTGTTTTGGTTTTGGATCTGGATCTTTCTTCGTGTTTTGGATCTGGATTGGTTTTGCCAAAACCACCCTTCGGTGTTTTGGGTTCTTGGTTTTGTGTTTTGGATCTGTATTTTTTTTTAAAAAAGCATAAAAACAGCTAAAATCACAGAATGTGTTGATTTTTCAGCTCCTATGCTATTATTAACCTCAAAAACCTTAATTTCCACTCATTTCCTGTCACACGCCGGCTTGGAGACCCCAGAATCAGACCCCGTCGCTTACCTGTGCGGGCGCTGACCCGCGCTGTCTTCCGGCTCCCGCGCTGTACGCTGTTGTCCTCTGGAAGGTCCCGCTGCTGTGCTGCTCCCACGCCGGCTCCTGCTCACCGCTGGTCCCCGCTGACTACCTCCAGGAAGCGCTGTCCTCCGGTCCATGGGCGCGGCCATCTTGGATTGCCCATGTGACCCCACTTCCACCAATGAGGAGCCTTCTCCTTCTCTCTCAGCCTGTCAGCTCCCAGTGTCCACTATAAAAGGATCCCCAATGCTCACACAAGTTGCCAGTGCAACTAGTTTCTTAGTTTAGCTAAGTAGCCTTCCCACTGCGCTCCAGCCGCTCCACGTAGCCTCTCAGCTACCAACGTCTACCCACAGCTATCCAGCCGCTCCACGTAGCGACTCAGCTACCAACGTCTACCCACGGCTATCCAGCCGCTCCACGTAGCCTCTCAGCTACCAACGTCTACCCACGGCTATCCAGCCGCTCCACGTAGCCACTCAGCTACCAACGTCTACCCACGGCTATCCAGCCGCTCCACATAGCCACTCAGCTACCAACGTCTACCCACGGCTATCCAGCCGCTCCACGTAGCCACTCAGCTACCAACGTCTACCCACGGCTATCCAGCCACTCCACGTAGCCACTCAGCTACCAACGTCTACCCACGGCTATCCAGCCGCTCCACGTAGCCACTCAGCTGCCAACGTCTACCCACGGCTATCCAGCCGCTCCACGTAGCCACTCAGCTGCCAACGTCTACCCACGGCTATCCAGCCACTCCACGTAGCCTCTCAGCTACCAACGTCTACCCACGGCTATCCAGCCGCTCCACATAGCCACTCAGCTACCAACGTCTACCCACGACTATCCAGCCGCTCCACGTAGCCACTCAGCTACCAACGTCTACCCACGGCTATCCAGCCGCTCCACGTAGCCACTCAGCTACCAACGTCTACCCACGGCTATCCAGCCACTCTACGTAGCCACTCAGCTACCTACGTCTACCCACTGCTATCCAGCCGCTCCACATAGCCACTCAGCTACCAACGTCTACCCTAGGCTATCCAGCCGCTCCATGCAGCTTCCTAGCTATCTGGTTACTGCCGCATTCCTCAAACCCCTGTCAGTTCGCTGCACCCTCTCATGCGGAGAAACTTCATTAAGCCAAGCCTCCTCCAGCGAGCGTCTGCGCCAAATAATACAGATCCAAGGCCCAGTCCGGGAACACAGCTCCTAAATTCCACGGTTGTGACAGTTTGCACTGGCCAGATGGACTCGGCAAGTGGTCAAGGATCTGGGATAGAAGCCTCGCAGGATGTACTATCCCGTCTGGAAAGACAGGAGACCTCTCAGGCTCAGCTGATCCAATTTATCCAAGATATGTCGTCACGCCTGGACAACATCCAGTCCTTACTGGCTCATCCCGCTCCCGCTGGCTCCCAAGCCGCCTCTCCTCCTGTGGTGTCACCTGCTCCTCCGGTTCTACCTCCTGCTCGTCTTCAGCTCTCCCCTCCGAGCAAGTTCGATGGCAACCCCAAATTATGCAGGGGTTTTTTAAATCAATGCGAAATCCAATTCGAGCTACAATCCGCCAACTTTCCGACGGCCAGAACCAGGGTGGCATATATCATCTCTCTTCTCTCTGGCCAAGCACTCGATTGGGTCTCGCCCCTTTGGGAGAAGTCGGACCCCCTGCTCTCCAACTACCCCAAATTTGTTGCTACATTTCGCTAAATCTTTGATGAACCCGGAAGAACCACCTCCGCATCAGCTGATATTCTACGCCTCCGTCAGGGCAGCAGGACCGTCGGCCAATACGTAGTCCAGTTCCAGACTCTGGCTTCAGAAGTCAATTGGAACGAGGATGCCCTCATCGCTGCCTTCTGGAGTGGCCTTTCTGAAAGGCTCAAAGACGACCTAGCTTCCCGTGACCTTCCAACCAGTTTGGATGGGTTAATCTCCCTCTGCAACAAGGTGGATCTCCGTCACAGGGAGCGTGCCTTGGAAAGAGGCAGATTTGATCGTGGAAGGCCACGTCCAGTTTCCCGCTTACCCTCTCCTCCTCTGGGCGAAGAACCCATGCAGGTCAACCGCTCTCATTTATCGGCTGAGGAGCATCAGAAAAGGCGGAGGCAGAACCTCTGTATGTACTGCGGATCTCCGCAACACTTAGTTAAAACTTGTCCCATTCATCCGGGAAACGCCTCCTCCTAACTTATGAAAGAGAGGTTAAGTTAGGAGTTGCCATTGAATCACAAAGGAAGTCTGATTCCACCATCCAGGCTCATTTAAAGTGTCCTCGAGGTTCCAAAGCTGTATTAGCTCTCCTGGATTCCGGAGCGGCAGAGAACTTTGTCACTACTGAATTTGTCCAGAAGCATCAAATCCCCATGGAAGCGTTGCCTCGAGTCATCACTTTAACCGCCATCGATGGTAGTCGCATTTCTAGTGGAACCATCACCCATCGTACAACACCACTTAAACTTACCATTGGGGTGCTCCATTCCGAACAACTATCCTTCCTAGTGATTCCCAAAGCCTCTCATTCTTTAGTCCTCGGATTACCCTGGCTACAGAGACATTCACCTCAAATCAATTGGACCACCATGCAAATAATCTCCTGGGGTTCCAATTGCTTCAAAGGTTGCCTTCAGCGGGTAATACCTATCAGATCTTCCGTTGTACGGGATTCTACAGACCTGCCCAAGCCTACGATGGGTTTCAGGATGTCTTTTGCAAACAGAGCGCAGACCTGTTACCTCCCCATCGTGATTGGGACTGTCCCATAGATCTGATTCCCGGGAAGAATCCTCCTAGGGGCCGAACCTATCCTCTATCTCTCCCTGAGACTCAGGCCATGTCGGAGTACATTACGGAAAACTTAAATAAAGGCTTCATTCGACCTTCCACGTCTCCAGCAGGGGCTGGATTTTTCTTCGTAAAAAAAAAGATGGTGGCTTGCGCCCGTGTATTGACTACCGGGGTCTTAATGAAATAACTATTAAGAATCGCTACCCTCTTCCTCTCATCACAGAGTTATTTGATAGAGTCAAGGGAGCCACAGTTTTTTCCAAACTCGACCTAAGAGGAGCCTATAATTTAATTCGTATCCGTCCAGGCGATGAATGGAAAACGGCCTTCAACACCAGGGATGGGCACTACGAGTATCTCGTTATGCCCTTCGGCCTCTGTAATGCTCCGGCCGTCTTCCAGTTTTTCGTCAATGAAATCTTCCGGGACCTCTTGTACAAGTGTGTGGTCGTTTACTTAGACGACATTTTGATTTTTTCTCAAGACCTCCAAACTCATCGAGACCAGGTCAAACAAGTCCTTCTGAGGTTGCGGTCCAATCAACTGTTTTGCAAATTAGAGAAGTGTCTGTTTGAGGTCTCAAGTGTACCATTCCTAGGATACATTATCTCCGGAACAGGCCTTCAAATGGATTCGTCAAAACTACAAGCCATTCTTGATTGGTCTCTTCCTTCTTCCTTAAAATCCATACAAAGATTCCTAGGATTTGCCAATTACTATCGCAAGTTTATAAAAGGTTTCTCGACTCTGGTAGCTCCGATTACAGCCCTCACCCGCAAGGGAGCAGATCCAACTATATGGCCCGTCGAAGCTACCTCTGCATTTCAACTTCTTAAGCAAGCCTTCATCTCCGCTCCCATCTTAAAGCAACCAGACTCCACCCGGCCCTTTATCCTGGAGGTGGACGCATCCTCTGAAGGTGTCGGTGCAGTGCTCTCCCAGCGATTTAAAGATGAAAAACTTCATCCCTGTGGTTTCTTTTCCCGGAAGTTTTTGCCTGCAGAGAAGAACTACACCATTGGAGATCAAGAGTTACTCGCCATGAAACTAGCCCTCGAAGAATGGCGATATCTTCTAGAAGGAGCTCATTACCCCATTACCATTTTTACTGACCATAAGAACCTCCTTTATCTTAAATCTGCAAATTGCTTGAACCCTCGTCAAGCCCGGTGGGCAATGTTTTTCTCCAGATTTAATTTCAAAGTCTCCTATCGCCCCGGTTCACAAAACCTCAAAGCCAACACACTCTCCCGTTCCATGACGAGCAACCCTGATCTACCCATGGAGCAGCCCCAACCAATCTTGAATTCCGCTTCCTTCGCCTCTACTCAACTATCTTCTATACCCCCGGTTGGGAAGACTTTCGTCGCTCCGGAACTCCGCAAGAGGTTACTGCATTGGGCTCATGCTTCCCGGTTCTCTGGTCACCTGGGTATGGATAAAACCCTAGAATTTATCCAGCGGTCCTATTGGTGGTCTTCGATGAAAAAGGACGTCAGGTCTTATGTGTCTTCATGCATCAAATGTGCCCAACACAACATACCTCGGCGGGTTCCACACGGTCAACTCCAACCTCTTGCAATTCCATCTAAGCCATGGACTCACCTTTCTATGGATTTCATCTCTGATCTTCCTCCATCTCGGGGCCACAACACAATTTGGGTTATCGTGGATCGTTTTTCTAAAATGGCTCATTTCGTACCACTTACTGGGCTTCCATCTGCACCTCTACTCACCCAGAGCTTTATAAAAGAGATCTTCAAGCTCCACGGCCTTCCTCAAGAGATCATCTCCGACAGGGGAGTACAGTTCGTAGCGAAGTTCTGGAGGTCACTCTGCTCAGCCCTCAGGTAAAACTCAAATTTTCTACCGCTTATCATCCCCAGACCAACGGTCAGACCGAAAGGGTCAATCAAGACCTGGAACAGTTCCTGCGCACTTTTGTCTCCTCCTCCCAAGATGACTGGATTGAACTTCTTCCTTGGGCCGAATTTGCCCACAATAATCATTATCACACATCCACCAGCTCAACTCCTTTTTTTACAGTTTTTGGTCAACATCCTCGAGTGCCAGATTTCCCTCTTCTTCCCACATTAGATGTGCCTGCGGCCAAAATGTCCCTTCAACGATTCTCCAACATCTGGGAAAAGGTTCGTTCCTCTCTGACTAAAACGTCAGCCCGGTACAAGAGATTTGCTGACCGCCAAAGACGAGCGATTCCAAATTTCCGACCTGGGGATATGGTCTGGCTCTCTACCCGAAACCTAAGACTCCGAGTACCCTCGATGAAATTTGCTCCGCGATTCATTGGTCCATTCCCAATCATCAAAGTCCTGAATCCTGTGGCTTACAAGTTAAAGCTTCCTCCATTTCTTCGCATTCCAAGTTCCTTCCATATTTCTCTTTTAAAACCACTAGTCTTAAACCGATTTCAGAAGGTCCTGCCTAAAGCTTCTAGTGTTCAAACACAGCAGGGAGAGGAGTTCGAAGTTGACAGAATCTTAGATTCCCGTTGTCGATACAACCGTCTTCAATACCTTATCGACTGGAAGAATTATGGTCCGGAGGAACGAATCTGGATAAATGCCTCCGATGTCCATGCACCCCGTCTGGTCAAAGCGTTCCATGTGAAATTTCCTCATAAACCAAGGAAGTGTCCGGTGGCCACTCTTGAAGAAGGGGGTACTGTCACACACCGGCTTGGAGACCCCAGAATCAAACCCCGTCGCTTACCTGTGCGGGCGCTGACCCGCGCTGTCTTCCGGCTCCCGCGCTGTACGCTGTTGTCCTCTGGAGGGTCCCGCTGCTGTGCTGCTCCCACGCCGGCTCCTGCTCACCGCTGGTCCCCGCTGACTACCTCCAGGAAGCGCTGTCC
The DNA here is from genome assembly GCA_031769625.1 of Taudactylus pleione. Lineage (NCBI taxonomy): Eukaryota > Metazoa > Chordata > Amphibia > Anura > Myobatrachidae > Taudactylus > Taudactylus pleione. The sequence continues at coordinate 8,695,736 of JAUIMM010000350.1, read as the reverse complement.
TCCGGTCCATGGGCGCGGCCATCTTGGATTGCCCATGTGACCCCACTTCCACCAATGAGGAGCCTTCTCCTTCTCTCTCAGCCTGTCAGCTCCCAGTGTCCACTATAAAAGGATCCCCAATGCTCACACAAGTTGCCAGTGCAACTAGTTTCTTAGTTTAGCTAAGTAGCCTTCCCACTGCGCTCCAGCCGCTCCACGTAGCCTCTCAGCTACCAACGTCTACCCACGGCTATCCAGCCGCTCCACGTAGCCACTCAGCTACCAACGTCTACCCACGGCTATCCAGCCGCTCCACGTAGCCTCTCAGCTACCAACGTCTACCCACGGCTATCCAGCCGCTCCACGTAGCCACTCAGCTACCAACGTCTACCCACGGCTATCCAGCCGCTCCACGTAGCCACTCAGCTACCAACGTCTACCCACGGCTATCCAGCCGCTCCACGTAGCCACTCAGCTACCAACGTCTACCCACGGCTATCCAGCCACTCCACGTAGCCACTCAGCTACCAACGTCTACCCACGGCTATCCAGCCGCTCCACGTAGCCACTCAGCTGCCAACGTCTACCCACGGCTATCCAGCCGCTCCACGTAGCCACTCAGCTGCCAACGTCTACCCACGGCTATCCAGCCGCTCCACGTAGCCTCTCAACTACCAACGTCTACCCACGGCTATCCAGCCGCTCCACATAGCCACTCAGCTACCAACGTCTACCCACGACTATCCAGCCACTCCACGTAGCCACTCAGCTACCAACGTCTACCCACGGCTATCCAGCCGCTCCACGTAGCCACTCAGCTACCAACGTCTACCCACAGCTATCCAGCCGCTCTACGTAGCCACTCAGCTACCTACGTCTACCCACTGCTATCCAGCCGCTCCACATAGCCACTCAGCTACCAACGTCTACCCACGGCTATCCAGCCGCTCCACGTAGCCACTCAGCTACCAACGTCTACCCACGGCTATCCAGCCGCTCCACGTAGCCACTCAGCTACCAACGTCTACCCACGGCTATCCAGCCACTCCACGTAGCCACTCAGCTACCAACGTCTACCCACGGCTATCCAGCCGCTCCACGTAGCCACTCAGCTGCCAACGTCTACCCACGGCTATCCAGCCGCTCCACGTAGCCACTCAGCTGCCAACGTCTACCCACGGCTATCCAGCCGCTCCACGTAGCCTCTCAACTACCAACGTCTACCCACGGCTATCCAGCCGCTCCACATAGCCACTCAGCTACCAACGTCTACCCACGACTATCCAGCCACTCCACGTAGCCACTCAGCTACCAACGTCTACCCACGGCTATCCAGCCGCTCCACGTAGCCACTCAGCTACCAACGTCTACCCACAGCTATCCAGCCGCTCTACGTAGCCACTCAGCTACCTACGTCTACCCACTGCTATCCAGCCGCTCCACATAGCCACTCAGCTACCAACGTCTACCCTAGGCTATCCAGCCGCTCCACGCAGCTTCCTAGCTATCTCGTTACTGCCGCATTCCTCAAACCCCTGTCAGTTCGCTGCACCCTCTCATGCGGAGAAACTTCATTAAGCCAAGCCTCCTCCAGCGAGCGTCTGCGCCAAATAATACAGATCCAAGGCCCAGTCCAGGAACACAGCTCCTAAATTCCACGGTTGTGACATTTCCAGTCTATTCTGAACACCTCACACCTCACAATAGTGTTTTTATGTCCAAAAGGTTGCACCGAGGTAGATGGATGACTATGCTAAGCGACATGAGTGGGCGGCATAAACACGTGGCCCATCTAGGAGTGACACTGCAGTGGCAGACAGGATGGCAGTTTGAAAAACTAGGCCCCAAACAGTACATAATTCAAAGAAAAAAAAGAGGTGCAAGATGGAATTGTCCTTGGGCCCTCCCACCCACCTTTATGTTGTATAAACAGGACATGCACACTTTAACAAACCAATCATTTCAGCGCCAGGGTCTGCCACACGACTGTGGCTGAAAAGATTGGTTCGTTTGGGCCCCCACAAAACAAGCTGGCAATTAATCTGTCCCTGCACAAACTGGCTCTACGGAGGCAAGATGTCGTCCTCATCCTCATCCACCGATTCCTCACCCTCTTCAGTGTTGTGTACATCCTCATCCTCACAGAGTATTAACTCGTCCCCGCTGGAATCCACCACCACAGGTCCCTCTGTACGTTCTGGAGGCTGGTCTCCCTGGAAGAGTTGATAATTCATTTTTATGAACATCATCTTCTCCACATTTTGTGGAAGCAACCTCCTACGCCTTTCGCTGACAAGGTTCCCGGCTGCACTAAACACTCTTTCGGAGTACACACTGGAGGGGGGGCAACTCAGGTAACATAGAGCCAGTTTGTACAGGGGCCTCCAAATTGCCTCTTTTTCCTGCCAGTACAGGTATGGACTGTCTGACATGCCTACTTGGATGCTGTCACCTATGTAATCCTCCACCATTCTGTCAATGGTGACAGTATCATATGCAGTGACAGTAGACATGTCAGAAATTGTTGCCAGGTCCTTCAGTCCGGACCAGATGTCCAAACTTGGTCCTGCCTGCCCTGCATCACCGCCAGCGGGTTGCTTAGGATACCTAAGTTTTTTCCTGGATGATTTCCCTCAGTTTCTCTAAGAGGTTGTCGGTGGTGTGCCTCTTACTGAAACCGGTGATACACAGCGTAGCCTGCCTTGGAACGAGCTGGCGTTTCTGAGATGCTGCTACTGGTGACGCTGCTGCTGTTGCTGCGTAAGGTGATACATCTACCCAGTGGGCTGTCACAGTCATATAGTCCTTAGTCTGCCCTGTTCCACTTGTCCACATGTCCGTGGTTAAGTGGACATTGGGTACAACAGCATTTTTCAGGACACTGAGGACACTTTTTCTGACGTTTCTGTACAGTCTCGGTATCGCCTGCCTAGTGAAGTGGAATCTAGATGGGATTTGGAACCGGGGACACACTACCTCCATCAATTGTCTAAATCCCACTGCACTAATGGCGGATACTGGACGCACATCTAACACCAACATAGCAGTCAAGACCTCAGTTATACGTTTTGCTTCAGGATGACTGCTGTCGTACTTAAAGGACTGTTGGAGGGTCAATTCTTTAGTAAAAGTAGTGGTGTTCCTACTTCCTCTCTGGGATGATGAACGACTCCCAGCAGCAGCAACAGCAGCAGCGGCAGCAGGAGGCGTAGCAATGCAGGATCCTCCGGAGGAATCCCGGATAGGAGAGTCAGTCATGCCAGTGACATGGCCTGCAGGACTACTTCCGATCCTGACTAAGGAGGAAATTGACGAGGAGGGAGTTGACGGTGTGGTTTGCAGGCCCTTGGAAACAACAGGACAACAGGATATAGGTGTCCCTGGACTGCTTACGGTCTTAGCCAAAGTTTCTGAACTTGACATTAACTTTTTATGAACGTGCTGCAGGTGCCGTATAAGGGAGGATGTTCCTAGGTGGTTAACGTCCCTACCCCTACTTATTTCACCTTTACATATGGTACATATGGCAAGACAGTTGATGTCCGGATTTGGATAGAAATATTGCCACACCAAAGAGGTGGAATGTTCGGTCTTCTGCCCAGGCATGACCGTGATGGGCTTTTTCATCCCACGGACAACAACTGTCTCCCCCAGAGCCTGATTTAAACAAACCACATCACCATCAGAATCCTCCTCGCCAACTTCCTCCTCAGCGCCAGCTACACCAGTATCCTCATCCTGTTGTACTTCAACAGTGACATCTTCAATTTGCATATCAGCAAGTGGACTGTGGGTGCTCCTTTCAGCACTTGCAGGGGGCGTGCAAATGGTGGAAAGAGCCACCTCTTCCCGTCCAGTGCTGGGAAGGTCAGGCATCGCAACCACCACCACACTTGGACTCTCCTTGGGGATTTGTGATATCTTCTTAGAACGCACAGTTCTTCGCTGTGCTTTTGCCAGCTTAACTCCTTTGATTTTTTTAGTGGGAGGAGGGCTTCCATCGTCATGTGAAGCTGAACCACTAGTCATGAACATAGGGAAAGACCTTAGCCATTCCTTGCTACTCCGTGTCGTAAATGGCATATTGGCAAGTTTACGTTTCTCTTCAGATGATTTAAATGTTTTTTTCAAGGTCATTTTCCTGAACTTTGTCATTTGGGATTGTATGTGCCCTCTACTATGACATTGGGCATCGGCCTTGGCAGACGACGTTGATGGCATGTTATCGTCTATGTCATGACTAGTGGCAGCAGCTTCAGCACTAGGAGGAAGTGGTTCTTGATCTTTCCCTATTTTATTTTTATCGGAGAAAGTTTGGTCCTCCATTTATGTTATATTGATATATACGTGCGGCTATGGCGCACACAAACACAGAAAATAATTTTTTATTTTTGTTGGAAACTAGTGCACTTTGTGGGTTACACCACCCTTTAAGAAATGAGCCAGCCGACCCTTTACTTATGGGACACAGGCGCACGCTTGGCGCTGCTCCTTTGTTGATGCACGTGCAGCCACAGTGCACACAACTCACAAACACAGAATTTTTTTTTTAATTTTGTTTGGACGGCCCTTTGGGGGTTACAGCACCCTTTAGTGGTCAATCCAACCAGCCTTTTACTTATGGGACACAGGCGCACGCTTGGCACTATTTTGTTGATGCACGTGCGCTACTGCGCACACAATTCACAAACCGAAAAATATATATTTTTTTATTTTGTTTGGAGTGCCCTTTGGGGGTTACAGCACCCTTTAACAGACAAGCCAGCCGGCCTTTTACTTATGGGACACAGGCGCACGCTTGGCGCTGCTCCTTCGTTGATGCACGTGCAGCCACAGTGCACACAATTCACAAACACAGAAAAATATATTTTTTTATTTTGTTTGGAGTGCCCTTTGGGGGTTACAGCACCCTTTAATGGACAAGCCAGCCGGCCTTTTACTTATGGGACACAGGCGCACGCTTGGCGCTGCTCCTTCGTTGATGCACGTGCAGCCACAGTGCACACAATTAACAAACACAGAAAAAATATATTTTAATTTTGTTTGGAGTGCCCTTTGGGGGTTACAGCACCCTTTAATGGACAAGCCAGCCGGCCTTTTACTTATGGGACACAGGCGCACGCTTGGCGCTGCTCCTTCGTTGATGCACGTGCAGCCACAGTGCACACAATTCACAAACACAGAAAAATATATTTTTTTATTTTGTTTGGAGTGCCCTTTCGGGGTTACAGCACCCTTTAGCGGTCAATCCAGCCGGTCCTTTATTTATGGGACACAGGCGCACGCTTGGCACTACTTTGTTGATGCACGTGCGGCTACTGCGCACACAATTCACAAACACAGAAAATATTTTTTTATTTTGTTTGGAGTGTACTTTGGGGGTTACAGCACCCTTTAGCGGTCAATCCAGCGGCCCTTTATTTATGGGACACAGGCGCACGCTTGGCACTACTTTGTTGATGCACGTGCGGCTACTGCGCACACAATTCACAAACACAGAAAATATTTTTCTATTTTGTTTGGAGTGTACTTTGGGGGTTACAGCACCCTTTAATGTACAAGCCAGCCGGCCCTTTACTTATGACACAGGCGCACGCTTCGCACTACTTTGTTGATGCACGTGCGGCTACTGCGCACACAATTCACAAACACAGAAAATATTTTTTTATTTTGTTTGGAGTGTACTTTGGGGGTTACAGCACCCTTTAATGGACAAGCCCTTTACTAATGGGACACAGGCGCACGCTTGGCGCTGCTCCTTTGTTGATGCACGTGCAGCCACAGTGCACACAATTCACAAACACAGAAAAAATATATTTTTTTTTAGCACTTGGGGGGAGCACCCCTGACTGACAAAGCACCCCCTGGACGACACTACAGCACCCCTTTAGGACTGGGACACTGCACAGGACTTTGGAGTGGACACAGCCCCTATGGACAACTGACTGCACAACACAGTCCAGCCAGCCCCTATGGACTTTGAAGTAGTGGACACAGCCCCTATTAACAACAGCAGCACAGCACAACACAGCCAGCCCCTATGGACTTTGAAGTAGTGGACACAGCCCCTATGGACAACAGCAGCACAGCACAGCACAACACTACTCTGCACTACACTACAATACACTACACAGCCCAGTCAGCCCTAACTCCCACCCTCCCTCTTCACTGTCCACAGCTGAGTGAGAAAATGGCGCCGACGCGGGTACCTTATATAGGATCCAAAACCCGCGAGACCCGGAAGGCGGGATGATGACGTTTTGCCTTGATTTCAGATCCGAGTCAGGCGGGAAAAGTCGAGCCTAACTCGGATCGGCCTCGGATCGGGGGGGGGGGATCGGGGGGGGTTCGGATTTCAGAAATCAGAACCGGCTCACCCCTAATATAAATATACACACACACAGTATATTTATATATAAATATATATATATATTTATATATATATATATATATATATTAGGGGTGAGCGGGTTTGGATTTCTGAAATCCGAATCCGCCCGAGCCCCCCCGATCCGAGTCAGATCCGAGTCAGGCTCGACTTTTCCCGCCTGACTCGGATCTGAAATCGAGCAAAACGTCATCATCCCGCCTTCCGGGTCTCGCGGGTTTTGGATCCTATATAAGGTACCCGCGTCGGCGCCATTTTCTCACTTGGCTGTGGACAGTGAAGAGGGAGGGTGGGAGTTAGGGCTGGCTGGGCTGTGTAGTGTAGTGTAGCGTAGTGCAGAGTAGTGTTGTGCTGTGCTGCGCTGTGCTGCTGTTGTCCACTACTTCAAAGTCCTTAGGGGCTGGCTGTGTTGTGCTGTGCTGCTGTTGTTAATAGGGGCTGTGTCCACTACTTCAAAGTCCCTAGGGGCTGGCTGGACTGTGTTGTGCAGTCAGTTCTCCATAGGGGCTGTGTCCACTCCAAAGTCCTGTGCAGTGTCCCAGTCCTAAAGGGGTGCTGTAGTGTTGTCCAGGGGGTGCTCTGTCCATTAGGGGTGCTCCCTCCAAGTGCTAAAAAAATTATATTTTTTGTGTGTTTGTGAATTGTGTGCGCAGTAGCCGCACGTGCATCAACAAAGTAGTGCCAAGCATGCGCCTGTGTCATAAGTAAAGGGCCGGCTGGCTTGACCGTTAAAGGGTGCTGTAACCCCCAAAGTACACTTCAAACTAAATAACAAAATATTTTTTCTGTGTTTGTGAATTGTGTGCGCAGTAGACGCACGTGCATCAACAAAGTAGTGCCAAGCGTGCGCCTGTGTCATAAGTAAAGGGCCGGCTGGCTTGACCGTTAAAGGGTGCTGTAACTCCCAAAGTACACTCCAGTCCAAACCAAAAAAAAAATTATTTTCTGTGTTTGAGAATTGTGTGCGCAGTAGCCGCACGTGCATCAACAAAGTAGTGCCAAGCGTGCGCCTGTGTCATAAGTAAAGGGCCGGCTGGCTTGACCGTTAAAGGGTGCTGTAACCCCCAAAGTACACTCCAAACCAAAAAAAATATATTTTCTGTGTTTGTGAATTGTGTGCGCAGTAGCCGCACGTGCATCAACAAAGTAGTGCCAAGCGTGCGCCTGTGTCATAAGTAAAGGGCCGGCTGGCTTGACCGTTAAAGGGTGCTGTAACCCCCAAAGTACACTCCAAACCAAATAACAAAATATTTTTTCTGTGTTTGTGAATTGTGTGCGCAGTAGCCGCACGTGCATCAACAAAGTAGTGCCAAGCGTGCGCCTGTGTCATAAGTAAAGGGCCGGCTGGCTTGACCGTTAAAGGGTGCTGTAACCCCCAAAGTACACTCCAAACCAAAAAAATATATATTTTCTGTGTTTGTGAATTGTGTGCGCAGTAGCCGCACGTGCTTCAACAAAGTAGTGCCAAGCGTGCGCCTGTGTCATAAGTAAAGGGCCGGCTGGCTTGACCGTTAAAGGGTGCTGTATCCCCCAAAGTACACTCCAAACCAAAAAAATATATATTTTCTGTGTTTGTGAATTGTGTGCGCAGTAGCAGCACGTGCATCAACAAAGTAGTGCCAAGCGTGCGCCTGTGTCATAAGTAAAGGGCTGGCTGGCTTGACCGTTAAAGGGTGCTGTAACTCCCAAAGTACACTCCAGTCCAAACCAAAAAAAAAATTATTTTCTGTGTTTGTGAATTGTGTGCGCAGTAGCCGCACGTGCATCAACAAAGTAGTGCAAAGCGTGCGCCTGTGTCATAAGTAAAGGGCCGGCTGGCTTGACCGTTAAAGGGTGCTGTAACCCCCAAAGTACACTCCAGTCCAAACCAAAAAAAAAAATATTTTCTGTGTTTGTGAATTGTGTGCGCAGTAGTCGCACGTGCATCAACAAAGTAGTGCCAAGCGTGCGCCTGTGTCATAAGTAAAGGGCCGGCTGGCTTGACCGTTAAAGGGTGCTGTAACCCCCAAAGTACACTCCAAACCAAATAACAAAATATTTTTTCTGTGTTTGTGAATTGTGTGCGCAGTAGCCGCACGTGCATCAACAAAGTAGTGCCAAGCGTGCGCCTGTGTCATAAGGAAAGGGCCGGCTGGCTTGACCGTTAAAGGGTGCTGTAACCCCCAAAGTACACTCCAAACCAAAAAAATATATATTTTCTGTGTTTGTGAATTGTGTGCGCAGTAGCCGCACGTGCTTCAACAAAGTAGTGCCAAGCGTGCGCCTGTGTCATAAGTAAAGGGCCGGCTGGCTTGACCGTTAAAGGGTGCTGTAACCCCCAAAGTACACTCCAAACCAAAAAAATATATATTTTCTGTGTTTGTGAATTGTGTGCGCAGTAGCAGCACGTGCATCAACAAAGTAGTGCCAAGCGTGCGCCTGTGTCATAAGTAAAGGGCCGGCTGGCTTGACCGTTAAAGGGTGCTGTAACTCCCAAAGTACACTCCAGTCCAAACCAAAAAAAAATTATTTTCTGTGTTTGTGAATTGTGTGCGCAGTAGCCGCACGTGCATCAACAAAGTAGTGCCAAGCGTGCGCCTGTGTCATAAGTAAAGGGCCGGCTGGCTTGACCGTTAAAGGGTGCTGTAACCCCCAAAGTACACTCCAGTCCAAACCAAAAAAAAAATATTTTCTGTGTTTGTGAATTGTGTGCGCAGTAGTCGCACGTGCATCAACAAAGTAGTGCCAAGCGTGCGCCTGTGTCATAAGTAAAGGGCCGGCTGGCTTGACCGTTAAAGGGTGCTGTAACCCCCAAAGTACACTCCAAACCAAAAAAAAAATTATTTTCTGTGTTTGTGAATTGTGTGCGCAGTAGCCGCACGTGCATCAACAAAGTAGTGCCAAGCGTGCGCCTGTGTCATAAGTAAAGGGCCGGCTGGCTTGACCGTTAAAGGGTGCTGTAACCCCCAAAGTACACTCCAAACCAAAAAAATATATATTTTCTGTTTGTGAATTGTGTGCGCAGTAGCCGCACGTGCATCAACAAAGGAGCAGCGCCAAGCGTGCGCCTGTGTCCCATAAGTAAAGAGCTGGCTGGCTCATTTCTTAAAGGCTGGTGTAACCCACAAAGTGCACTACTCTCCAGCAAAAATAAAAAAATATTTTCTGTGTTTAGCCGCACGTATATATCAAATCGATATAACATAAATGGAGGACCAAACTTTCTCCGATAAAAATAAAATAGAGAAAGATCAAGAACCACTTCCTCCTAGTGCTGAAGCTGCTGCCACTAGTCATGACATAGACGATAACATGCCATCAACGTCGTCTGCCAAGGCCGATGCCCAATGTCATAATAGAGGGCACATACAATCCCAAATGACAAAGTTCAGGAAAATGACCTTGAAAAAAACATTTAAATCAGCTGAAGAGAAACGTAAACTTGCCATTATGCCATTTACGACACGGAGTGGCAAGGAACGGCTAAGGTCGATCCCTAGTATGTTCATGACTAGTTGTTCAGCTTCACATGACGATGGAAGCCCTCCTCCCACTAAAAAAATCAAAAGAGTTAAGCTGGCAAAAGCACAGCGAAGAACTGTGCTTTCTAAGAAGATATCACAAATCCCCAAGGAGAGTCCAAGTGTGGTGGTGGCTGCGATGCCTGACCTTCCCAGCACTGGACGGGAAGAGGTGGCTCTTTCCACCATTTGCACGCCCCCTGCAAGTGCTGAAAGGAGCACCCACAGTCCACTTGCTGATATGCAAATTGAAGATGTCACTGTTGAAGTACAACAGGATGAGGATACTGGTGTAGCTGGCGCTGAGGAGGAAGTTGGCGAGGAGGATTCTGATGGTGATGTGGTTTGTTTAAATCAGGCTCCGGGGGAGACAGTTGTTGTCCGTGGGATGAAAAAGCCCATCACGGTCATTCCTTGGCAGAAGACCAAACATTCCACCTCTTTGGTCTGGCAATATTTCTATCCAAATCCGGACAACAACTGTCTTGCCATATGTACCATATGTAAAGGTGAAATAAGTTGGGGTAGGGACGTCAACCACCTAGGAACATCCTCCCTTATACGGCACCTGCAGCGCGTTCATAAAAAGTTACTGTCAAGTTCAGAAACTTTGGCTAAGACCGTAAGCAGTCCAGGGACACCTAAATCCTGTTGTCCTGTTGTATCCAAGCGCCTGCAAACCACACCGTCAACTCCCTCCTCGTCAATTTCCTCCTTTGTCAGGATCGGAAGTAGTCCTGCAGGCCATGTCACTGGCCTGACTGACTCTCCTATCCTGGATTCCTCCAGAGGATCCTGCATTGCTACGCCTACTGCTGCCGCTGCTGCTGTTGCTGCTGCTGGGAGTCGTTCATCATCCCAGAGAGGAAGTAGGAACACCACTACTTTTACTAAACAATTGACCCTCCAACAGTCCTTAGCGAGGAGGATGAAGTACGACAGCAGTCATCCTGAAGCAAAACGTATAACTGAGGCCTTGACTGCTATGTTGGTGTTAGACATGCGTCCGGTATCCGCCATTAGTGCAGTGGGATTTAGACAATTGATGGAGGTAGTGTGTCCCCGGTTCCAAATCCCGTCTAGATTCCACTTCACTAGGCAGGCGATACCGAGACTGTACAGAAACGTCAGAAAAAGTGTCCTCAGTGTCCTGAAAAATGCCGTTTTACACAATGTCCACTTAACCACGGACATGTGGACAAGTGGAACAGGGCAGACTAAGGACTATATGACTGTGACAGCCCACTGGGTAGATGTATCACCTTACGCAGCAACAGCAGCAGCATCACCAGTAGCAGCATCTCAGAAACGCCAGCTCGTTCCAAGGCAGGCTACGCTGTGTATCACCGGTTTCAGTAAGAGTCACACCGCCAACAACCTCTTAGAGAAACTGAGGGAAATCATCGCCCAGTGGCTTACCCCACTTAGACTCTCCTGGGGATTTGTGATATCTGACAACGCCACCAATATTGTGCGGGCATTACATCTGGGCAAATTCCAGCACGTCCCATGTTTTGCTCACACAATAAACTTGGTGGTGCAGAATTTTCTGAAAAGCGACAGGGGCGTGCAGGAGACGCTTTGGGTGGCCCGAAAAATTTCTGGCCACTTTCGCCATTCAGCGACTGCGTGCCGAAGACTGGAGCGCCAGCAAACACTCTTGAACCTGCCCTGCCATCACCTGAAGCAAGAGGTTGTTGTGACGCGGTGGAACTCAACCCTCTATATGCTTCAGAGGATGGAGGAGCAGCAAAAGGCCATACAAGCCTATACATCCACCTATGACATAGGCAAAGGAGGGGGTATGCACCTGACTCAAGCGCAGTGGAGAATGATTTCCGTGTTGTGCAAGGTTCTCCAGCCCTTCGAACTTGCCACACGTGAAGTCAGTTCAGACACTGCCAGCTTGAGTCTGGTCATTCCCCTCATCAGGCTTTTGCAGAAGCAGCTGGAGAAAGTGAAGGAGGAGCTAAGACGGAGCGATTCCGCTCGGCATGTGGGACTTGTGGATGAAGCCCTTCATTCACTTTGCCAGGATTCCAGGGTGGTCAATCTGTTGAAATCAGACCACTACATTTTGGCCACGATGCTCGATCCTAGGTTTAAAGCCTATGTGGTGTCACTCTTTCCGGCCGACACAAGCCTGCAGAGGTGCAAAGACCTGCTGGTGAACACACTGTCAGCTGAAGCGGAACATGACACGTCAACAGCTCCTTCTTTATTTTCTCCCGCAACTGGGGCTGCCAGGAAAAAACTTAGGTATCCTAAGCAACCCGCTGGTGGTGATGCAGGGCAGGCAGGACCAAGTTTGGACATCTGGTCCGGACTGAAGGACCTGGCAACAATTTCTGACATGTCTACTGTCACTGCATATGATACTGTCACCATTGACAGAATGGTGGAGGATTACATCGGGGACAGCATCCAAGTATGCATGTCAGACAGTCCATACCTGTACTGGCAGGAAAAAGAGGCAATTTGGAGGCCCCTGTACAAAATGGCTCTATTTTACCTGAGTTGCCCCCCCTCCAGTGTGTACTCCGAAAGAGTGTTTAGTGCAGCCGGGAACCTTGTCAGCGAAAGGCGTAGGAGGTTGCTTCCACAGAATGTGGAGAAGATAATGTTCATCAAAATGAATTATCAGCTCTTCCAGGGAGACCAGCCTCCAGAACGTACAGAGGGACCTGTGGTGATGGATTCAAGTGGGGACGAGTTAATACTTTGTGAGGATGAGGATGTACACACTGAAGAGGGTGAGGAATCGGTGGATGAGGAGGATGAGGATGACATCTTGCCTCCGTAGAGCCAGTTTGTGCAGGGACAGATTAATTGCCAGCTTGTTTTGTGGGGGCCCAAACGAACCAATCATTTCAGCCACAGTTGTGTGGCAGACCCTGGCGCTGAAATGATTGGTTTGTTAAAGTGTGCATGTCCTGTTTATACAACTTAAGGGTGGGTGGGAGGGCCCAAGGACAATTCCATCTAGCACCTCTTTTTTTTCTTTGCATTATGTACAGTTTGCGGCCTAGTTTTTCAAACTGCCATCCTGTCTGCCACTGCAGTATCACGCCTATATGGGTCACGTGTTTGTGCCGCCCACTCGTGTCGCTTAGCATAGTCATCCAGCTTTTTTTTAAAAAAATACAGATCCAAAACACAAAACCCAGAACCCAAAACACGGAAGGGTGGTTTTGGCAAAACCAATCCAGATCCAAAACACGAAGAAAGATCCAGATCCAAAACCAAAACACAAAACACGAAAAGTGGCCGGTGCACACCCCTAATATATATATATATAGAAACAAATAGATACAGGCGGCACTCTCAATGTTGTGGAGGATATATATATATATATATATATACACACAGTATATATATATATATATATATATCCAATAGTGCGGCACTCGCGGCGCTTGGTCAGAGAAATGAATAGCACATACACAGGATGTATATCAACGTTTCAATCTATTTCGATTTTCTTCAGGACATACATATATGTCCTGAAGAAAATCGAAATAGATTGAAACGTTGATATACATCCTGTGTATGTGCTATTCATTTCTCTGACCAAGCGCCGCGAGTGCCGCACTATTGGATATATCTACAAGCGTGATTGCTTTGTGAGGGCACCGGGCCAAGCTACTTCCTTATGTGAGTGCCGGACTTTTTTGACTATTATATATATATATACACATATATTTGGATGATGGACAGTCAGTTCGGCATCTCACACACAATGAAACAGACACTCAAATAGACACACACACACACTCTAACCTAGACAAACACTCACAAAGACTACACACAGACACACACACCAACACAGACACTGACACACATACATATATACACACACACCTCTTTCACAAAAAACATAAGCACAGGCAAAGAAGTACAGCGTCAATTATTAAAGAGCACCCCCACTGGCAACCCCCCCGTGCACTGGCAGTAACCCCCCACCGGCGGCTCCTCCCCCACTGGGCACCCCCCAAATAACTTCACCTGGGCTCCAGGTCCAGGAGAAAGCGCCGGGAATGCAGACACCTGGCGGCAGCTCAGCCTGGCCCTCTTGCAGTCAATGCCCCATCCTTCCTAGGAGGATCTGCGCGCTGCCACAGTAACTCCCCCTACAGTCAGCCAGGCCAGCTCCAGCCGCAGCCAGTGTAAGAGCAGGCACAGAACTCCGGCAGCACCTTTTAATAAAAAAATAAATAAAAATGTTGTTTAGCTATGCGGCGATGGAGCGGCGGCCAGGGGGGGTTTCTAGGTACTCAGAACCCCCCCTGCGTGTGTGTATGGAAGCCGAAAGTTTGTATTTTAAGGATACTCTTTCTGAAACAGCTGGAGTTGAAACGTGTGATGATTTATTCTTTTCTATTTTAAAATTGAATTAGAAAGAAATTGATTTTCAGTTACACGGAGTAATCCTGTCAGATTACCATCGCGACAGGAAGATGCCGAGAGGCTTTCATATCAGAAACACCCCAACCATAGGTAGATACAATGTAGACTTCTGCCGCCATTGCGTAGCTGTATTATACAAATGTTCCCTGGACCTGATCCTATTAGTTATTGAGGAATCAGCCAGGGAACATAACATCATCAGAGATAAAATTAAGAAATTTGAGGAGTCTGATTTGAATTAATTGATACTGGACAAATCAACTAAATGGCTGGATAAAATTGAATACACAGGTGGAAGCTTATAAACTTGAATTGATTAAGTTTAAAAAAGAAAAGTACTAAAAAAGAGAAAAAAATGGTGCGCTATCCGTTCAAATACCGTCTAATATAGACATATGCTGCTGACACCAGAGGGATTTCTGCAAAAAAACCCTCATGGACAAAAGTAAATTAGAAAAGAAGGTGTCTGCGCTAATGTCAATACACAAACCACATATAATGTATATTAATCTGAAAATATTTATTGTACATAAAATTGTTGAATGAACTGCAGTTCAATGATATTAATACAAATATTAACACATAAAAAACATGCACCAAGGTCTAGATATATTAATGTTAAGGATACTGAATTTAAACCTCTATATGCTCCTGCCTATACCTTCTAAAGACCTGCCTATACCTTCTAAAATTGACGCTATTTGCGTACGCAGTTATACAGTAAAATAAAAGCATTCAGACCTTGAACACGTGTTTCCAAAGCACAAAGTATTATTCAAGCAAAGTACAGATAGTTACACGCTGTGATCTAAGTACAATTTAGCGCAAAGAAATTATACAGACCCAAGGTACAGTTATACATACACACGCACTCTGGGACCAGATTCCGGCATCAACAAGAAACCTCCATCAACAGCATCAGCATGAAGACTGGGGTCAGAACACACATATATATACCTTTACAGAAATAGACTATACAATACAGAAGTTTGTTGCAATCCCATTGGTTCTCCATCACGGTGCTTCTGTTACAGGACATTTAACAGGTCGATTCAAATGGACACAGATCAGCCTCCGACAGCCTATTGTCTCCTCTATTCCCCCTGCATGCAAATCTAAGCTGTTAATTTTACAAAGTACATTTTTAACTCTCTACTGTTCATAAGTTGAGAATGCAGGTTGCGATCTTCTCACCGATGATACCGGAAAGCTGTTGAGAAAGAGTCAATCAGTACCACACCAAACACTGTTTGCTTATCATGTACTAAACCATAGATACCAAATAATCTTTTATTTCACAGCATTAGTAATAAATGGATAAAACTTGAATCTTATACTTTGAAGCTATGGAACCTTACGTGAATGTGCAGTGTGTAAGTATTAGGGGTTTGGGAAAAGATGCTAGTTAACTTGGGGCAGATGCGTACGCACAAAGCTAATAAACAGCGTTCGCATGCGTGGTATCATGCATTCACTAATGTGCGCCATGTTAACAGCGCAACTGTGCATATTGTGCGGTGTTTATGCATGTGATTCTATTTATGATGAATTTAATATATATATATATATATATATATATATATACATACACATACACATATATATATCATTCCTTACTAACATTTTTGAACTGCAATGCAATGTGTTATGGGCAGTGAGCTTCACTCTCAAACAGGGTGGAGACCCCCTGCCGATTGCTGGTGCCATCCTGTCTGACAGTGAGTTTAAAAGTTTTCTTCTACCTAATTAGGATACCTGTGTCAGTTCTTTTCAAGCAGATTTCTTACCATTGTTCATTTAGTCAAATTCAAGTGTCTGAGCCATATTACAATTGCCACAGCTACACCTGTCCACATGTGGGGTCTCTCCCTTTACATGCAAAAACACCCACAGTTCCTGGTGTATTGTCTTTTCTAATTACTTTTCTCAGGAAGCTGTTTTTCTAGACTCTGCGTGAATACTGTGTTTGTTATGGTATTTTTTTATGCAAGGTTGTCCTAAGATACATCAGGGTATGGTTTCTGAGAGGATTATTAAAACATTGCCATATGTACTGAGCTCGTGAATTGTAACTTAAAATGGCGTTGGGCGGCCATTCGCAAAAATGGCGTCGTGCAGATTCTTATTTTGAAGATGGAGTCTGGTTTCCATTCGCAAGATGGCGTCGTTTCGATCTAATTTTAAGATGATCTTGTCTCAGCCAATTATCCAGCTTCGACAATGTATAGAAACACAATGTTAAAACCAAAACACTGTATCCCTGCTGTTTGGAATCAATATTGCAACTAATTAAAATGGATGTTGCTAAATATCAAAAATGTAGATCACAACAAAAAGGTGTATTCACCATACACAATCAGGGTCCAAAAACAGTCATATACTGATGTGTAGTATATAGAAAAACCGCTGGTGTTGCGGTAATAAAAACGTGGAGGGTCTCCTGATCAGTCGTGCTTGCTTCCTGTGAAGTTATGTCCCAATGTATGATAATCTTATGGCCAGACTCCCCAAGTTTATAAACTCCCAATGGAGTTGCGGTGGTGAATGAATAGCTTGATTGCGCCACTCCAGCGGTACCCGAAATACGGGAAATGGCAGATGAACAAAGATGGTATGCTCACCGTGAGGAAAAGTAATCCGGGGCTAAGTCACGCCGCTCCAGCGGCTCCCGACCAAGATAGATAGATGCCAGAAGCAATATGCTCACCGAAGTAGACGGCTAAATCACGCCAGCGGCTCCCATCCAAGGTGTAGAGCTCTGGCCGACGTCGGAATTAATGCGTGTGTCGTGGCAAAAGAGCTCCAGGTAAGCAAAGCGCAATTACTTGAAATATGATAGCAATGTTCGCTGTAACCGGTGGTTCAAATATCAAATCAGACCCATGCAATGATAGAAAAGCAGTCCACTGAAACCTGACGCGTTTCTCCCCTCTTCCAGGGGTTTTTTCAAAGGCAGATAGAGTAACATTCAACAGGAAGGAAGGTCTTTTTATCCTGTGTTTAATTAATCAATCAGTAGTAATTAGTCGCATCAGTGTTACCAGCATTCATAGACATATTATAATATACACATTAAGCAAACCCTAATGTCGTGCAGATACAAAAGGAGATAGATAAAATGTATTACCCTTAAACAATGAAATAAGTCTAAGGAAATAATAAAAATAAAAAAAATTATAATACATGTAATATTGAAATAATAATAATAATATTAGTGTTAAAGTAAAAAAACTCCATACGAAAGCTATACATCAGTGCTCACATGTATGTGTCTCTCTCTAATATCTCTCTAATATCTCAACTCAATCTATATGATTTTGTATTATAATGTAGACATATATAACTATATAAGTGATGTAATAAAAATTGAATATAGGCAACTGGGAAAAACCCATCCAGACACCGTAGCACATTTTGACACTGTGTGTACCCTTCAGCACAACTAGACACTGATGCCTCAAGCGAGCAATGTTGAACCATCATCTGGCACCTCAAGTCAAAGACCCCCTTTATGGGTTACCACATGGGCCGCACGCAGCATAGGAAGAGGCGCTTTACAAAGAGGGGTGGCCAAAGCCAGAGGCAGAAGACCCTACAGGAGGATAGTCTAATTATTAATTTATCCTCATTTACCCTTTCTATAGATGAAACCACATTACTGAATAGAGGTTTGTCTTTCTTTCCGAAAAATAAATTTGAATCATTTGAATGGAAAGTAGATGCATGGAAATTCAATAGGAAACTAAAACTGAAAGAATTTTTTTCAGACACGGTTGACCAAGAATCATATATTTATAAGTTTCCACTGAAATCTCATTCTACATTTGAACCTCCATCCACTAACACTTCCATTCGCTGTTTTTCCAGGATGGTAGATCATGAAAACAGGATTTTGGTACTTACCATTAAATCCCTTTCTCCGATTCCACAGGGGACACTGGAGTCTCATTACAGTTGGGTATATATGTGGGATAACTGGGAGCTGGCACTTTAATAAATTTGAATAGTAGTTAGCTCCTCCCCTGCTATACACCCCTACAGGTCAGTCTAAATAAACTGTGCCCGAGGAGAGCTGGAAATAGAATAACAGAGGAGAAGAGAACTAGAACATACCTAAACAACAAGCGAATATGCAAACAAGTCAAGCAGACCTTGAAGAAAAAGGTGACTGTTCAAACCTGGCAGAACAATAACAAATGCAGGTGGAACAGCGCCGGGTGGGCATCCAGTGTCCCCTGTGGAATCAGAGAAAGGGATTTAATGGTAAGTACCAAAATCCTGTTTTCTCCTTCATCCACTAGGGGACACTGGAGTCTCAGTACAGTGGGGAAGTCCCAGAACTCACATCCCAGACGGGAGGGCACTGAGAACCCTGCAAAACAGCACAGCCATACTGTGAAGCAGAAGCCGCAAACGTGTCAAAATGGTAAAACTTTGTAAAAGTATGCCGACCTGACCAAGTGGCCGCTCAACAAAGCTGGGTCAGGGAAACCCCGCAGGCAGCTGCCCAAGAAGGACCCACCGAGCACATAGAATGCGCTGTGTTTGAAGTAGGTGGTTGCTTTGATGCAGCCAGATAGGCTTGTCTGATTGTCAGACGAATCCATTTAGAAATTGTAGCCTTAGAAGCTGGCCAGCCTGCCTGCGCCATATCATATCGAACAAACAGCATATCCGACTTCCGGAGGGATGCTGTCCTATTAACATAAATCCGAAGAGACTGGACAACATCTAGGGATCTGGAAGCCGAAGAATCCTCTTAAACACCGGAACTACTATCGGTTGGTTGATGTGAAACGCAGACACTACCTTATGCAAAAAGGATAACTGCGTACGTAGCTCAGCCCTATCCTCATTAAAAATTAGGTAAGGCGGATGACAAGAAAGTGCCCCTAGCTCAGACACACGCCTAGCAGAGGCGAGCGCCAACAGGAGAACCACTTTCCATGATAAAATTTTTAATTCCACTGTTTGTAAAGGTTCAAATAGGGACAATTGGAGAGGGCCAAATCCCATGGGGCCGTAGGAAGTACAAACGGAGGTTTAAAGATCCCAGACGAAGTCCTGCTGCTAAACCAGCCTGTAGAAAAAGAAGCAGCCTGGCTAAGTTGAATTCTGTCAGTGGTGCACCCTTGCGTTCACACCAAGTGACATATGCCTTCCATATGCAATGACAGTGCTTAGAGGTACCAATGTGCCCAGCTATAACGTAGCATCACAGCGTTATCTCTCATGCCACGCATGGCGCGCCACACACCACGCCATGAGTCACACCACAAAGAAAGTTTAGTAATGAAAAAAGTCATTACGTGTTTTACAACTTTTTTCCCACCAGATGTCACTTTTCCTAAACTACATAGCGCATGCGTCTGATTTCATTATGTGTAATACAACATTTTGCCCACCAGATGTCACTTTTCCTAAACTACATAGCGCATGCGTCTGATTTCATTACGTGTAATACAACATTTTGCCCTCCAGATGTCACTTTTCCTAAACTACATAGCGCATGCGTGTGATTTCCAATGTACCGTACGGTATGTTCTGTATCACCGCCCGATGATTGGTTGACAGAAGCGGTGATTCGGTACACTATACAGTATTACAGCGTTTTCCACATGGAATCAGGAATGTACGGTATAATAAAGCGGTAGAAGAATGTCTAATAAAGTTTGAAATCATTAAGCTCTGTATTACCCACTGACTGTGCGGTTGAAATCATACTGTGTTTGCGCAAATGTAAATACTGTCGGCACTGTCCCAGACTTAGACATTGTAGAGGTTTCATTACTCTACAAACTACAGAACTCTAGTAATGGGTGAAGCGTGTGGCCTAGAGGTCTAATGCCTAGTCTCACTGCTTCTCCCCTCTTCTTGTTCCGTGGGTTTGAGACCTTGAAAATATGTTTTTTTTAATTATTTTTAAAATCTTCACTTAAAATATTCAGTATTCAATACAGTACATGTGAAGCGCATGCCCAGTGCTTCGGGAGTCAAACAGCGAAAATAGGATTTTTATTATTGTACATACAGTACTGTACCTTAGAACGCAAACTTGCGTCAATGCCGGCGCTGACCCAGACATGGACATTATAGTGATTTTTTATGACCATCAAGTGGTAATGGGCTCTGTTAAAGAGAGTGGTCTCTGTATAACAAACTGACTGTGCGTTTAAACCGCAAAATTGCGTCAATGTCAGCACATGCCCAGTGGACGGGTTGCAATGACAATGGAATGTGTGCCGCATGTCCAGTGGAGCCAAGCCATAAACCAAGTAGCGCTATGCCATGGCGCATGCCCAGTTGTCTGCATTGCTACAGTACTGTTGAATTTTCACACTTGTGCCATTGTGCACTGTCCGAGACTAACAGTATACACAATAGTAAATTCATGACTTCAGAAAGTGCTTCAGTAGTGGACTTTGCTTGGAGGGAAGTCTCTGTATTACAAACTGACTGTGCTCTAGAGCGCAAACTTGCGTCAATGGCAATGCTGTCCCAGACTTGGAAACTTTAGTGATTTAATGTGTTCAGTAACTGATAGTTGACTCTGTTTGAGAGAGAGGTCCCTGCACTACAAACTGACTCTGCGTTTAAACCGCAAAATTGCGTCAATGTCTGCACAGTTGGCGCTGTGGTGACTTATAGCCAGTCCTGAGGTGTTACAGTACAAATAGGATCTCTGGTGCGTGCCCAGTGGCGGGGTTGCAATGCATTGCCAGTGAGTGGTGCTGTGCCATAGCCATACCCTTGTAGCGCTATGCCATGGTGTACAGTATGGAAGATCATACAGTAGCGGGTCATGATTCACACACAGTGAAAGTGGGATCTCCATATTACACACTGACTGTGTAATAATAATATTAAAAATAAAAAGTGTAACCTTGACTGTCTAATAATAATAAAAAAAATAAAAAAAAAAGTTTAACCTTCCAGGTTTCGAACCCGGAACCGGCTTGTACAGATGTCTGCAATGTAGAAGTTCGATTTCTTATCTCTACGCTACAGACGCCTGAGTACTTCATCGTATGGTACTGTAGATGTCACATAAAGTACTGTAGAGGACAGATGCAATTCTTACTAGGAGAGACTTGTGAGCAAGGGGTTAGGTGATCCGTCTTGCTTACACTTCTCTCCTTATGTTCGAGACCTTGATAATTTATTTATTTTTTTAATGTTCACTATAGTACTGTAGTTCAGTATTGTTATCCAACCCTTACAAAAATCAATATATTATACTGTATGTACTGTAGATGTGCCCAGCTACAGTACTGTAGTTTGTTGCTCCATACGGTACGCCATATACCGCATTGCTAGTTGCGCGCTACACTGTGGCATATTGAGTCTCATAGCACTGCGCATGCCCAGTTGTCTGTATTATAGTAAGTACAATATTGTCGACCCTGTCCCGGACTTACGGTAGACATTGTAGTGATTCCATGACTCTAGGAACTACAGTACAGTAGATGCAGTAGTCTAGGGGGCTAATGCCTAGCCCTACTGCATCTACCATTTTCTTGTGCCGCTGGTTTGAGACCTTTAAAATATATACTGTTTACGGTAATTTTATTTTGTTTTAAATCTTCACTAATACATTATCCAGAAATTCTGGTATTTCTATGCCACAGTACTTTATGACAAAAAAGCGTAACCTTGACTGTGTAATAATAATAAAAAATAAAAAGTGTAACCTTTCAAGTTTCGAACCCGCAAAAGGGTTGTACAAGCGACGTAATGTATTGGTTTGTTCATTTACCATTACACTACAGCCGCCTGCAATACCAAGGTTGCACCTGGCTTGAGCGTGTCCTACAATACTGTACGTCATCGTATCTCAGGCGCAGGCCCAGATCTACGGTATACCCATGTAGCGCTTTTTTTTTTTTTTTTTTTTGTCTTCGCTACTTTTGTTCAGTATTGTTATCCAACCCTTACTAAACTCAGTACATTTTATATATTAGGGGGTAAATTTACTAAGATGGGAGTTCTATTAAGAAGTGATGTTGCCCATAGCAACCAATCAGATTCCAGGTATTATCTTCTAGAAGGTGCTACTGTAGATAAATGAGAAGAATCTGATTGGTTGCTATGGGCAACATACAGTACAGTAACTTCTTAAATAGAACTCCCATCTTACTGAATTTACTCCTACATGTTTAACTTTTTCCCCCCAATTTTTTTTCTTCCGCCCCCAAAATGAAAGTGAATTTTTGGTGTGTTCTGACTGTTTTTAAAAAAAAAAAAAAGTTATGCAGTTTACAGTACCTTTAGGGGACTGTCTTAAGGCTGCACGTTGAAGGCTTCCCGCAACGTTGCACCCCAATTCACCAATTTTTTCCGCCTGCTATTCATACAGTAGGCAAAACTTTTTCACATACTGTCTTACTGTACATTGCATTGACCCCGCCTACGGTAGGTGGAAAAGATTTCAAATTGAATACAGCGATAATTTTACGCCTGGCGAAATGACGTAATCTGTGAAACCTTTTTTAGCCAATCACGTCTTTTCGCTCCAATGGGTGAAAAAGTGCCAACCAATGTGCTCCCAACTGTCATCTCACAGACTGTGTTTGAAAAATGACAGTTTGGAGCTGATTGACTGACACCTTATCACTTTTTTATCACTTTTCACTCTATCTCCTAACACTGCTTAGTACAGTAAATAGACCCCTTGGAGTGAAAAGACGAGACCGGCTAAAAAAAGTAAATAGACCCCTAAATTGAAAACGGCCCTCAGTGTATACAGTACTGTATGTCTACTGTACTGTATACTACTGTAAGTGCCGGGCAGCTGTGAAATCACTGGGATGGGCAACAGGGATACTGTACAGTATATGACTGTGGGCGGCAACCCCCATTGGCTGGCACGCCCCTGGTGAGTGAAATCCTGGTCAATAGGACGATACACCCCTGCATCTGTGTGTTATTGACTTTTTGTACCTTTTTAATGACAGATGCACGTGTTGGGTCTCAGGCGCACTTAAAGACTGAATTACATACAGTACAAACACCAATTTTATAAATTAATGACAATTTTTATTTAACCTACAGTAACATGCTGTACAGAGGGGGGGGAACTTCTTTAGCTTTCCACCCCCGTAGTCCTCTACTGTCCCCCGCTTCTTTCTTCTGCTGCTGGCATGTCCTGGAATTCCAAGCTGGACATGGACATGACTACTGTACAGTACCTAGGAGGAAGGAGATGACGTGAGAACTGTCCTTCCTCAATGCTGACCGATACGCCCTACTGGACCGAGGACTACACAAAAAGATTAGGCTTTTAAGTTAAAATCATCACTGGCACTTTTGGCCTCAGATCCAGAGTTTCACCTATACCAGGTGCTGACTCTACCTTGCATCGGAGTGCAAGGTCCACTGTACGCCCTGAAGAGAGGAGGATAGGCAGAGACGAACAGACAGTAATAGACAGACACACAGGTTCTCACCGGAGATGCTCTTGTCCTTCATCCTGCTCTATCCCACACACCCTGTGCTGTAGGAGAGAGAATCCGCTGTGCAGGGCCCTTTCCTGCTCTAACAGTGTCACACTAATCCCCTTCTCCACATTAATATACTGAAGGCCCTAACTAACCAGCCTAACAAATTTATTAATACA
The DNA here is from genome assembly GCA_031769625.1 of Taudactylus pleione. NCBI lineage: Eukaryota > Metazoa > Chordata > Amphibia > Anura > Myobatrachidae > Taudactylus > Taudactylus pleione. Next base: position 8,671,846 of record JAUIMM010000350.1, on the reverse strand, counting down.
ATTAAGCCTGGTGGTGAAATACTGTAAGCAGTGCCCCTAGGCCCACAGCCCATATAACGATAAAAAAAAAAATACATGAAACAAGACAGTATTTGGGTGCCCCAGATGGAGGTGAACACCAGCTGTCATTTTGAGGTCAAAAGTGAAAATAACTCCAACCCCCCCCCCACCCCTACTGTAGCAACAGGTGGCCCTGGGTTTCCCAAAGAACAAACTGGCAGGGAGTTAGAAGTATCAGAAGATTCGTCTGAATGCGATAACAGAGCACTAACATTAGAAAAAATGCTTTTCTCACCTGATCCTGATGTCTAAGGTACCGCCGCTCCAACCATACAGTAGATGTACAGTAGAAGCCTGTCTCTCAATGCATGGTGCACCCACTACTGTACAGTACTGTATGTCTACAACTATGGATGTGGATGTTGGAGCAGCCACTACTACTGTACTGTATATGAACCAAAGGAACCTGAAAACTTGAAACATCTGCATTACAAACAGCAACATCAAGCGCAGTAGCAGAAACTGGCAGCTGCAGCACAATCTGTGACGATGCCAATGTGTGCCTTGGAACAGGGGCCAATGTACAGTAAAAGTAGGTGTACTGTAGGAGCCAGTGGAAAGGGTGGTTGAACCATTAGCTGCGGGCTTGCACACTGACTAGGCACATACTGTATTGTACAGTATTGAACCTGCTGTTCATAAGGGTTAAACAGTGTAGGGGCAGTGACATAATGCAGTGAGATTTGTACTGGCTCATGAGGAAAGGAGGGGGTGCAAAACTGCTGATTAATCCCCACTAATTGTGGTTGCAATGACCGTTAGAGGTCTTGCGGCTTTGACCAGGTGGCCGGGAGGGGGAGCAGTGTGGTGGTGATGGGGCATGGCTGGGGAATAGGGTTAAATACTGTATGAACAGAGGTGTGCAACAGCAGAAACGCAAGGACAGGGGAGGGGAAGAGAGAAATTAATGAAATTAAAGAATGAAAGGAAAAGAGGAAAAGTATGAAGTACAGTACATAAGGTACAGTAAGGGAAAGGTATTGTAAATAAAGAGCTTATAAAAGAAATTAGGAGAATACTGTATACTGTAGGGACAGAAAACACAACCACAATACTGTACATATAGTACAGTATGGACACAGTGTACAGTACTTAGCAGTCCGGATCACAAACTGAAAAGAGGAAGTTAAACCCCTCCTCCACATTACTAATTATATATAGTACAGTATAAGCTACATAGCAGTTGCTTGACCGTTTCTTTCGATGACAACTGGTAAGACTCTATGGAGATGATCAATATAATTGTTACACTGGGCACGTGTCAATACTGTGCTCCAAAACTTCATTATCCCATCCAAAAGTTCCTGTTTAGTTGTTGGTTTCACATCAGACCTGATGAACCTCTTCCACTGGGCCCAGAACAATTCAATGGGATTCATGTCCGGTGACCTACAGGAAAGTAATAAAAATCAAATATTCAGTCACAGTACTGTACTTTAGTAAAAAGTGTACTAGAATAATTACTGCTCGGTACTGTACATACTTTTTGTACAATAAACAGTTAATACAGTACTATAGAACAATACTCTGGTGGTGTGCATTCCCAATTTATCCCTCTCTCTTCCATGAATTTCGCTGAAGCCAAATGTTTTGGATCATTATCCTGGAATAATCGATGTCCTGATGGAAAGCATTTTCTCACAAATGGCACCATACAGCAATCTACTATTTTTTCTTGAAAGAAGGTCTTATCCATGATGCCTAAAGAGATGAGAAATTATTGTCAGTAACAAGCGTACACTGTACAGGACTGTAAATAATTTTTACAACAAACATTACTGTACTGCACCTTCAAAAATATAGATTGGTCCTGCACCCCAACGAGATATACCTCCCCATACATGGACCTTTAACGGATGCTTCGGACGTGGTTTAAGTGAGAGATGTGCACGGTGTCGGAAGGACAGTCTTCAGAACCTCTCGAGAGAAACCGAAGTTTCATCTGTGAAAATGACGTCATTAAAATTCTCTCCACTATCTATCCACCGTCGTGCTTGTTCAACTCTTTTTACTTTATTAACATCCCTTATCATGGGATTTATCCTGTGGAATAAAAACAAGTTTTAGTTTACTGTCATGTAAAATCAGTGCATTATTAATATATATATATATTTTATGTACAGTACCTTGTAGGGCCAAAAGTCCATCCCAGTTCCTTACGCATCCGTTTGATGCTGGAACAGGAGATGTCCAGCTCACATTCTGCTTTTAGAATACGGTTTATTTGTAAAGCTGTACCCTCATCATCCTCACAAGTCAATTTGTGCACAATCTTTTTGATGCTCCTACGGTAGAACACATACAGAGCATATACTGTAGCAATTATTGGACAGTTAGTGTTGAAATTGGAACACAATACAGTAGCAATCTAGCAACATACAGTATAATAAAAAAAAGGTTGCTGTAAACTACCTACCATGTGCATTTAGAAGGAAATCTATATCTGGTCCGCGTTCTCTCAAATGCATGATAGCGCACAGTCTGTAAACTAACAAGAACACCACACTCTTTCAGCCAGGCCTGGATCTGTCGTGTTGTTTTGTGTTCATTTTTCATGCTTGCAATTATCTTGCTGATGGCTTTGCTGATTTTTGCCATGTTTGACGACAAAATCTGTGGAGAGAGCAAGAGAAATACGGTACAGTACTGTTGCTGAGTATACAGACTGAGTACAGTATACAGTACATAATTTAATGTTCAGTATCTTAAAAAATATATACTGTATAACACAGTACTGTACAGTCTTTTAGAACACTGGGGGGTATTACATTCTTACTGTACATCAGCCGTAACATGTGTACACTGGTATATACAGTATAATCAGCTAGTAAATATCATTTTGCAGGCTGTGTTTAATAAATGATCGTTTTGAGCTAATTAGTGATATATATTTCCCAATTTAATCTCACATCAAGCTTTCATACAGTACGCCCCTTAATACGCTAATATGCATCTACCGTATGAAGGAGACAAACAGGACAATAAACACTATATGGGACAATGGGCGACTAGGAATCGATCAATGGAATACGGTGTGTTTAATTGAAGCTCGATACACAAATAAGCGACTTGGGGGATGGGGCATGCCGAGGCAGCGGGATATTAAACACAGCAATTTTGTGACTGAAACTAAGATGGCCGCTGAGCAAAACAAGATGGTGGCGGGGACAGGATGGTCACTCATGGGAGACAAAACACAGCAACATGACTGTGAACCATACATACAGTACCGTACAGTAGTAAGCTACCATACTTACAGTACCAGCGGGTTGATACACTGTATGAAACAGCTGTAGAAGTTCAGGGTACAGCAACAAAGGTGACTCGGTAGTCAGGCCACGTTGCAAGCAGTAGTATCTCAAATGTTCGTACTGATGATACGAGCAGCAAGTCCGTACGGTTAAGTAACAGATTCACGGTGTGGATCGGTAGGCTGGTCTGAGACGCTATATTATACTACCAGAGACAAAAGAATTCCTTCCTGCTGAAAATCTGGCCGCTGATTGGTGTATTTGAAAAATGCACTTCCTTGTGGTCCAATGGCATGGCAGAGTTTCGGCGGCAAGGTTTTCTTTGTCTCTGGTAGCATAAAAGAGCGTCTCAGACCGGACTAGCTATCCACACTGTGAATCTGCTACTTAACTGTACGGACTTGCTGCTCGGATTGTCTCATCGGCAAGTATCAACAGTACGAACCCTTGACATACTACTACTATCTGCAACGCTGCCTGACTTTTTAGTCGCTGTTGTTGCTGCTCATTACCGTGATCTACCTCTGCAACTCTGCCTGACTTCCGAGTCACCTTTGTTGCTGTACCCTGAGCTTCTACAGCTGTTTCCTACAGTATCAACCCGCTGGTACTGTAAGTATGGTAGCTTGCTATGTTATGGTTCACGGTCATTTTGCAGTTTGCTGTGTTAGACGCTGATTTGCGTTGCGAGGTTTCAATGCATACGGTACTGTTTTGTTTTGCTCGACGGCCATCTTAGTTTCAGTCACAATATTGCTGTGTTTAACGTCCCGCTGCCTCGGTTTGCCCCGTCCTTCACCCATCCCCGTAGACGCTTATTTGTGTATCGAGTAACTATCACACACACCGATCGTTTCCTAGTCTCCTGCTGCCCCTCATAGTCTCCCGTGAGTGACCGTCCTGTCCCAGCCGCCATCTTGTTTTGCTCGTTTAGCCATTTTAGTTTCAGTCACAATATTGCTGTGTTTAACGTCCCGCTGCCTCGGTATGCCACGTCTTTCACCCATCCCTGTAGACGCTTATTTGTGTATTGAGTAACTATCACACACACCGATCGATTCCTAGCCTCCTGCTGACCCTCATAGTCTCCCGTGAGTGACCGTCCTGTCCCCACCGCCATCTTGTTTTGCTCAGTGGCCATTTTAGTTTCAGTTGCAATATTGCTGTGTTTAAATTCCCGCTGCCTCGGTATGCCCCGTCCTTCACCCATCCCCGTAGGCGCCTATTTGTGTATCGAGTAACTATCACACACACCGATCATTTCCTAGCCTCCTGCTGCCCCTCATAGTCTCCCGTGAGTGACTGTCCTGTCCCCGCCGCCATCTTGTTTTGCTCAGCGGCCATTTTAGTTTCAGTCGCAATATTGCTATGTTTAACGTCCCGCTGCCTCGGTATGCCCCGTCCTTCACCCATCCCCGTAGACGCTTATTTGTGTATCGAGTAACTATCACACACACCGATCATTTCCTAGCCTCCCGCTGCCCCTCATAGTCTCCTGTGAGTGACCGTCCTGTCCCCATCGCCATCTTGTTTTGCTTGGCGGCCATTTTAGTTTCAGTCGCAATATTGCTGTGTTTAACATCCCGCTGCCTCGGTATGCCCCGTCCTTTACCCATCCCCGTAGACGCTTATTTGTGTATCGAGTAACTATCACACACACCGATCGTTTCCTAGCCTCCTGCTGCCCCTCATAGTCTCCCGTGAGTGACCGTCCTGTCCACGCCGCCATCTTGTTTTGCTCAGTGGCCATTTTAGTTTCAGTTGCAATATTGCTGTGTTTAACGTCCCGCTGCCTCGGTATGCCCCGTCCTTCACCCATCCCCGTAGACGCTTATTTGTGTATCGAGTAACTATCACACACACCGATCGTTTCCTAGCCTCCTGCTGCCCCTCATAGTCTCCCGTGAGTGACCGTCCTGTCCCCGCCACCATCTTGTTTCAGTCGCAATATTGCTGTGTTTAACGTCCCGCTGCCTCGGTATGCCCCGTCCCCGTAGTCGCTTATTTGCACATATACCTACAGTACTGTATCATTGCATTATTGCACCACTTTGCACATTTAACTTTTACACTAATGGTTCTAATGGTACTGTACACACTAAGTTTTGATTTATGTTATAAAAATAGCACATTTGGCGCTCTACTTTACAGTACTGTACTGTATATCAGTTCAGAAATTCACACATTTTATTACTGATGAGCTGACATCTACCGTACAGTACAGTACTGTACAGTATATAATTAGGGAGTGTTTTTTAGACACCTGTATTATTTATCATATTTATTATCTTGTGCCTCTATACAATCTCAATAGTGGTTAGTGCTTTAACAGTTGGCGCTGTAATCTCCTATATTTACCTGTATATACTGTATAACACACGCATAGTGTTAGGAGACAGTGAAACTGTAAGGTACTTTACCAACCAATCAGCTCCCAAATGTAATTATTGAAATGCAACGTTGAAAAATTAAAGTTGGGAACTGATTGGTTGGTGCAGTACTGTACGGTACCTTACAGTACCGTATCTCTTTTCACTGTCTCCTAACACTGTTTCGTACTGTGTACAGTACTGTACCGTACAGTATGTACTACGGTATATTTGATTGAATCTACGGTATATTTACTGTTGAAAAAAAACTTTCAGAATGACCAGGTTCAATGTAAGGTGAAAGTGACCCTTTCACACAGTAAAAATCAGATCAGCAAATTACTGCACTAAGTACAGTAAAGTGCTTTACTGTAAATGCTTCAGTACTGTAATTTGCTTTTCTGTGTGATAGGGTTATTACTGGAGTTGTATAGAGTACAGTAGCAGCACATTCTTGAAAGTGCAGTATGAGTACTGTAATTGTTTACAGTGTTGTAATGTGAAACATTTACTGTATACAGTACATGTATTTCCACTATTTTACTTCACATTGTATTTAGTGTCTTTCTACTTGTGTATTTCAGAGTGCACCGAACTGTCAAAATGGTGAAGAGCAAAGGTTTTTACAACACCGGAAATTAATCTTGCCCACTTCCAATGACCAAAAGGCTGAGTGCACTAGTCCCACAACTGTCTACAAGAAAACCTTCCAAGAAGAAAATAGGTAAGGAAAATTTACAGGTACCTCTTCTAGTCAAGGCATGTAAGAATGCAAAGCCCAAGAACAACTCTTTGCAAGTGGACATCGGAGAAAATGGACCAGGGAACGTGGAGCAACCCATGAACGTCCAGAACCAACTTGCCAAAAACTGTCATTCCAAGAAGATAATGCATGCACATGTAGCTGTGCTAGGATGGTGAGAGACCTCGTGGGAAAAGTTGGTCATCTGGAAGCGAAAATTGACAACTTGAAAGAAGAGCTGAAGGAAGGGCTGAAGGACACCATTGCAGAAGCAATGAAAGAAGCAATCCGGCAAAGTAAATAAGAATGGCAAGAGGCCGCTGCCCAGAGTACCAGGAAGAGACATGACCAGGCAATCCAGTATGAAATGGTCACACCGAATGAATTTGAGCCTGAGGATAACGACGACGATTTCAACTTGAAGACTGACCCACCCTTCCACTTGCTAGATATGGACAATACAGTGGCATCAGAGCACTTAGACATGATACCAGTGCCATCATGCAGCCTGCCTGAGTGGGAGTGTACACCAGTGGCATCATATCACCTGCCTGAACGGTCAGTTGAAGAATCGAGGATCAACAATGCAAGCATGCCTGTACTTTCACCAGGAACGCCTGTCATGTCGAGCACCCCAGCACCACTGACTGTATTTGGAACACCCTTACCGGATATACCACTGGCTGTAATCAACGTTGACAAGGACAATGAAATTTACAGAGCTGTCAATTGTGAGATGCATCGATATGTGCAAGCAATATTTCAAGAACATGTGCCCTATGACCTGTATTGCAATTAGACCAAGCAGGTGAACTTTGATGGAAGTCGGAAGAAAGTGCCAATCCCCAACAATTTAAGAGAAGATATCCTCTCAAGATGCCGGACAAGATTCAGGATTGGAAAAGAAGAACTTACCCGGATAGAGGACACGTTGAATGGGGTGCTGTGCATGCCAAGGAAACATGCATGGGGGACAGTCACGCATACAAGTACAGATCTTCAATCAACAAACACGACTTGAAGGGACTTGTCAGAAGACAGGAAGACCCTGCGCCGCTGCTGGCCAGGATGTGGCAGCGGCAGAAGAAAGAAGCTGAGGACATGAAAGAACTAAAGGGGTGGAAAGCAAAAGAGCTAAAGAATTCCCCCCTCAAAGACTCTTCCACCATAACAGATAGGCCCTATGTGAGGCCAACGGAACATTAAACCCAACCTACAGTAGAACAACAGGTCTGAAGAGAGGAAGACCCGTGTGAAGAGAGAAGCGGAGGACAGGAGAGGACTACAGGGGTGGAAAGCAAAAGAGCTAAAGAAGTTCCCCCCTCAAAGCCTCTTCCACCATAACAGATAGGCCCTATGTGAGGCCAACGGAACATTAAACCCAACCTACAGTAGAACAACAGGTCTGAAGAGAGGAAGACCCATGTAAAGAGAGAAGCGGAGGACAGGAGAGGACTGCAGGGGTGGAAAGCAAAAGAGCTAAAGAAGTTCCACCCCTCAAAGCTTCTTCCACCATAACAGGTACCGGTAGGCCCTCTGTGAGGGCAACTGTATGTACATTAATATTGTAGTTTGTTAGGCTGGTGAGATACAGTAGAGCTGATATTAATGTTACAGTAGATTAGTGTGACACACTATTAGAGCAGGAAAGGGCCTTGCATGGCATATTCTCTCTCCTACAGGGACCTCTGTGTGGGATTGAGCGGGATGAAGAAAAAGAGTATCTCCGGTGAGTACTGTATGTACCGTACCTGTGTGTCTGTCTTTTACTGTCTGTTCGTCTCTGCCTATCCTCCTTTCCTCAGGGCATACAGTGGACCTTGCACTCCGATGAAAGGTAGAGTCTGCACCTGGTATAGGTGAAACTCTGGATCTGAGGCCAAAAGTGCCAGTGATGATTTTAACTTAAAAGCCTAATCTTTTTGTGTAGTCCTCGGTCCAGTAGGGTGTATCAGTCAGCATTGAGGAAGGACAGTTCTCACGTCATCTCCTTCCTCCTAGGTACTGTACAGTAGTCATGTCCGTGTCCAGCTTGGAATTCCAGGACATGCCAGCAGCAGAAGAAAGAAGCGGGGGACAGTAGAGGACTACGGGGGTGGAAAGCTAAAGAAGTCCCCCCCCCTCTGTACAGCATGTTACTGCAGGTTAAATAAAAATTGTCATTAATTTATAAAATTGGTGTTTGTACTGTATGTAATTCAGTCTTTAAGTGTGCCTGAGACCCAACACGTGCATCTGTCATTAAAAAGGTACAAAAAGTCAATAACACACAGATGCAGGGGTGTATCGTCCTATTGGCCAGGATTTCACTCACCAGGGGCGCGCCGGCCGATGGGGGTTGCCGCCCACAGACATATACTGTTCAGTATCCCTGTTGCCCATCCCAGTGATTTCACAGCTGCCCAGGACAAAAGGGACAAAAAGGAGAGAGATACAGTGCTGTAGAAAACAATGTGGTGTACTGTACTTCCGCGGCATGGAGAGGCCACTGGGTGGTGGTGTACTGGGTGGTGGTGGTGGTGGTGTTTCTGGTGGTGGTGGTAGGACTGTGGAAAAAGAACAGTTTCCATCAAAACCATTTGGAACAAATAAACTGTATAAATCTTGAACAGAGCCTCCATAACAACAAAAACAAACACAGACAGAGGGAGAAAAAGAAAGAGGGAGGGGGGGAGAGGGAGGGGGGGAGAGGGAGGGGAGAGGGAGAGAGAAAGACAAAGAGAGATAAAGAGAGAGAGAGAGAAAGAGAGAGGGAGGGAGAGAAAGACAGAGAGGGAGAGAGAAAGAGAGAGGGAAACAGAGAGAGAAAAAGAGAGAGAAAGAGAGGGAGGGAGAGAGAAAGACAGAGAGAGAGAGTAAAAGAGAGAGGGAGGGAAACAGAGGGAGAGGGAGAGAGAAAGAGAGAGAGAGAGACTATCAAGGGAAAAAAAGGAGAGAGATACAGTGCTGTAGAAAGCAATGTGGTGTACTTTACTTACGCGGCATGGAGAGGCACTGGGTGGTGGTGGTGTTGCCGGTGGTGGTGGTGGTAGGACTATTGAAATAGAACAGTTTCCATCAAAACCATTTGGAAATAAATAAACTGTATAAATCTTGAACAGAGCCTCCATAACAACAAAAACAAACACAGACAGAGGGAGAAAAAGAAAGAGGGAGGGGGGGAGAGGGAGGGAGGGGAGAGGGAGAGAGAAAGACAAAGAGAGGTAAAGAGAGAGAGAGAGAGAAAGAGAGAGGGAGGGAGAGAAAGACAGAGAGGGAGAGAGAAAGGGAAACAGAGAGAGAAAAAGAGGGAGGGAGGGAGGGGGAGAGGGAGAGAGAAAGACAGAGAGAGAGTAAAAGAGAGAGGGAGGGAGACAGAGGGAGAGGGAGAGAGAAAGAGAGAGAGAGACTAACAAGGGAAAAAAAGGAGATTGATACAGTGCTGTAGAAAGCAATGTGGTGTACTTTACTTACACGGCATGGAGAGGCCACTGAGTGGTGGTGGTGCTGGTGTTGCCGGTGGTGGTGGTAGGACTGTTGAAAAAGAACAGTTTCCATCAAAACCATTTGGAAACAAATAAACTGTATAAATCTTGAACAGAGCCTCCATAACAACAAAAGCAAACACAGACAGAGGGAGAAAAAGAAAGAGGGAGAGGGGGAGAGGGAGAGAGAAAGACAAAGAGAGATAAAGAGAGAGAGAGAGAAAGAGAGAGGGAGGGAGAGAAAGACAGAGAGGGAGAGAGAAAGAGAGAGGGAAACAGAGAGAGAAAAAGAGAGAAAGAGAGGGAGAGAGAAAGACAGAGAGAGAGTAAAAGAGGGAGGGAGACAGAGGGAGAGGGAGAGAGAAAGAGAGAGAGAGACTAACAAGGGAATAAAAGGAGAGAGATACAGTGCTGTAGAAAGCAATGTGGTGTTCTTTACTTACGTGGCATGGAGAGGCCACTGGGTGGTGGTGGTGGTGGTGTTGCCGGTGGTGGTGGTAGGACTGTTGAAAAAGAACAGTTTCCATCAAAACCATTTGGAAACAATTAAACTGTATAAATCTTGAACAGAGCCTCCATAACAACAAAAACAAACACAGACAGAGGGAGAAAAAGAAAGAGGGAGGGGGGAGAGGAAGAGAGAAAGACAGAGAGAGAAAAAAAGAGAGGGAGGGAGAGAAAGACAGAGGGAGAGAGAAAGAGAGAGAAAGAGATGGAGGGAGGGAGGGGGAGAGGGAGGGAGGGGGAGAGGGAGAGAGAAAGACAGAGACAGAGAGAGAAAAAGAGAGAGGGAGGGAGACAAAGACAGAGGGAGAGAGAGAGACTGACAAGGGAAAAAAAGGAGAGAGATACAGTGCTGTAGAAAACATTGTGGTGTACAGTACTTCCGCAGCATGGAGACGCCACTGGGTGGTGGTGATGTTGGTGGTGTTGCCAATGGTGGTGGTAGGACTGTGGAAAAAGAACAGTTTCCATCAATTCCATTTGGAAAGAAATAAACTGTATAAATCTTGAACAGAGCCTCCATAACAACAAAAACAAACACAGACAGAGGGAGAAAAAGAAAGAGGGAGGGGGGGAGAGGGAGTGGGGGGAGGGGGGAGAGGGAGAGAGAAAGACAGAGAGATAGAGAAAAAAAGAGAGAGGGAGGGAGAGAAAGACAGAGAGGGAGAGAGAAAAAGAGAGAGACAGAAAAAGATACAGTACTGTACTTACGCGTACAGAGGCCAGGGAGCTGTGCCTCCATTTGCTCCTCTTTGAATTTTTTTACTGTGTGTTTAATAAGAAAACGATTATATGGTAGAAAAAAATAACACCTCCATACATAACACCAATACAAACACACAAAAAACGAGAGTGATACAGTAGAAGACAATTTACAGTACTGTAGTAGTGTAAGGTACAGTACTTATGTGGGCAAAAACCCAAATTTGGGTCAGTGGAGGGCTGGCGACGGGGCTTTCCTTGTTGCAGAACTCTGGGGGGAAAAAAACAGAATGTTCCTGTTACACAAGTACAGTAGAGAAAGAATTACAGTAGGACCTGATTCAGATCCACGTGCAACCGGGTAGATTGTCCGGCAGTGCGCACGCGAGCCCCGGAGCAAGTGAGATGGGTCTTTGTAGTACGGGAGGGAGAGAGAGACACTGTGAAAGTAAAAAAAAGGAGTGCGATACAGTAGAAGACAATGTACAGTAGTGTACGGTACAGTACTTACACAAAATGGACTGCCTCCTTTTCCAGGCCTCTGTTATAGGCTGGTCCCCTTCTGTGCCTTGCACTGTGGGTAAAAAAAAAATGTCATTTTGCATGAAAACAATATGGCAAAATGTCAATAATTCAGCCTGACAGTACTATTACTACTGTATTAATACACTTTATTGACAGTATCCACTTACTGTACAGTGTGGGACATGGGCATTAGACCAGGTACTGTATACAGTATATGAGGCGACATTGTTCGTCACAGTGCCGGCGTTGTCAAGTGTACCCTATGCACACTTGCTGATGCCGGCAGCGAAGAAAGACAAGGGGGTGGGAGGGTTAACAATATCCATAGATTGACCTGCATGTACAGCCCACTGCGGATATCGTTGATGCCTTGGGGGAGCGTGCACACGCATCCTTGGTGATTTACTGCATACAGTACACACTAGATGATATGAACAACACTGTATAATGTACTGTACTGTATCATTGAACAATATTGTTAGCGTTCATCCAAATCGAAAAAAATACGAGATATACCTGGCGCCAATCTAGTTGGAAACTTAGATTAAGAAAAAACAAAAGGGTTAATTACAAGTGCTGATTCTGCAGCTCTCTAGATGGGAGATCTACTCAAAAAACCTCCTAACCGAATAGGTAAACAAAAATGTATCGTGAAAGAGAGCGCTGATTACAGCAATAAAAAAATTATTTATTGGATGTTTAGCATAAAAAGTTTTTAGTCATCAGTACATAACAATTGCCGGCCAGCAATAACACAGTCCAATAACTAGTTATTGGTCTACACAATTTAAATAATGACACACACAGAAAAATATTTTACATAATTATAACCTATTATATCTAGAGGATATTCAACAAAATGTTATGTGCCTTCTATGGCCAAGCACGATTAGAGAGGAAAGAGGAGTAACAATATGTTTGAATAATCAATTAAAAAGACACTTATATAACAATCAGTATCGTTTCCCTTTCAGAAAGAGAAGGTACACAAATTATCTTCTATTTAATTTGTTATCAAGCTGTCTAATAGTGCAAAAGTAATCAGTTTGCAGTGTAATACCAGCTTCACCTGTGTAACATCTGAAAGTGATTTATAAGGCCTTATAGCAATCTGTTACGTGTATTTTCAACTTTGATATAAAATACAGATACTTTGCATAGATAGAGAACCAACGATTATATATATCAATCCTCTCTAATACATAAGAATTGTTAAATGTCCAGCATGGCCATGTGGTAAAAAGAAAAAAGAGGAAAAAAAAAAAAAAAATTAAAAAAATAGGATTGAAAATTAAAACAATTATTCTTTTCCCGGGATATTTTAAGCCTGCAATTTTAGGTTCACCAGACTGAAAAAACGCTTACAATGATTCTCGCTCCATTATACCACTTTTATGAAATATAGTGATCGATCCCCTCTCTGCGTGTGGACGGCATGAATCAATCAAACAATAACTGTCGGCGTTTACCTGCCAGGCAGAAAGTAAGCCCGCTGCGTATCCTTCGGGCTGGATGCTCGTCTCTGGGGGTAAGAGTAAGCTGTTCTCTCGGAGTGGAGGGCGTATATCCAATGGATGTGGATATATATCAGCTGGCGTCACCTGGCAGCCGGTCAATATTGCCGCTGCACCTTCCTTCGGGCTGTTGCTCGTCTCTATGTATAGATGAGGTAGCTAAATCCTCTTAGCGGGTGGTATGTAGCCAGTCAGTGGTTGTGCATCGGCCGGTGTAAATAGATAAAACGCGTTTCCCCGCCTGTAAATTCAGCGGCTTCCTCAGTCAGAATGTCTCTACATTGAATAGGATATATATATCCACATCCATTGGATATACGCCCTCCACTCCGAGAGAACAGCTTACTCTTACCCCCAGAGACGAGCATCCAGCCTGAAGGACATATAGCGGGCTTACCGTCTGCTTCAATTCATACAGATGAACACTCAGCCTGAAGGATACGCAGCGGGCTTACTTTCTGCCTGGCAGCTAAATGCCGACAGTTATTGTTTGATTCATTCATTCCATCCACACGCAGAGAGGGGATCGATCACTATATTTCATAAAAGTGGTATAATGGAGCGAGAATCATTGTAAGCGTTTTTTCAGTCTGGTGAACCTAAAATTGCAGGCTTAAAATATCCCGGGAAAAGAATAATTGTTTTAATTTTCAATCCTATTTTTTTAATTTTTTTTTTTTTTTCCTCTTTTTTCTTTTTACCACATGGCCATGCTGGACATTTAACAATTCTTATGTATTAGAGAGGATTGATATATATAATCGTTGGTTCTCTATCTATGCAAAGTATCTGTATTTTATATCAAAGTTGAAAATACACGTAACAGATTGCTATAAGGCCTTATAAATCACTTTCAGATGTTACACAGGTGAAGCTGGTATTACACTGCAAACTGATTACTTTTGCACTATTAGACAGCTTGATAACAAATTAAATAGAAGATAATTTGTGTACCTTCTCTTTCTGAAAGGGAAACGATACTGATTGTTATATAAGTGTCTTTTTAATTGATTATTCAAACATATTGTTACTCCTCTTTCCTCTCTAATCGTGCTTGGCCATAGAAGGCACATAACATTTTGTTGAATATCCTCTAGATATAATAGGTTATAATTATGTAAAATATTTTTCTGTGTGTGTCATTATTTAAATTGTGTAGACCAATAACTAGTTAAAAATGAATGAAAACACACGAGAGAGAGAAAAAAAGAGAGA